>JAEQBH010002141.1:1800000-2286823 GCA_016808115.1 Tetrastigma voinierianum | reverse complement strand
TTGTGGACGAAATTTTTCTTTAAGGGGGGTAGGTTGTAATGACCCGTGCCAAATAATACGAGTTTAAACACGTTTGACCAAGTTTGACTAAGTTTGACCAAGTTTGACCAACACTTTATATGTGGACCAAAGTTGACTTTCTCAAGGATGAATAGTTTTAGGTTTTCTTAGACACCATTTATTAGGCCTCGTCGTCTGAGTTCTGGAAATTTGGTCGAGCGTCAAATCCGACTACGAGATAAAAAGTTATAACCACAGCGGTAATTTCAAAAAGCGGCGGTGTTTTAACGGTGTCCAGCGTCTTCAAATTTTTACGAAAGTGACCTGAGCGCAATATAAACATAATTTGGATGCGAATAAAACCCCCAACCCCAAAAACACCATCTTGAACTCCAAAACCTAGGATTCTCCAAACTTGTGGGCCGAGTTAGGTCATTTTGACCATTGCGGCGAAGTGGGGATTGGACCAAGCGAGGGCTGCCGGCCGCCCTGCTGCTACACTTTCGCGGACAGGTGGTGCGCCGCCACGAAGCGAACCGTCGTGAGAATTTCACGACTGACCGTGTCGGACGAGCGGGATGCGGGAGAACACGGCGGCGGTTGCTCGCGATTTGTCACGGATTTTCAATTTTCCGACCGCCAGACCACCCCATGCCTCCCTCCCGCAATTTTGGACCCCTGAACTCATTTTCGTGGTCCCTTTGCAGTTCCTCACGTTTGAGATTCACGACCCGAAAACAAAAGTTGGCTAACGGTTGGATCGGAGGTTTCAGGCCACCACAGGTGAGTTTGGACTAAAACAATGGTACTAATGATTCTGGTCTCTTGGGCTTTCCATTGATATGTGGTTTGTAAATTTTGGACGTCGTTTGGTTAGTTTTCCATTTTTAGGTTGTTTCGGGTAATTATCGAGAAGTTGGGACTGAAATAGAGTACCAATTGGTCAAATTTGGCAAAATTGAAGTTAAATTAGTGAAATTGGATGTTTTTAGGAATTATTGGACGGTTTAATTTCGAGAAATTAACTCCCGGGTGAAAAGCCCCAATTTTGGGTATCAGGCCTATAGGGGCGCCTTGTGTAGTGGACACAATAGGAGTCAATAGATGGTTTTCATAGTTCTAAAAGTTATTCTAAGGCTTAGGGGCATCACAATGTTGTTGGTTAGGTTATTAGAGCTAAGTGGTGTTCATTTATATTCTGAGGTGCTCAGGAGATCTGGGGCGGGTGACGTCTATGATGCGTGAGTGGTTAATATGTTTTTAAATGATTTGGGTTATTACATATATACTATTTTGATCAAATGGTTGGTTGCATACAAATGTGACTATCGGTCTCATATAAAACAAGTTATCATTTCATGAATTTTGTCGACATTTACTTGTTTGGAAACGTCTGGGTTCGTGGATGATGCAGCCAGTATTTAGATATTTTTAGGGTATGTGGATGGGGTTTTTAAACCAATTTGAAAACTATTGTTTTAAGAAAAGGGATTTTGAGATTTCTTGAGATGATTATAATACGGTAATGTTAGAGTACATGTGAGTAAGGACATTGTGTTGGAGGTTATAAGGTGTGCCACCAGGGTGTACCGGAGGATTGGGTTCGGTATTTATGTTATAGTGCCCAGGATTTGCCGCGGTGTCGTGAGGTTGGTTGTCAGCGGTCATATATTTCCACGGTAGTGAGGGTGGGTTTACCGACGGTTTAGTATCTTGAGATTGCCCGCGATTATTAGTGAGGGTTGGTTACATCCAGCGATTCGCCATATTATTTCGACGTGAGATCGGGTTTACCGGCGGTTTAGTATTCTTGGTTTGCCAGTGTCGTGAGTTGTGTTTCGCGATTATATATTATTTCCACGGTAGGTGGTCGGGTTTACCGGCGATTTATCATTGTGGTTTTACCCAACATTTCCCGATGTTGGTTATCGTGAGGTGGGGTGTCCCACGGTTTATGACGGGTACATGGTACGATACATTGTTGATTTCAGAGTAAGGTGTAACTATTTCAATACCTATGGTTTTGGTACTTTCATGGATATTTTTATGACATTGATGGCTATACATGTTTTATGCCTGATTTATATGTTGCGAACGATTCAGACAATAGTTTTCTTAAAAATCATGTCGGTTGGACTTTTGAGCATGAATTTCATATTGTTGGACTTGGGTAATGATGGGTTTTGTGAAATGGTTTAAGCAGGAACCTTAAAGAACGGACGTGGTCTTGAGAGAAGAAATTTTGATAATAAAAGTATTATTTTCCTTATAATTATGCCACTCACTGAGATTATTTATCTCACGTTTATTGTTTGTTTTAAATCTGTTCCCTAGGTCCAGGCAGTTCGTAGAGTCTACCTCGCGCCAGATTCAACACCGCTCTTTCTGCGACAATTTGTAGTACTCTCAGATCCATGCATGCGTGTTGGACTTATTTATTTTCATTCTGTAACCTAAATTTACAATACTCTTAGAATGCTCTGATATTAGTATTAAACTCATATGGGTCCCTATTATGTATGTTGTGGTTATGACCTACGTTTGGATAGGTCGGTCGTGGATTTTTCTATATAATTGAGGTATTGTGGTATTGCATGTGTTTACTTCTCTTTTAGGTGGGGTCCCTTTGTGTATTCCCTAGGGATTGTACAATGGAACTCCACTAGGCGGGACCACCCGGGACCTTGGAGGGGTATCAGGGTCAGGTCTTGTCATAGGTGGTGCTTGGTTCTAAAAATTCTAAATTGGTCTTTGACCTTGTTGCATTCCACCTCCATAGGAAAAATTCTCATGGTTCCTCAAGGTTGGGTTGTAATGGGTTGGAAGGTTGTTGTTAGTGATGAGTGTAAAACTCATCTATGTTTTGAGTTCATTTCACATGCTATTTATAGAATTTTATATCCAAATTCATGCAAAACTCATAACATTGCCTCTAAACTTGGTTTTGTAGGATTCTTGATGAAAAACAAGTGATTTGGCAAGAAATGAGCAATATATTTCCAAAAGGAGGGTCAATCGGGTGTCTTAGAGCGCGTCACTAGGAAGATGAATTTTTATGTTCTATTTGGAAAATCAAATGGTTCAAATTGCCCTTGGTTGCATTCTACATTCAAGTTTCCAACGATACCTTGCCAAATCCGAGAGTTAAAATAAAGAAGTTATGGCCTTACAAGTTGGAGAATAAAATAAAATTTGCTGAGCGAGAAGAGAATGTCGCGACATTGGTGATGTACTTAACTCTAGAATCTTTGATCGCAACTCCAATGCTAGGCCTAACCAGAAAGCCCTAAAAATGGTTGTTTTGGACTGTTTTCAAGCCCATTTCACCCTAGGACTATAAATACTTATTTTTTAGATTTTTAAGGCAAGAAAGGAGGTGGGAGAACACCTCTCATGGGGTTTCTCTCTACAAAACCCTCCCGTTTCGAGTTTAGCTTAGGGTTTTGATTTTTAGTAGATCTTATAGTAGTTTTAGAGCAGATTTTTATTTGTATTGAAGAGATTTCAGTGCTATACTCAAAGATCCAAATTTCATTACTATTGAGACAAAGATTGAAGCTCAAATCATGATTTGTTCTCTCACTCCTTATATCTTGATTTCTTTCTACATTTTTCTACTTTTTGCTTGATTGGTGATGATTGGAATCCAGTAATGAAACATTAAACACCCATGGGGTAGAATTAGTATTGAACATTTAAATTTCAGTTTTGATTATTTATTGGATGAAGAATGATTATATAATCGGATATTATTAATCAGGTATTTATAATAATGTGGATTTGATTTTCTGTTTGTGCTTTGATTTCCGAAGGCCTTTGGTGACACGAATAACATACACGAGAGAAAGAAGCGATAATTTGGGGGTTATGTGTGGCGACCCCGAGCCCGGCCCGACCCGATTAGCTAGTCAGAACGAAACCGGGGGCCTTCGTTTTATTTCTTTAAAGTCATTAATTAAATCTCTTTAGTTATCGTTTTATTAAATTTTTAGTTTTCAAAAGTATGTCGCTGACGAATCCCGACAGACCCGATTGGCGGATCAGCGGAGCCAGTTTACTCCGAGCATTTTTCAATTATCTTATCAAAACATTTGGCTTGTCTTATTCATTTAGATTTTGTAATTTCGCGAAGCATTTCATTTAGGCAAGCCCGTGGAGCATTTCTGATTAACAAAGATTCATACCACTTACATTTAACAAAATGCATTTACAAAAATAATGATTGAGTTTCAAGCTGTTTTACAAAATATCAATGTTGAAAAATGGGTAATGCATATGTGAACATACTCTGTAATTCCTTCTCTATGACTTTGATCTCGATCATGTCTTGCTTCGATGTATATGCCGGTACTGTAGTTGATAAAAACAATACATTAAGCATTTTCATGCCCAGTGGTTCTATAAATTACATATTCAATTTCGTTCATATAAATCATTGCATTTTATAAAAATAATGCCTTTATACAATATCGGTGTAATGTAAAAAAGATACTTAAACAAAATACACTTTTTAATACCATCTCATTTCATTGTTCGGTTTGTGATTCCTTATAACTATAGAATTCGACATCCCTGACAGTTCGGTTGGTGAATCACTTTGTTTGTCATTCGAGTATTAATGTGGTTTCACATTAATGTGCAGTCTCATATGACTATAGAATTCGGCATTCCACGTAGTTAGGTTGGTGAATCCTGTCTTGTTTGTCATTCAGTAGCAATGTGATTTCGCGTTCAATATTACCGTCTCACATATAACTATAGAAGTCGACATTCACGATAGATTCAGTTGGTGAATCCTGTCATGTCTGTCATTCAGTAGCAATGTGATTTCGCATTAGACAAATATGGTTACCTTCATGACGAATTCAGTTGGTGAATTCCGTCATGTTGGTCATTCAATAATACGTTTCAAATCAATTTACTTTTATGCGATAGATTAAACATGCTTCGAATACAGCATGCATGCGAGATATTTGTCAAACATTTCAAATACTAATCATTATTTCGATATATATGCATATTTATGAAATAGAGAATATGAGAATAAAGGCGTGTAGTGAACAAACTAGGAGAATAAAGAACAAGTATAGAACAAACAAGAATATAAAAACGGGTATAGAACAGACCAATTATCGATTCGTTTCTTTCGATGTCAATCCACAAATTAAGGTTATGTCTTCACCCTTTTTATCAAATGCAAATTTTATTACTCTTATTGATTTAGCGAATAATCATACTAAGCGAATATCGCCGAGAGCCGTAGAAACTTTGCGGAGCGTCTGATCGTTTTGACTTAGTCTCATTCTTATTCCTCCTAGAGTCCTACTTTACTCATAAATTGGAATCATTCCAATCGGATTATCGAACTAAAGTTGTAGCATTTTCATGCCAACTAATAAATTTACAGGTGCAGGAATTGTTTGTATTGCTCATTTCGGGGTCATTGTTTGACTCTAGGTCATTGTACTCTTTAAAGCTAGGTTATAGGGTTCTATTCCAGGAATCACCGATTGAACTACGAGCTCAAGTTACGTCGAAACAACCCGGACTACTCTATGTTCAAAGCTGGAACCAGAATTTGGCTTGCACATGGCCCCACTTTGAGTGAATTTTTAGGCAACTTAGGATCAGAATTTGACAATTCCTTCTCTTTAAGTTTGGTTCTCCTTGAAGTCTATTTTACGTAGCCACTTGAATCACTCAAATCGGATAAGAAATGAGGAAGTTATGGCCAAAATACGAAAACTGGTCGAAATTGGGAAAGCAGAACAGGTTGTCTGGGGTACATGTCTAGCTTATGCCGTACAAATTGGCCAAAACGACCGAACACAAGTTGTACCGGTACAAGTTCAAATTGTATACCGGTACAAGTCTCCGAAAAAAAGTGCTGATCCATGCATTTCTCCCATTTTTTCATGCACTTTTCCATCCCAAACCAAATCTATACTTCATATACACTTCAAAATCATCTTTTAACCTCAATTATCCTCAAATCATCTTTCAATGGATATCTTTCATCAAAACCTTTCATGATTTTCTCCCAAAAACAATTCTAATATGGGTCATAACCCATACACATACCTATACACAATTTTGTTAGGGTTTGTTCTAGCAAACCCCTTTACTTTGCAATTGTAGTAAATCCAACCTCGAAAGAGGATTCATGTCTTTCTTGTACATTTGGGTTTTACACAACACCTCAACAAGTTAAGGGTTTGTGTGATCTCTTCCACCAAAAACCCTAGACAAAGGAGGATCAATTCTCCTTCCAAGGCCCTAGGAATCCAAAATATTTTTGATTCTAAGACAACATACCTTGATCTTTGGACTCCTCCTCCTCCTTCTTCTTCTTCCTCTTCTTATCTTGTTTCTTTTCTCTTTCTCTCGCGTTTTGCTAGGGAAAATTGGAGACCAATAGATTTTGGTCTTATCTCCCCCTTTATACTCCATAAGTCTCAAATTGCAACTAAGTCCTTCACCTTTTAATTTTGCAAATCAATTTGTTTTAATTCTATTGTGGCCCATCTCTACTCCCTTTATGATTTTTATCTCATATGGAATTTACAATTTGTCCTTGTTTGGTACTCAAATTTCAGGTTACTAAATTTGCTATTTCATAATTTATTAATTCATCACTTTCGGAGAAAAACCCAAGTTTTGCCCAATTCATGCAGGAATATATAATAAAATTTATTATAAAAATTCTAGGGTATTTCTGGGGCGTTACAATTCTCCCCCACTTAAGAAAATTTTGTCCTCGAAATTTACCTTAGTTAAGCAGATTGCGGATCTTTTTTCTTTGCGTCGTTTCTTCACTTTCCAAGTGGCTTCTTCGGTCTTGTGATTTCTCCACAACACTTTATTCATGAGAAATCTTCTTGTTCATGAATTCTTTCACTTCCCAGAGCTAAGACCTCCTCTTGGCTCTTCTTCATATGTCAAATCAGGTCTAAGCTCAATTGTCTCAAGAAGAGACTACATGTGTCGGATCGAACGATATCTCAAGTAGCATTGAGACATGGAAGCTTCATTATGGATCTTTTCCGTCCGGATTAATGCTAATCTGTAGTAACTCTTTGGACCCACTTTTCGATTACTTCATATGGGCCAATAAATCTAGAACGACTTGCCCTTTTCGAATCATCGCCTTCTTCCAAAGTAGAATACTTTTAAAAACACTTTTCCACTTAGAAACTCATGCTCCGAATATCTTTCTCTTCGTAACCGTTATATGACCTGTCTGTCGGTGGCCATCTTCAATTTCTCAGTAATCGTTTTCACTTTTTCTTCAGTCTCTCGTATCAAATCGGGGCCAATCACTTTTCTTTCACTCAATTCCGTCTAACACAACGGTGTTCTACATTTTCTTCCATATAGAGCCTCGTAAGGCGCCATTCCAATACTTGATTGGAAACTGTTGTTGTACACAAATTCAACCAAAGGGATATGCTTCGATCGACTTCCCCTCATAACGTCGATCGCCTGACTCCTTAACATATCTTTGAGAATTTGGATCACTCTCTACGATTGTCCATCTAAATGCAACGGGTGGGCAATTTATCTTGAAATTCGATCGAGTGCCCATGGCCTGCCCCGCAATTTTCCCCCAAAATCTTAGTAAACCTCGGATCTCGTTGAAATAATGGATCTGAGGAATCCGTGTAGCAGACTATTTCCTTGATATCGCATTTCGCTGGCTTGTCAAGTGAATAGTCGGTTCTCACTAGTAGGAAGTGAGCTGACTTGGTCAATCGGTCCACTCGACCCGTATTTGAGTCATGCTTCCTCTACATCAATGGTAACTTAACTACAATCCATGGTGATTAGGTCCCATTTCCACTCGCATTACGATAAGGAACGCGATAATCCGAAGGAACTTGATGCTCTGCCTTTACTCTTTGACACACGGACACTTGGTTACAAATTCTGATACATCTCTTTTCATTCCGGACCACCAGAATGACATTTTCAAATCTTGGTACATCTTTGTGCTACCGGGATGGATAGCAAAAGATCCACCATGTGCCTCTTCAAGTATGGCTTTTCTCAATCCATCATCATCAGGTACACAAACCCGATCCTTATAATACAACACTCCATTTTCATTCCTTTGTGAAATCGGTTTCTTTACCATCTCAATTTGTTTCATTATGGCAGGGTACCTGTCCATTCTTTTATTGCCTCTAGCACTTGATTCCAACAAATTCGGTCTCGCTGTAATTGTCTCTTGCACCATCGTCGATGACCAGGTGGCATTTGCGCTCGGCGTTTCCTTGTCTTCTACTTTCGAGGCATCGGCCACTACATTGGCCTTTCCCGGGTGATAATCAATCACGCAGTCATAATCTTTATCAATTCCATCCATCTCCGTTGTCTCAAGTTAAGCTCTAGTTGTGAGGGCAAATACTTAAGACTCTTATGATCGGTGTAAATAAAACACTTTCTCCATACAAATAATGTCTCCAAATTTTCAGTGCAAATACAATTGCGGCTAATTCCAAATCATGGGTGGGGTAGTTCCTTTCATGTGGCTTCAACTGTCTTGAAGCATAGGCTACCACTTTACCCTCTTGCATTAGGACACATCAGGTCCATTGGTGAAGCATCAACATAGATCACATATTCTTTACGCGGGTTGGGCGGAAGATAAGCCAGGAGCCTCGATTAGAATGCTTTTAACTGAAACTTCCTTGGCATTTTCACTCCATTCAAACTTTACATTTTTCAGGAGCAATCTCGTCATCGGGGTTGCAATCATAAAAACCCCTTAACAAATCTTAAATGTCTGCTAGTCCCGGGAAACTACGTACTTACGTAACATTTCTTGGTGGCTTTCATTTGTGATACTTCTATTTTCTTTGGGTCCGCTCAAGTTCCTTCTTTTCTAAATACGATGTGCCCGAAGGACGCCCGGCCCGATGAATTCACTTGCGAGTTTCGCATACAACTGTTCTTTTCTCAAAATCTCTAACACTAACCGAAGGTGTATTGTCATGACTTCTCGATCTTCCGAATACAAGAATGTAGTCGCGAACAACTGCGACAAAGTGATCCACATACGGTCGGGAAAACACGATTCATTAAGTCCATGAAAGCGGCTGGAGCATTGGTGAAATAAGCGGCATTCTGAGGAACTCGCCAATGTCATATCGTGTTTACCAGCGTCTTATGCGCCGTCATCGCTAATTTTCAAGCGATGATACCGGATCTAAAGTGATCTTGAAAGATACACCTTTCAATTGGTGACGAATCGCCAGTCTGAGTAGCGGATACTTATTCTTTGCGGTCAACTTGTTGAGTTGTCTATAATCCCATACGTAGCGAAGTGTACCATCTTTCTTCTTGGCAAATACGAGGGCTCCCATGGTGATACACTTGGTGGATAATCCTTACTACAGCAGTTCTTGCAATTCTGATTTCAATTCCCTTTAAGCTCAAGTGGAGCCATTCTGTCTGATTGTAATGGATAGGTGTGGCCTTTGGTACAACGTCGATAGCAAATTCAATCTCCCTCTGTGGAGAAGCGATCACAGCGACTCTTAGGAGAGATCCCTTGTGGTAGGAATATCGGATTACCTAGGCCTTGCCTTTACCGTATCGATCATAAGCGATAGGCTTCACATCCTTTGCACCATTTTTCTACTTAGGCTAACTGGATATTACATTAGAAGGTGATTCGACCTCTGCTAGATGAAATAACACCAATGTCATCAGGTGTCCTTAAGGTCACTCTTTTTCATTCTGATCGACTATCGCTAGTGCCAAGGGATAACCAGTCCATCCCCAAATATCACATCAAATTCCTGAGGATAACTCAATCAAATCTCCCAATACATGCTTGTATTTTGATAGGACAATCTCTGTACACTTTGTTCCATGATAACACTATGCGTAGGGTTCGTCACAAGATATGCATGCTGAGTTTACTCCTCGGTAAATTACCCGAGTTGGGTATGTCGGTACACGCATATGAATGAGTTGATCACAGGTTTATCAATCGTGCACCAAAAAGTATCAAAAGATAGTAGAGATTCTGGAATTATCACATCCGGGGCATCGGTATCTTCCACTGCTTTCATCGCATATGCTCTAGCTGGAGCATGAGCATCGTCTTCCACTGTCTGTGTCCCTTGTCTTGGAACCTTTCGATATGTTTGCTTTGAATTGATGAAACATTGCCCCCGATGCAGGGTGCTTTGTAAAACGTGCTCTGGGACAGTCTTTCACCTTGTGCTAGAGTAGATCCTGAAGCGAACAAACACCGATCCAATTTCCAACACTCTCCTTGTGCTTCCCTTCCACAATAAGGGACAATGAAGGATAACTTGTCCTTTAAAGGCTTTTTATCTGGTGCACTTACGTGTGGTGTCGATAGAACACTCTTGTCTGAGTGGCTTGAGCGTAGGTTGGTCAGAACCTGCGGTCCTTTAATTTCTTACTTTCTTCTTGATGAGCACTTGATTCAGTAGGGCTTTTCTTACCACCATCTTCTCTCTTTCTTGTCATTCTCTTCTTTCTTTACTCTTTTTCTGGCATGTTTAGAGCACATGTCACTTTATTTTTGCGAAATCCTCAGCCAAATCGGTGACATGGGCTCGGATATGTCGTGAGACCATCTTGAACTTCTGACATCTTTCCTCTTGAACACTACGTATCTAGGAACATACTTGCTCAATAAGTGAATTCTCTTTGATATTCGGTCAGCTCATCTTGTCTTTAGCTGGAATTATGAAACTCTCATCTCATATTGTTCAAATGAATCGAGCACACATATTGCTTCCTGAATTCATCCAAGAAGAACTTCCATGTCACACTTTCCGGTGGTGCAGTCCTTATCACTGAAACCCACCACTGATAAGCCTCCTCTTGAAGTAGTGAAACCGCACACTCCAATTTCTCTTCTGCTGTGCAATGCATTTGCACTAGCATTCGCTCGGTCCTCTCGAGCCAATTTTCTGCCATAGCAGGTTCATCATCTTTTTTCCCATCGTCACATCGATTGATACCTTGCCATTCGCTCGATGGCAGATCGTTGTGGAGCAGCTGCAGCTGGTTGTGCCACTCCTTGTAGTGCCTGAGCTATCTGATGGAGGATCTCCATAGTTCCTCCCATTGTTGGTTCCTGTTGGTGTATTGGTGGAGCATGCGATGCTTGCCCACCTTCCACGGATGCGAAGAGGACTATCACGGGACGATCCCATGGTAGCCCTCGACCCTTTGGGAGCTCAAACCATCCATGCTTATCTATTAAGACCCACAAGATCGCATCGAGTCATATTATCCTTTATATGCCGTACAATGTATGAACTGTTTGAAATCAATTACAAGTGATTTAAAATCACTTTGTAGGCACTTTAAACCTAGGCTCACGATGCAAATAAGTTGTGGCGACCCAGAGGCCAGGCCGGCCGTTGGCGGTCGAACCGAAACCCGGGGGCCTTTCGTTTTATTTCTTTTAAAGTCATTAATTAAATCTCTTTTAGTTATCGTTTTATTAAATTTTAGTTTCAAAAGTGTCGCGGCCAGAATCCCGAAACTTATTGATTGGCGATCAATGGGAACTGGTTTCACTCAGACATTTTCAATTATCTTATCAAAACATTTGGCTTGTCTTATTCATTTTAGATTTTGTAATTTCGCGGAAGCATTTCATTTTGGGCAAGCCCATAGACATTTACAATTAACAAAAGATTCATACCACTTACATTTAACAAAATGCATTTACAAAAATAATGATTCAGAGTTCAAACTGTTTTACAAAATATCAATGTTGAAAGTAAGGTAATGCGCACTGTGGAGCATACTCCGTAATTCCTTCTCTATGACTCACAGGCTCCTCGATCTTGGGTCTTGCTTGATGTCTATCACTGTTACCTGCGCGTGATAAAAACAATACGCTAAGCATTTTCATGCTTAGTGGTTACATACGATTCGTATTCCAATTTCGTTCATATAATCCATGCATTTATCAAAATAATGCCTTTATACAATATCGATTAATGTAAGAATATAAACAAATACACTTTTCAATACCATCATTTTCATTGTTAAGAGTTTAGCGATTCCACATATAACTATAAATTCGACATCACAGCCAGTTCGATTTGGTGAATCACACTTTTATTTCAATAATTCGGTAGTAATGTGGTTTTCACATTCAATGTCTGCAGATCTCACATATGACTATAGAATTCGGCATTCACATTAGATTCGGTTGGTGAATCACATCTTGTTTGTCATTCATTAGCAATGTGATTTGGCGATTCCAATAATGCAGGCGTCTCACATATAACTATAGAAGTGACATTTTGACCCAGTTCGGTTAGTGAATCTGTCATATACGTCATTCGAGTAACTAATGTGATTTCGCATTAGACAAATACGGTTACCTTCATGACGAATTCAGTTGGTGAATTCCGTCATGTTGGTCATTCAATAATACGTTTCAAATAAATTTACTTTTATGCAATGAATTAAACATGGCTCAAATACACGCATGCATGCGGATATTTTGTCAAACATTTCAAATACTAATCATTCAACTCGATATATATGCATATTTCGCAAATAGAGAGAATATGAGAATAAAGAGCGTGTAGTGAACAAACTAGAATAAAGAACAAGTATAGAACAAACAAAGAATAGAGAACGGGTATAGAACAGACCAATTATCGATTCCGTTTCTTTCTCGATGTCAATCCTAGGTCAGGTTATCGTCTTCACACTTTATCCAAATCTGATTTATTCACTCTTAGTGATTTAGCAAATAATCATACTAAGCGAATATCGCTAGAGGCAGCGAAACTGCGGAGCGACGAGTCTGATGCGTTTTGACTTAGTCTCATTCTTATTCCTCTAGAGTCCTACTTTACTCATAAATTGGAATCCATTCCAATCGGATTATCGAACTAAAGTTATGGCATTTTCATACTTAACTAATAAATTACCGATTACTGCTTGAGAATTGATTTGTATTGCTCATTTTCCGGGGTCATTGTTTGACTCTAGGTCATTGTACTCTTTTAAAGCTAAGGTGCTGGGGTTCTATTCAACGGGAATCACCCAGGTCGAACACTTAGAAACTCAGTGTCAAGAAACAACGGACTACTCATGTTCAAAATTTGGAACCGGAATTTGAAGCTACACATGGCCCACTTTGAGTAGATTTTAGGCAACTTAGGATCAGAATTTGACGATTCCTTCTCTTTAAGTTTAGTTCTCCTTGAAAGTCTATTTTACGTAGCCACTTGAATCACTCCATTCGGATAAGAAATGAGGGAAGTTATGGCAAAATACGAAAAGCTGGTCGAGCGGGGAGAGCGAAACGGAGTTGTACCGGTACATGTCTAACATGGTACAAGTTGGCCAAAAACGACCAGAACACAAGTTGTACCAATTTTAAGTTCAAATTGTACCAGTACAAGTCTCGAAAAGTGCCGAATGTGTATTTTCTCATTTTCATGCACTTTTCCATCCCCGAACAAATCTATACTTCATATACCTTCAAATCATCTTTTAACCTCAATTATCCTCAAATCATCTTTCAATGGATATCTTTCATCAAAACCTTTCATGATTTTCTCCCAAAAACAACTCTAATATGGGTCATAACCCATACACATACCTAATACACAATTTTGTTAGGGTTTGTTCTTGAGCCACTTTACTTTGCAATTAAGCGTAAATCCAACCTCAGGGAGGATTCATGTCTTTCTTGTACATTTATGAGGGTTTTACCCACAACCTCCAACAAGTTAAGGGTTTGTGTGATCTCTTCCACAAAAACCCTAGACAAGAGGATCAATTCTCCTTCCAAGCCTGAGAATCCAAAATATATTTGATTCTAAGACAACATACCTTGATCTTTGGACTCCTGCTCTTCTTCTTCTTCTTCCTCTTCTTCCTCTTGTTTCTTTGCTCTCTTTCTCTCCCACCCGTTTTTTGCTAGGAAAATTGGAGCCAAATATGAATTTGGTCTTATCTCCCCCTTTTATACTCACCAAGTCTCCAAATTTACAACTAAGTCCTTCACCTTTTAATTTTGCAAATCAATTTGTTTTAATTCTATTGTGGCCCATCTCTACTCCCTTTATGATTTTATCTCCCTTGCTGAATTTTACAATTTGTCCTTGTTTTAGTACTCAAATTTCGGGTTCACTAAATTTGCTATTTCATAATTTGTCAATTCATCACTTTTCCCCGGAAAAACCAAGTTTTGCCCTATTCATACCAGGAATATATAATAAAATTATTATAAAAATTCTAGGAGTATTTTTGAGTACATTATGATAAGCGGATATTTTAGAACTATTACCTCTAAATATCACTTTGGATTTGAATCGTAGGTGTTGTTTACAAAACGATGAGTTATCTAAGTGAGGAAGTGTGTTCGAGCATAAAGACCCGACTATTGATTTATTAGTTTAATGTTTAGAGGTCTCATCTCAATTTGGTAGAATAATCTTGATCCTGTGTTAGTAAAGATTCTAATCAAGGAGAGAGTATTCTATTTGAAATGCGGAATGACGTACCAATTGTATTGGAGAAGGCTTGTGTTACCTTGTCTATAGGGGCAAGTTGTCTTCATTCCTAAGAAATGGTTGTGAAGTACTGGTTTAGGAAAAGCAACCAAATCTTAAAAAAGATTAAACCTTAAAAGTAGCTATTTAGACCCATTGACATGGTTTAGGAATATGGTTATCTAAATAGTGAAATTTAGTGTTATGAGGTATTCCAAGGCTATACTACTTTGCTCATGGACAAATTCAGCATTCAACTCACAAATGTTATGCTTTAAAGGAAATGCAAGTTGATTGTTAAATTATTATTCCCATCCCTAGTGCCTCTCTTCTGACATTTTAGACTTTAGTAGTCGTTTTCTTGATAGATTTTAGAATTAGTTGATTAGTTTTAAATCAGTTTTTACTTTAGTTAAATTGATTTTAATTCTCATCATATTTGGTCACCTAGATAGTGAAGAGTCCTTATACTCAGAGTGCTTAAATTCCAATTAAAGAGAACCTCCAATTCTAGTGGATACGATATCTGGACTCCTAGAGTCCACTTTATTACTTGTATGACTCGTGCACTTGCGGAAAAGGGGTTGAGTGTTGGTAATACTTTTCATTTAAGTTTTTTTTGAGTATATTTACTTTTTAAAATTAGTTTTTGAGTAATTACCACATTCACTTCCTTTGGCCATATTTTCATATATACATCATTCTTACATTTGGCTTGAAGTTATAACTTCTACTTCCATTAACAATGAAACTTCTTCAACTGTTAAAGGGCCTTCATAGGTAATTCCCTCCTCGGCAGCACATTACTTGACACCTTGAGTCCCACTTGATTACAGGAATAACCTCTTTTATCTTGGGTGTTCATCTTGTTCATAAGAGCATCTAACTTAGCTTCAATGGCTGGCATTTTGTTCAGCTCAATTACTCCACCTCTCAGCTCACTACTGCTCCCTGAAGCCTCAGATGGAGCTTTGTAGGTGCTCTTTTCTAGTTCCTCTATCAACTAAGTAGCTTCCTCAACAATTTCTTCCTGAATGCACCTCCAGAGGTTGCATCCACAATTCCCTTCGAAGTGTAATTCATAGCATGGTAGAAGATGTCCATCTGAGTTATCTTCTCAATCCCATGCATGGGACATCTCCTCAATAGTTGTCTGTATCTCTCCTAAGCATTATACAGAGAATCATATTCTTTATGCTTGAAGGCAATAATTTCCCCTCTCCTCTCTGAAGTGAGAGCAGGAGGGAAGAATCTACTCAAATCTGATTCTACTAGCTCCTCCCAATTGCTCACTAATCCCTATGGTAGAGACTTAAACTAACTATCTGCAAAGTCCCTTAGTGAAAATGGGAACAGCTGCAGCTTGATAACATTTGGATTGACTCCATTTAGCTTGACAATGTTAGACATCCTCAAGAATCTACCTAGGTGCTCATTTGGATCTTCATTGAGGTGTCTAGTGAACTGGTTCTACTGCACCATGGTGATCAAAGCAAGCTTTAACTCGAAGTTGCTTACTTCTATGGGTGGTTGTCTCATAGCTGAATATTCTTCTCTGATGATTGGCCTCTAGAAATCCTCCATTATTCTCTGCCCTTGTGGTCTATCAGCTGCGTTAACTAGTGTATTCTAATTAGTCTCTCTTTGTTCTGACATGACTATTTCAGCTGCTGCTCTTTCTTTCTTGAGGTTTCTGATTGTCTTCTCTAGCTCAGTGTTCAGTGGCAATAAATAAGCTCCAATCTTTCTATGCATGTAAAATCCCTTGAAATTATAGCACATTGAAATCAAAGTATATTTACTAGAAAGACTTTTCTATAACCTGTTTAAAACCTAAGAAAGACATGCACTAAATCCACTTCTTAAGTTAAAACTCCTTTTTTATTTTTCTAAATTTTTTTTATAAAAGATAAAAATGTCCAAATTAGCAATTCTCTTTTTGGTTAGAATATTGGTCTTTAAATTCTGCTTCAATCCCCGTGTAATGGTGCAAAAAACTCGTTGAAAACCAAATCTAAGATACCAAATTTCTAACACTGCTACCAAAGAACTAGATCGAGTCCTAGCATTAATACCAACTTGATTGGACTTGATTTTTACATAGACCAAATATTGTGTCAAACCAAATATCTTGACATTGCTACTAGAGACTCTTCAGTCCCTAGTAGTAATGCCAAAAACTTATTTAGCTAAGTATACGAAAATTGTTTATGTTGTTTGTGTATAATACTTTATTTAAAATACAATATGGTTTAAATCACTACAAGTACATTGGTCATACAAGTAATAAAGTGGATTATAAGTCCAGATATTATTCCCATAACGATTGATGAGAAAATCTAAAGATCAACTACCCCTACTACTCAAGACAATCAATATTTGAATCTCTACCTATAAATTTGAACTTATCTAAAATAAATTGAATGAAAGAATTTTTGTTAAACATAAATTTAGTCTAGTAGAATAAGAGATTTCACTGAGTAGAAATAACACTAGGAATGGACTAGTATTCTAACTATCAATTTGCATAGTTTCCAAACACAATGCCATTAAGGACCTGAATCTTGGATTTGTCTAAGAGCGGAAGAGTGTAGCCTTGGAACACCTCTTGATATTACACATTTCACTACTTAGTATACCATATTCCTAAACCAGGTCAATGGGTCTAAATAGCTACTTTTAGGATTTGATCATCTTTAAGATTTAACTATTTTTCCTAAACCAGTACTTCACAGCCATTTCTTAGGACTAAAAACTTCTTGCCTCCATAGACAGGGTAACACAAGCCTTTTCCAATGCAATTGGTATCTCAGCCATTAATTCAAATAAAATTCTCTTTCTCCTTGATTAGAATCTTAGCTAACACAGGATCAAGATTATTCAACTGGATTGAGATGAAACCTTAAAGGATTAAACTGATAGATCAACAAATGGTTCTTATTCCTCGGGAACACACTTCTGCTGTCATCCAGAAGAGAACCTTGAAGTCAAAGGTTAGAACATAACCTATCATGCACCAGAGTGATACTTAAAGTACATTAGTTCCAAATATATCAGTGCAATGTCACTGCTCTTTGCTCTCAGGTAGTCCATCTCTGTGTCACTCAGAGGGATCTTGGAAATCAAAGCATAGATACAACTCTTTCTGGGTATAGAGCATTGATATATAAAACAACTCATTATAAGAGTAGTACTAATTAGATCAATCTAGTACTTAAATCCACAACATGCATTTAAAATACTGAAAAATAATTAATCAAAAAATCAAATCCTTCCCAAAGAGCTCAGCCTTCCAAATCTGAATCACAAGTTACAATGACTAGTTGATAAAACAAATTCATTGAAACTATAATCAAAATTGAATAAAAACGAATTCTAGAAAACTTTCCAGATTTCACTAAAGTTCAAACATAAATGAAGCTTGATTTACAATTGATCCAGCTTGAAATTTCAACTCAGATATACTACTCTAATTCTAGAAAGAAAATAAAAATAAAAAGAAAATAAAGTACAAAATACTAATAAAAAAATTAGCTAAGAAACAAATCAAAACAAAATAAATAAATAAAAATACAAATTGCCTAAATTGTCAAATCACCTATTCTTCAAAATGTCAACTTCCAATGAGAAGAGAAAGTGAAGCTGCATGAGATTCTAGAGCAATGGTGCCAAAAACTTATAAGGACGAAATGATGTATATATAAAAATATGGCCAAGGAAGTGAATGTGGTAAATACTCAAAAACTGATTTTAAAAAGTAAATATGCTCAAAAAAATTGAAATGAAAAGTATTAACAGCACTCAAACCCTTTCCTCAAGTGCACAAGTCATACAGGTAATAAAGTAGACTCTAGAAGTCCGGATATCGTACCCACAAGGATTGGAGGTTCTTTTTAATTGGAATTTGAGCACCTCGATTACAAGGGCTCTTCATTATTTAGGCGACCAAATAGGATGCGGATTAAAATCAATTTAATTGAAATAAAAACTAATTTAAAATTAATCCTAAAATACCAAACAAACAACTAGTTAAGTCTAAAATGTATGAAGAGAAGCACTAGGAATGGGGATAATTATTTAAAAATCAGTCTGCATTTCCTTAGTGGTCTGTTTTTGTTGTGGATAAATTTGCCTTTGTCGAAGCGGGAGTAGTATAGCCTTGGAATACCTCTTGACACGATACATTTTACTATTTAGAACACTATATTCCTAAACCAGGTCAATGGGTCTAAATAGCTACTTTTAGGATTTGATCATCTTTAAGATTTGGTTGTTTTTCCTAACCAAGTACTTCACAACCATTTCTTAAGGCCCGACTGCTTGTCCCCATAGACAGGGATAATACAAGCCTTTTCAATGCACGATTTGGTACCTTAATGTTTGTTTATTATATTAACTCTATCTCTTTGATTAGAATCTAAACTAACACGGGATCAAGATTATTCTGCCAAATTGAGATGAAACCTTTAAACATTAAACTGATAGATCAATAGGTGGTCTTACAGAGGTTAGAACATCACTAGTGATTTATTTGACTGATATTTAAAGTTCATTACTTCTAACAATATTACTCCAGCATATCCCAAGTTACTGCTCTATGCTCTCAGGAATCTCTATCTCTATGTCACTCAAAGGGCCTCCTGGAAATTAGAGCACATATACAACTCTTTTTGGGTATAAAATACTGATATTCAAAACAACACTTGCCATTATGACACGACTAACTTGAATATATTGGGCCCAGGACAGGGACGGACCCTTAAATCGTTTATCTGTAAACACATTTCATATACTTATTTTGAGTTGGATATCTAATATCCATTTTAAATCATATTTATGTATGTATGAAAATATGATACTCATTACTAATATGCATTATATATATATATATATATATATATATATATATATATATATATATATATATATATATATACTCTTGCTGCTATATATATATATATATATATATATATATATCAATCATGGCGAAGGAGCCCATCATTTGCTCAATTCCCACATTTTATACAAGATGACATTTTCTTTGCTCTTTTAAAATCATTTACAAAACATTTGTAGTTCATGTCTAAAGCGTAGTCAAAATATAATCTTCCATGTAGATTTATATATCTTTCTTTGTAATGCACAACAATTACATGATTTTTTTTTCTTTGAAATGAAATGTGTGCATGAGACGGAGCATTAACTTATACTTCCCACGATTCGACAATGACTCCGGGCTCTGCGGTTCTTGATCTTGCCCCTATTCACTCGGTACCTACTCGTGATAGAGCAATGCGCTAAGCATTTTCATGGTTATTGGTTCTATGCATTTCTATCCTCATTTTAATCAAACACAAAATATGTATATTTTCAAAAACAACATTTAGGCACATTTTCAATGGTCAATGCAATAAGCAATATATACGTTAAATTTTTATTCAAAACTCAAATTATGCATTTCACACATTTACTTATAATTTTTCCCTTAAACAAATTTAACCATGACTTTCAGTGCATAGGATAATGGAATCACCGACACGATCCCGCTAGGCTATAGGCCGGTAAAAAAAAAACATTTAATAACATAGTACGGTCCATTCGGGCTGTTGACTGGTTATATACAAATTCATTTTGTGTACATTACCGATATTGTCCCGCTAGGCTACAGATCGGTAAGCCACTATAAATCATTTCGTTCGCAGCACTACTACATTGACCCTTATTGATATACATTTTCCTTAACTCGAATATGACAAATAACATTCTCTTAAGGGCATTAATACTTAGTCATAGTAAATTACAATATTGTATATACATATATACCCCAATAAACACATTTTGACGCTCATACAGTTTTCATGGCAATTCATTTGCAATCACTTAAGACAAATTTGTTTATGGTTAAAAACAAAGCACACATGTAGTTTTCCCATGTAAATCATTTCAATTTTTGACAAATCCAATACAAAGCTGCAATAAGAAAAGAAATGAGAAGAACAAACTAAAAAGGTTGTCACTCCTTGACTCCTATCCTTGGAATCTCGATCTTACTCAGGTTTCCTCATCACCAATCCCTAGTCCATCACAAACAGAGAAAAATATCAGTCGTGCATGCTAGTGTTATGGTTAGGGTTGATTTCTACCCAATACACCTTCACTTGTAAAATTTTAAAGACAAATAGGCCACATTTTATCCAACTTCCCTTCAAGTCCATTGTTCATCTTATAAATATATTTTATTCTAAAAGGATCATACAGTTCGGAGCGAGAAACTCCAAGATATGTTCTAAACAACAAGGGTACTCTATTTCAAAACATAACCAGAATTTTCTTATAACGGAAGCTCACCAGACAGATTTTAGTTGGCTGAGATAATTTGAGATGCTTCTTCCGCGAAATTTTGGGTCTCTGAAGTCTGTTTATAATTAGGTGGCTGTTTGGATGATGACTCGACTTATGGCCTAAATACGAAAACACCAAAACTATACCCAGACAGGCGAATTTGCCCGAAAACGAGAGGCTTTACTTTGACGTATTCACGGGTCAATGAATCCCATTTGAATACACTTATTTGAAGGAAAAAAAATTTCCTAGAGTCAGTTTACCCAAAAAAATTTAATCGCTCGATTTGGATGAGTAATGGCCAAGTTATGGCAAAAACAAAAGCAATGGGTTTAGAAAAATTTGTGACATCTCCTAAAAAACCTCTGACATTTCCTTTATAAAATTTCCTCAAAACCAATCCCTAATCAAAGAAAAATTTGTGAACTCTAACTCAAACATATATATACAAAAGTGGGTTTTACCAAGGAGTTAGGAGGGTTCCTAACCTTGATCTTCTTGAATCACTTAACTAGCTTTCTCTTGTTCATGCTTAACCAGCTTTCTTAATCACATAGAACCTTGAACAAAATGGAGTAAATCAAACCAAATTTGAACATCCACCCGGCAAGTAGCCCTAAGCTCTCCAGACCACTTGATGTTCTTCCCCTTTATAAGATAAGATTTGGTCTTTTTCTCCTTTATGTACAAGGCCATGTTTGGCTAAAGGCATTTTTGACAATTTCCCATTTTTTAGCTAAAGCCCTTCATTTCTTCGTTTGCACAACAACATCACATTTTACTTTGGCATATACTCTTCTTTATTTATGACTTTGGGTCCTCATTCTGACATTTACCAATTTAACCTTGGCCTATTGTATTAATTGAGTTTTATTTTAACATGTGCTATACCTAAGCTTATATCATTAAACTATTGGAAGACATTTAGATTTTTACTAATCCACTATGCGAATTCTCACTTTAAAAACCCATATTTGTATCACTTAAAACCAATAAAATAAAATAAAAATTTATAATAGCAGAAAATGTTATAAAGTAAAATAATAAAACAAAAATGTTATTTTGGGATGTTACAACACTTTACAAGAACAACACCGATTATAAAAATTTAGTTTTCAAACCCACAAAATAAACCATAAATCTGCAATTTGAATGTCTAACAATTAATCCCCACCCTTAGAGGGTGTTTAATGTTCCATTACTGGATTTCTATCATCACAAATCAAGAAACAAGTAAGAAAAATAAAGAAAGAAATAAGGAGATTAGGAGTGAGAGATCAAATCGTGATTTGAGTTTCAATCTTTGTCTCAACAATAATGAAATCTGAATCTTTGAATACAACACCGAAATCTTTTCAGTACAAATAAAAATATGCTTTAAAACTACTCTAAGATCTCTAAAAATCAAAGCCCTAAGCTAAAATAAAAAATGGGAAGGTTTAGATAAATCTGGTAGAGGAGTGTTTCTCTCACACTCCTTCGAATTACCCTAAAAATCTAAAAATGAGTATTCATAGTCCTAGGGTGAAAATGGGATTGAAACATTCCAAATAACATTTTCAGGGCTTTTGGTTTTCAAAATTGGAGTTGTGACATCATTTTTTTGAGTCACGACATAAGCCTTAGCAGTCCTGGCATCATTCTAGAGTGTAGCATCACTTTTTTGGTCGCGACATCACTTACCAGTAATGCACCCGACGCAATATCGTGACATTACTTTTTTGAGTTGCGACATCAGCATTCTGGTAAGGCCCAGCCCTATGTCTCAGGCTTTGTCATGACAAAATCCCCCAGGTTTGTCGGAATGATTTATCATGGCTTTGTCGCGATAAAATCTAGGTTTGTCACGACAAGTTTACGGCTTTGCTGTTTTCTTCAGCATTAGGGCATAACTTCTTCATTTAACTTCAGTTTATTGCTGTGAGGTGTAATTGGAAGCTCTTTAATTTGAATGAATTATAATTGGTTGAACCATTTGATGCTCAGGAGGATACATATTCATCTTGCTTGGCGCCTTTGTGAGACATCTAGTTAACGCTCTTTTCATAAACATTTTGCACATTTTCTTACTAAATCACTTGCTTTCCATCAAGAATCCCGAAAAACCAAGTTTAGAGGAAATGTTATGAGTTTTACATGAATTTGGGTATAAAATACTCAAAAATAGCATGTGAAATGGAGTCAAAACATAGATGAGTTTTACACTAATCACTTGCATTTATAACCTTTTTTGTTGGGAGGGGGGGCGAAATATCAGGTTGCGACTCTGCGGTACAATACGGTATATTTAGGGTATAGGGGTATTTTTTTAATTTGGTCATATCCAGGGTTGTTATAAATACCCTTCTATGTAACTCTATTTGGTGAAAGTGAAAATGTTTAAGCCGTTGTTCCTATGGATGTAGGCACACTGTCAAACCACATAAAATATGTATGTATTCTTCTTGTTTTTCCTTCTCCAATCCTTATCACCATTCCTGAACAATTTTCAACAACTGGTATCAGAGTGTAGGCTACGATGGTTGCAATCTCCCCTACGAACATAGTGAAGTTCGACAGCTCCGGGAATTTTGGATTGTGGCAGAGGTGGGTTAAGGATGTGTTGGTGCAATAGGGTTTGGTGAAGGCTTTGACTGGAAAACAACCTGAAGGAATGAAGGACATGGAGTGGCAAGATTAGAAATGAGGGTTGCATTTACTATTAGGATGTGCTTGGCCAATGAGGTGATGTACCATATCATGGATGAGGAATCTCCGTGACCAGTGTTGAAGTTGGAGAGTGGTGCATGTAAGTTGCTTGACATCCCGTAAGTGGAACATTGGACAATTGGGTTGCCTTCATGGACCGATTGGTGAATCTACGCCATGTTGGTCGTTCGTCTCTTCGATTCAATTCAAGATGTCATGAATTGTCAATTCATTGCAACTCAATTAATCACTTTCGTATACGATTAATTGTTAGACATTTCAAATATCCATTTTCAAATCCATATGCACTTTTGTAATATCATTTCAAAGATATACTCATTTCCATATAATCATTTAGTTTATTTGTTTATACTACCAAAACACTTGAAATAAGGATAGAAGTTAGTGAACAAAGCTAGAAGGTATCGGCTCTCGTTTCTTCCCTTGATCTAGGTCCTAGGTTAGGTGATCCTGCAGTCCTAGTCGATAACAATTGCGCTCTTAGTGGATAAACAATTATTAAACATTTTTAGTGAATGAAAAATTTATCTTCGTTAACGGCTTTTGGGTTAAGACACTAAGTCTGCCCAAAGACAAACTCTTATTAATCATTTATTAGGGTCCTTAAACTATCGATTGGTACCGGTACCACTATGCCTCTAACCATGGGTACCGGTACCCACTTTCGGTACCAATGGGCGGGTTTTGCCCAAAAATGGAAAATTTTGTCATTTTTCACCCACAAAAACTCAAATAACTTCCTTTAAACTCATGTATCTCATAATCCACCATGGAATCCTACCCAAACCACTCCAATAATGGGTTAGAATCAATAAAAAACTCTTTTTCCCAAGTTAGGGCTTTTCTCCAAAATCAAAATCACAAAAAGATGAAGTTAGGGTTTGAGTTCATACATCAAAAACAAAGAATCCATACTCATCTTATACAAAGTAGGGTTTTGCAAGCGACTTTCAACAAATCTAAGGTTATGATGAATTCCTAACTAAACCCTAGAAATGGAACAACCTCATATCCATACAAACCCATAGCAATCAATACACAAATTGTTTCCATACAAAACCATATCATTCCATACAAAACCATAGCATTCCATACCTTTCTTTCTCTTCTTCTTCTTCTTCTTCTCTTCTCTTTTCTTTTCTTCTTCTTCATGTTTTTTGCTCTCCCAAAATGAGAATCTTGGTCTTATCCACTAGACTGACCTTACTTTTTATTTTTACTTTGATTTCATCTCTCCTTTATTTACAAATCAAGTTATTAATATTTCCACTTTAGCATCTCATCTTCTTATCTTTATTGTTCTTTAAATAAAAACACATTGTGTTATGTCATATAGTGATTTATGTCCGGTTTTGACAAATTCCACTTTTACACTTGTATCTTGTACAAATTCCGGGTTTCCCAGATTTCAATTTTTGCATTTAAATTACGAAAAATTTAAATTATACCTACAAAATACCCTAATTATGTTTAAAAATGACTCAAGATTGTATTTTGAGATTATTACATATGTATGATATATGGCCTTAAATCCACTTTATTATTTGTTGGCATGTGCACTTGCATTAAAAAGAAATAAGTGAAATTTAAATAGTTTAGAGCAATAAAAGAGAAACAACTTGGGAAGATTGACAACTTGGGACAACCAACAATAAGGCACGAGATGAGTGAATTATGACTTGAGTTGGTTCGAGGACAAGGTACAAGGATCTCACTTTCGTGTTCCCCCTTGTATTTTCTCGCACTATCCACCTATTCGCAGTTACGTCCTTCTAGGTCGATAGGATGGTACTTTTCAAAGGAAATTTTCCTAGGGAGCTCTATTGGTCACAGTTACGTTCTTGCAATAGAATAACCTAGACTAAGCTTGGATTGGTCACAGTTACATTCTTGCAATCCTCGCTTAATATTGGCAGTGTCCTCTCTAATGGAATCACTTAATTAGACTTTTCGATTCTTTAAGATTCTTTAACAAGGTTAATTAGCGGTGACGGCCCGCGCCGCCGTACTCAACTTGACTTGAAGGCTGAACCCAGACCCGGGGACGCGGTTCTCACTTTTTTTTTTTTTAATCATTTTGAATAATCCAAATACAATTACTTTTCCAAACACATTTCAAATACTCAATGAAAATATATATACGCAAATACCACTTTAACATAAAGGCGGCCCATCATTTTGTTCTCAAAACACTTTTTTTTTTCATTCGATGTGGCATTTCATGCCCATTTGGTCCATTTCCCACCTTTATACAATGTGACATTTTTAGCCGTTTTCAATATCCAAATATTTACAAAACATAATCAGAGTTCAATTTTCATAATAGTGTTTGTACAAAATTAGTCGAATAATTTCATGTATGCATGTGATGGAGCTTTACTTATCCTCTAGTGTGACTTGTGATGACTTGATTCATTGCGGTCATGTCGCACTTGTTCATTCGAATTTTCCACGATGATAAAAGTAACACGCTAAGCATTTTCATGCTTAGTGGCTCTATATAGCACTCTCTTCCATTTTAGTTTAAGTCAAATCATGCAATTTTTCTAAACCATGCTTTTGAATCTTTTTGAATAATTAATGCAAATACAATACATATATTCATTTCATATACATTCATTTCTGATTCATTTAATCATTCCCGAATATGCACTTTCATATGCAATAAATCATTCAAAACACAAATCATGCATTTCACAAATATTCTTATCATTTTTCCCTTAAACAAATTTAGCCAATGTTTTCAATGCGTAGGATAACGGAATCACCGGCACGGTCCCGCTGGGTTGTAAGCCAATATAAAAAGGTTTCATAACACAATACGGTCCCTCTAGACTGCTGACTGGTTATTAAAATTCAATTCGTGAACACTACCAATACTGTCCCGCTGGGCTACGAATCGGAGTGACACTATATTACGTTCATTCACAATACTGCTATTTTGACCCTTATTGGTATACCAATCTATCATTAACTCGAATTTAATGGTTAACATTCTATTAAGGGCATTCAAATCATTCCTACAAAATACAATATAGTATGTACATTTATACAAACAATTCATTTTCAATGCTCATGCAATTTTTCATATGCAAATTATTTCACAATCAATTAAAAAAAATCAATATGTTTTTTTCTTATAAATCATTTCAGGAATTCAAATCATTTTTTAATCATTCAAACACTTTGGAATTAGAGAGAGAGAAGTGGGGAACAAACCAAAAGATTGTCGTCCTTCGATTCTTGTCCTCGGAATCTCGACCTTAACTCGGGCTTTTCTCCTCGTTAGCCCCTAATCCATCACAAATGACAATCATATATTAGTTGGGTATTCTAAGGTTTCTATTTAGGTCTTATTTCTACCCGACTCCCTTCCAGTACATTGTTCCTTTCATTTTTCCCCATTTCCTCATCCTTAGCCATTCTTACCATTCTTTTTAGGCATCGATATGTATAATTTTGATCAATTTTTTGGGTTCAATAGGGTGAAATTTGAATACACTTATTTCAAGGATATTTATTTTCCTAAGTAGTTTACCTAGAAATTTGAATCTTGGTCGGATAATTGAAACTCAGCTTATAGCTAAATAAGGCTCCATTGCAAATTATGAAATGAACAAAAATTATTAAAAACAAAGCTAACTTTTGCCAATTTTAAGGTTCAATGGGTTCAAATTTAAAATACAATTATTTCAAAGGAATTTGTTCTCTGAAGTCTAGTTGCAGAAATTTGAATCCTTTCGATTCCCACGCGAGTGATGGCGAGTCTGACCATTCAAAAAACATGGTTTTTTGGAAAGAATTTGGCATCATCTCCACTAATACCCAACATTTCCTTTATACAAAATTCTCATTTGAGGACCCTGACCAATAAAACAACTTAGGCGACCAATAAAACACATTCCAAATGTAGGTTTCCTAACGAACACAAGAAAAAGGGGTTAGGGTTTGGTTTGCTACCTCAAATCTCTTTCAATCTTCTTCTTTCTTCTTCTTATTTTTTTGAAGTCACCTAAATCTTTGATCCTATGGATGCTAAGTTATTCTGTTCTTCCTCCAATAGTAGTGTGCCTAGCATCCTCTCTCCTTTGCCTAAAATGTAGGTTATTGCATCTAAGACCAAAAATTACAGTGTTTTTGTCATTATGACTAAAGCCAAGTTTGGCTACACACTAATTCATCATTTCTCATTTTTTTTCCATTTTAAAGCTTCATTTCACTTTCATTTCATCTCATTTATACTTTGGCACTTACATTACTCATTTATGACCCTTAGGTCCTCATTTGACATTTTTACTAAATTTATTTGGCTCTTGTAAAATATCCGGGATTTTATCATTTTTTTCGTTTTTAGCCATTTAAACTCCGGAAAAATAAAATATAATTTATTTTACACCACAGGCATGTTATACGTGTGTATGTTACCTCAGGAATTATTTTACACTTAAAACTCTCCCCTCCTTAAAAGAATTTTGTCCTTGAAATTACCTTCATTGAATAGTTAAGGGTATTGTTAATGCATAACTTCTTCGCTTTCCCACGTGGCTTCCTCGGTCTTGTGGTTTCTCCACAGTACTTTTACCAATGGAATTCGCTTTTTCCACAACTCTTTCACTTCTAGCAGGAACCTCTCGGCTCCTCTTCATAGTAAAATCTGGTCTAAAGCTCAATCGTCTTGAAGAGACTACATGTGATGGGTTCGGCACAGTACCTCCTCAACATTATTTTATGGAAAACATTACCAGATCTTTTCCAACTGCGGAGGTAAAAGATAATATGTATGCCATTGGACCACTCTCTATCACCTCATGTTGCGATGAACCCTAGGGCCTCGGCTTGCCTTTACAGTCTCATTCACCTTCTTCCAATGATACTTTCAAAAACACTTTTCATCGATCTCTGTGATGTCCTTTCTTCACATGTCGAGTAGGATTTTGTCTATCCGTGACCACTTTCAATATTTCTCTAATCATTTTCACTTTTTCCTCGGTTTCTTGAATCAAATCGAGGCCAATTATCTTCTTCTCGCTTAACTCGGTCCAACATAATGGTGTATAGCATTTTCTTCTGTAGAGAGCCTCATAAGGCACCATTCCAATACTCGACTGGAAGCTATTGTTGTACACAAATTCAACTAGAGAATGTCTATCTGACTACCCTCGCCCAGTCGATCACCTGACTACCAAACATATCTTCCAACACTTGGATCACTCTTTTCGGTTGTCCATCCATCTGCGGGTGGAACGCTGTGCTGAAATTCAGTCTAGTGCCTAAAGCCTCTTGTAACTTTCCCCAAAATCTTATGGTAAAACTCGAATCTCTATCTAAAATGATCGACATTGGAATCCTATGTAACCAAACTATTTCCCTTATGTAAAATTTGTACTTTGCCACCGATCGGCTTTGATTGTGGATCACGGCAGGATCGAGATCTTTCTGATACCACTATATCACTTTATCAAAATCATTTATCAAAAACACGCGGAAGAGTTACATTTCGGTTGGCATAAAAGCCCTTTCAAATATACAGAAGCATTTTTAAAGGGGTAGGCCCATTAACATTACATTTATACAAAAGTACAGTTACTATAAAGGCATATCAAGCCTTTTCAAAATGATTTACAAATTAGATATTCAGAGTTCAAATTGTTTTACAAAATATCAATGGCCAAAAAAAGTGGATTGAATGCATATGTCAGGCATACTCCGCGAATGTTTCTCCTGCCAATTGGCTCCTCGATCTTGCCTTTGGACCTTTCAATGGGTACCTATGCATAATAACACTACAAGCTAGCATTTCATGCTTAGTGGTTCTATATAATTCCATTCTTAGTTTAGGTTTAAGTCAAATATGCAATTTTAAAACAAACTTTCAAATCTTTTGATTGATCAATGTCGTCTGATACATATACTTATTTCATATACAATCATTTATATGGTTCATTGATCATTAAATCTTACAATTTCATATGTATTAAATCATTTATAGCAAAATCATGCATTTAGTCTTTTTTTCATTCAATTTGCAATCATGCTTTTCAATTTAATAATCCCATGATCTGAAGTCGATTAAGTTATTCCTTAAAGAATTTAACTTTATGCTTTCGGTATGCGGGATATAGGAAATGCCGCCACGGTCCACTAGAGGCTGCGGCCGTTATATAAAAAACATTTGTTTCTTACGATTCGGAGTCCTTTGGGTTATTAGTACGTTATTAAAATCAATTTGAACACTACACGTCTTTGTTAAATTTGGTACGCTAATTAGTTTGACACATCCAATACGTTCTTGATGCGCTAATTTGACCCTTATTGGTATACCCATTCTATCATAATGCCGAATTAAGCGGTTAACATTCTATTAAGGCGTTCAAATCCTTTATACCAAAATATAGTACAATATGTACATTTGCCTCAGCAGTTCATTTCAATACTCATACAGTTTTTCATATGCAAACATTTCTTGATCAATTGCATAAATCGTTAAACAAATCAAATTCTCTTTTCTTTTGATTGAACAAACATTTCAAATCTTGAAGCAGGAATAAGAAGATAAAGACAAACCAATCCTATCCTCTTTCTTACTTATCAAATCGATCTCGATCCTAGGTTAGAGTGATTCTCACCGGCTAACCAAATCACACATCACATTTAATAAACTAGCACTACTCACACTTCACGCTTCGCCTCGGCGATGAGGTACGGTACATTTTTCAATTAGTTTCATTCTTATTTGAACCCCTAATAGTCATTTATTAGGGTTCCTAAACAATTAGCGTACAAAAACTAGACTTTCAGAACAAAAATCCAAAAATTTTGCCCTCTATGAACAGTAGCTACACTACAGCGTAGCATTAGGCCTTCATCGCGGCGTACTTGAGGGGTGCCATTTTGGCACCTTGGCGTTGGTCTACGTCGCGGCGTGGGTTCCCTACGCTGCAGCGTAGGAGCCCGATATGCCCAGATTTTCCAGTTTTTGCGATTTTTCTCCAAAAATCCTCAAAATCCCAAAACAAAACATGAGAATCACTCCCAATAACATCCTAATATCATCCTAAACCAACCAACCATGAGCAAATCCCATGGATGGATTAGGGTTTTTCTAACCCAAACATCAAATACAACTTTCTAGGGTTTAGGTTCATACCTTGAATCTCTTGAAACTCTTTACCCTAGCTTCCTTCTTCCTCCTTGATCACTTAGAAACCATTGGATATACAAACCCGATCTCTATAGTACAAGAATCCATCTTCTTTCGCTGTAAACTCAGTTTCTTTCCTTACTCTATTCTGATTTACAATTGCAGCAATATTCTCATCATCCTTTTGTGCCTCTAGAACTCGATTTAATAAATCCAGTTTTGCTATCAATTCTGCCACTATTGCATCGTCGTCTGATAATGACAAATGAGCATTCAACGCTCGAAGCGTTTGTACTGACTTTCTCCTAAGAGCATCTGCTACTACATTGGCCTTTCCGAGATGGTAATCGATCACACAATCATAATCCTTGATCAATTGCATCCATCTATGTTGTCTCAAGTTAAGCTCTCTTTGCGAGGGCAAACACTTAAGACTTTTGTGATCGGTGTAGATGAAACACTTTTCTCCATAATTATAATGTCTCCATATTTTCAATGTGAACATAATGGCGGCCAATTCCAAATCATGCGTAGGGTAGTTCTTTTCATGCGGCTTCAATTGCCTTGAAGCATAAGCTACCACTTTACCCTCTTGCATAAGGACACATCCAAGTCCATTTAATGAAGCATCACTAGAAATATGTGTGCCCCTTTCTGTAAATTAAATTTGAGTAAGAATCGGTGCCTCGATTAAGAATGATTTCAACTTTTCAAAACTATCTTGACACTTTTCCCTCATCAAAATCATTCTTTTGGAGCAATCTTGTCCTTCAGGGCTGATCATGTATACTTGAACATACAGTAGTAACTTTGCCAATCCTAGGAAACTACGCACTTCCATGACATTTCTAAGTGGTTTCCATTCAATAATCACCTCTATATTCTTTAGATCCACTCGAATTCCTTCTTCTGATATAATGTGTCCAAGAAAGGACACTTCTCTCAACCAAAATTCACATTTGCTCAGTTTTGCATATAACTATTCCTTTTTCAAGGTTTTTAGCACTATTAGAAGGTGTGTATCATGATCTTCCCGATCCTTTGAATACACAAGGATGCCATCTATAAACCCCACAACAAACTGATCTATATACAGTCAGAAAACATGATTCATTAAGTCTATGAAAGTCGTTGGTGCATTTGCCAACCCAAACGGCATTACAAGGAACTCATAATGTCCATACCACATTCTAAACGTCGTCTTATGCACATCCGCATCCTTAATCTTTAACTGGTGATACCTAGACCGTAAGTCAATATTCGAAAAGACACTTGCACCTTTCAACCGGTCGAACAAGTCATCCTGAGTAATGGATATTTGTTCTTCACTGTCATCTTATTCAGTCACCTATAGTCAACACACAACCTAAGTGTACCATCTTTCTTCTTAACAAAGAGCACTGGAGCTCCCTATGGTGATACACTCAAACGAATAAATCCCTTCTCTAAAAACTCTTGCAACTGAAGCTTCAATTCTTTTAACTCCACTAGAGCCATTCCATACGGTGTAATGGATGCCAAAGTGGCACCCAGAACCATGTCAATTGCAAATTCAATCTCTCTCTATGGAGGCAATCCCGGTAATTCCTCCGGAAACACATCCGAATAATCACAAAATGTAGGGATGTCTGATAAACTAAGCTCCACCTTTTTCATATCTTTCACATACACCAAGTAGACTTCACACCCCTTTTGAACCATCATTCTAACAGTAGTGGTGGATATCACATTAGAGAGGTGGTTTGACCTCTCGCTGATAAAAGTCACTTCCTCGCCACTCGGTGTCCTTAAGGTCACTCTCTTCATTCTACAATCAACTACCACTTGGTGTCGGACAGTGATCCATCCTCGATATCCCATCGAACTCTCTAAATGACAACTCGATCAAATCTCTGAAACTCATACTCTCATATTGTCGATGGGGCATCTACTTGCAAACTCTATTCATAATGACACTATGCCCAAGTGGTTTGTCACCAAAATGTCATACTGGGTTTTACTCTTGGTGGCTTCACCCAAACTCAGAATGGTAGTACAAAAATAAAAGTGGGTTAAACCTGGATCTATCAATGCATGTACAATAGTCTCAAATATATAGAAATTACCAACTATCACATTTGGTGCATCTTTCTCTTCCACTGCCTTCATTGCATATGACCTGGCTGGAGCACGAGCATTCTATCTACCATGAATGCAATGTTTGCTTATCTGAAGTGCACTCGGTAATGCAACACTCTTGTCCTTGTTGCTCTTACATCTTTGCTAAAAGCTGACACTAGTCAGGGGTCTTTGTGAGCGAGACGAGCTGCAGGACAATCTTTTACTTTGTGCTCATTGGATCCACATACCAAACAAGCACCTGTCAATCTCCAACACTTTCCTTTATGTTTCCTCCCATAATGTGTGAAATAAGGAGGAGCTGGTCCTCTTGAAGAACCTCCTAGTGCACTAGCCAGTGGTCCCAGTGGGAATAGTCTTACTCTGAATGCTTTGGTGATCCCTAATTTGTGGGATGATGATTAAGAACCACATGGTCCCTCTGATTTCTTACTGCGGTCTTCATTACAGAACTTGGCGTCAGGGTTTTTCTTACCCTGTCTTCTTTCTTTTCTTCCATACTCTTCTTTCTTTACTCTTTCAACATTTAGAGCACATGTCACAATTTTAGAAAAATCATCATGGAAAAATTCTGTGACATGGGCCCGAATATGGTCATTGAGGCCATCTTCAAACTTGCTGCATTTCTCTTCCTCAATCACTAGCATCTTAGGAGCATACTTGCTCAATCGAGTTGAATTCTCTCTAATACTCAATCACACTCATCTTTGTCTTTATTTCAAGTTATGAAACTCTCGTCTCATATTGCTAAGACCATCATGACCCTTATAATCCCCTAACCTGCAGTTGTGGGGAAAGCTCCATGTAACACTTTCTAGTGGTGCGATTCTAGTCACTAATAAGCTTCATCCTGTAGAAGTGAGGTAGCACACTCTAAATTTTCCTCTGGTGTACAATACATTTTCCGCAGCATTCTTTCAGTTCTTTCGAGCCAATTTTCCGCTATAGAAGGCTTATCGTCTTTATTCCCAAGGAAATCCATGGGTCAATATTCTACCATGCTCTATGGTGACCTCCCGAACAAGCGCAAATTTGGTTGTGCCTTTGCGATGCTAAGCTATCTTGGAGGATATCCATGCGCCGCTTTCACGCAGCTTAACCTTTCTCATGAATCGATGGAGAATGGGACGCTTGCCCACCTTCCACACTAGCAAGGCTATTTGGGTGACTTCCCGAGTCACCTCTGACCCTATAGGGTCCTGAACCATCCATGCTTACTTATTAAGACTAATAAGATCCGCATCAAAGTCACGTCATCCTTTATAATACCGTCTGATGCATGTCATGAACAATTTCAAAATCATTTTGTAAGTCGCTAAACTTGGCTCTATCACGACTAAAAATGTAGCGATCCATTGTCATTACCCGACGACTGGAGGCCAAATCTAGACCCGGGGATGTGGTCCTCACTATTCTTTTTTTTTTCTTTTTTTTTAATCATTTCGAATAATCCAAAGACAATTACTTTTTCAAACACATTTCAAATACTCAATGAAAATATATATACGTAAATTCCACTTTAACATAAAGAGGACCCATCATTTTGTTCTCAAAACACTTTTTTTTTTTCATTTGATGTGGCATTTCATGCCCATTTGGTCCATTTCCCACCTTTATACAATGCAACATTATTAGTCGTTTTCAATATCCAAATATTTAAAAACCATAATCAAGTTCAATTTTCATAATTGTGTTTGTACTTCAAAAATGAGTCGAATAATTTCATGTATGCATGTGAACTTTACTTATCAGCCGTGTGACTTTGTGACGGCTCTGATTCCTCCCGGTCGTCTTGTACCTGTTCACTCGGTACCTATGTGATGATAAAAGCAATGTGCTAAGCATTTTCATGCTTAGTGGTTATATATAGTACTCTCTTTCATTTCAGTTTAAGTCAAATCATGCAATTTTTCTAAACCATGCTTTTGAATCTTTTTGAATGATCAATGCAAATACAATAAATATATTCATTTCATATACATTCATTTACGGTTCATTGATCATTCCAAATATGCACTTTCATATGCAATAAATCATTCAAAACACAAATCATACATTTCATAAATATTCTTATCATTTTGCCCATAAACGAATTCAGCTAATGTTTTCAGTGCGTAAGATAACGGAGTCACAGGCACAATCTTGCGAGGTTGCAGGCCGATATAAAAAAAAAAATTGTTTTATAACACAATACGGTCCCACTGGGCTAATGACTAGTTATTAAAAATCATTTTTTGAACACTACTGATAATGTCCCGCTGGGCTACGGATCGGAGTGACACATCATTACGTTCATTCGCAATACTACTAATTTGACCCTTATTAGTATATCAATCTATCATTAACTTGAATTTAACGGTTAACATTCTATTAAGGGCGTTCAAATCATTCATAACAAAATACTAAATAGTGTGTACATTTATACAAACAATTCATTTTCAATGCTCATGAAATTTTCATATACCAAATCATTTCTGTCAATTGCCTCAAAATCAATTAAAACAAATCAATATGCTTTTTCTTATAAATCATTTCAGTAATTCAAATCATTTTGTAATCATTCAAACAATTTGGAATTAGAGAGAGAGAAGTGGGGAACAAACCAAAAAGATTGTTGTCCTTCGATTCCTGCCCTCGAAATCTCGACCTTATCTCGAGCTTTTCTCCTCGTTAGCCCCTAATCCATCACAAATGACAATCATATATTAGTTGGGTATTCTAAGGTTTCTATTTAGGTTTTATTTCTACCTGACTCCCTTCCAGTACATTGTTCCTTTCATTTTTCCCCATTTCCTCATCCTTAGCCATTCTTACCATTCTTTTTAGGCATCGATATGTATAATTTTGATCAATTTTTTAGGTTCAATGGGATCCAAATTTGAATACACTTATTTCAAGGATATTTATTTTCCTAGAAGTATGGTTTACCTAGAAATTTGAATCACTCAATTCGGATGAGTGAAAATCAACTTACGGCCTAAATACCGAAACTGCTCCAAACACCAATCGTATCAGGCTTGCACAAATTGACAGCAGGCCTTTTTTGGCCAAGAATTTTCTGGGTTCAATGGATTCCAAATTTAAATACAATTATTTCAAGAAGATTTGTTCCCCTAGAAGTCTAGTTTACCCAAAAATTTGAATCACTCAATTCGAATGAGTGATGGCCAAGTTATGACAAAAACAAAAACATGGGTTTTTGGAAAATTTTAAACATCTCCTAAAAAACCCAACATTTCCTTTATACAAAAATTTACTCATTCCAGAGGGACCACAACTAATAAAACAACTTAGAGCAACCAATAAAAACACTTTTATTTATTCAAATTTGGGGTTTCCTAACGAACACAAGAAAAGGGGGTTAGGGTTTGGTTTACTTCTCAATCTCTTGATATTCTTTCTTCTTAACTTTCTCTTTTGATCCACCTAAATCTTTGATCCCTGTAGATGCAAAGTTATTCTCTTCTTCCTCAGTAGTGTGCCCTAGTTGTCCTCTCCACTCAAATGTAGGTTATTGCATTTCAAGACCAGTGGTCTTTGTCCATTACATGACTAAAGCCATGTTTGGCTACACACTAATTCATCATTTCTTTTTCTTTTTTCCATTTTAAATTTTCATTTTCATTTCATCTCATTTATACTTTGGCACTTACATTACTTCTCTCTTTAAACTTATTTGGCTCCTGTAAAATTTTCGGGTTTTTATCATTTTTTTCGTTTTTAGACATTTAAACTCTTGAAAATATAATTTGATTTATTAAACACCCTGAACATGTTATAAAACTGTTAGGGTATTTTCAAGGCTTCAATTAACTAGTTCACACCTTAAGAGAATCTAAACCAAAATTTAGGGTGTAATCCAAGCGTCACTAAGGATACTCTAGTAAGGTGATCGAAGACCCAACTCTCAGCATGTATTAATTAATTAAAACCATAGTTTTCCAAAGATCTAACACCAAACATAACAAGTAAGAATAAATCATCCAACTATACTAAGATTAGATGAATCAATATCACATCAATAACCAACCTATAGAATGTCTAACCAACTATTTCAACCATCAAAAATAATAAAATGTGTTTAGACAGCATAAAGCTATGAGAATTGATGAAGAGGAGAAGAGATGAGATACAACGAGAATTAGTGAAATAACTGGCTTAAGATCCAAGCTGAAATATACACTCCTCTAGTGGAGTACTTCCCCAATAATCTTCAATTACAAACCAAGTTCTCACACAAATCAAACCTTAAATCTAACAAGTCTAATCCCAAAAAATGGAACGAGAAAGCAGAGAAAACCTAGGAGAGAACCACCTGTCAGACCCCCTTCCCCTGTGGGGACTCTCACAGGAAACTCCACGGTAACCTCCCATTAAGCTAGCTCGGTGACAAATTACCATGAAGCTAAGCCATTAAATTATTGTTGTCTTTGGAAAACATTAGGTTATAAAATTTTTGTACTTAAATCACACACTTTAGATTTAACGAATCGTGACATAATATTTGCATAGTGGTCAAGCCAAAAATACAAAATCACTGTATAAAAAAATACACTCCCAATATTTACCAAAATCCAACTACAACCATAAGGACCTGGTCCTCATCAAAATATAGATACAAATCAATCGACACAATTTCATAACCTTTGTTTTCTGAGCCAGCCTTATATTTTACATATTCAAAAATGTCACATTTTACTTTACTACGTTTACTTTACACCTTATCTTATATGCCATATACAACATAGCGTCTAGGGTGAGGATCTTGAAAGGTCTTTACCGACCGGCAAACCTTTTGCGCGAGAATTTATTTAAAAACTGTGGCGTGAGCGAACAAAACATATCTTATATATACTAAGTTCTAAATATTTGTTATCTGTTGTATGTACCTCCTAATATGAAAATGCGTACATAAATGGTTGTAAGCTGTTCATCGAAGCGAGTTTTGCTATATGAAAACCATTGAAAGCGTGAAAACTATTCTGTTTGCTGTAAAAATTTGTTTGTTAATTGGTTAATATACGAAAGTGCTATACTATAAATCAAGTACCAACACTTTGTGGCCCATTTCTATTTATTACGAAAACTATTTTCTTTACTTTGAAAACTATTTCGAGGAAATTGGTTAATATCTGAAAGTGTTATATTGTAAATCAAGTACCAACCACGTGGCGATTTAAAAATACCCTAGGCGTGATGCCCACGGAACCTGGAACTATCGCCGGTAGTGAACCTCGGAACACTACCCGTCCCAATATGGTACAGTGAGAACACGGCGGGATCTCTATAAGCATAATGGAACCTTGGAACCAAAATGCCCGGTGATGGAACCTCGGAACCAACACCTCATCGCCATGTACTATGTCAGCGCGCTAACTATCTATATACCCCGAATGTGCAGAGGGCGACTCACTATATAAATATATACTATATCTAAACCCCAATTGCCGACCAGGCAATATAGTTAGTCATAATGTCCCATAACCCTGCCATGCACTGATCGAGATACATACGGCCAGGAAGCTACGCTGATGCCATCTAGGAACACTAAACCAGGCCAAAGCTTGTTTATAAAATGCGAGAAGTAAAGTTTCTCTTAGTATAACAAGTGGGAGGTAAAAAAAAATGCTTTACTAATTACATTATATTTTCAAAGCACTTTAGGAACTTGTAATTTAAACACTTTCGTTTTCGAAAACAATTTTGAGTACTCACCTTTTTCTCTACTAATTTCTTTCAATTCTTGTCTAGCACGCTAGATTATCGTCGGATGCTCCAATCGCCTACACAATCCATACAAAGTGCGAAAATGCCCTCAGTTCAACGTTTTAACCATAAAACATACAAGGGCTTTGCGACTATCATAAAGCGGACTTGATTCTAACAAAACTTTATGTGCTAGTCATTCGATAAGGACATTGATAATATAGAGGTGAAATTGACCAAAATGCCCCTACATGGTGCCCCATAAAAACTATATGTTTTAGCAACTTTCAAAGCGACCTGTGCTATTCGGCGTGTTAGACTACACTGCGTCGGCCTGACCAAGCAATTTGCACACTTGGTGCTCTGATTAAATTTTTCAGAAATTATGTGGGCACCAGTACTGTTGACAGACATATGGTTAGATTCTAGACTCAAGGGGCTCCATAGAGTCTAAAGCTTGCAGAAAACATTTCTGAAATTATGTCAGACCTTCCCGAATCTGAGTCCCAAAATTCCTAAAATTCTAAATTCGAGTCTAAAAATTTTGGGAGCGAAGTTTCACGACCTTTCATAGTCTCTAAGAAAATTTCAAGTCATTACATAGCATTTAGGCTAAAATAAATCAAGTAGGAAAAATTCCACCACCTTTTGGGTTGAAATGCTAAGCTTTGGTACCCTCGCCTAGCTCGTCAAAATTGTAGACCAAGCAGCCTTTTTGCTCGAAAAAATCTACAGTCCGATTTAATCATCCCGAGAAAAGCGAAGAAAATAAAATAAAAATAAAAACCTGTCTCCACGCCCTCTCTGCCTCTCTCCGTCCGCCCCCCTGCCGTTTAACTTTTATTGCTTTTTTATTTTCTTTTTTTCTTTTCTTTAGTATTGTTATTATTATTCGGATAGCGATTTCTATTGCCTCATTAGCGGTCCATTCTTGAAAATTTTTATTTATCTTTCGAGTTCACTTTATTGTAAATGAACTTAGGTCAAATACATTTCGACTTTCGAAGTTTTGTAAAAATCTAGTCCCACGAAAATCGCGGCGACTTATCACCCGAGAAGTCGTAAAATATTCCGACTATCTCGAGAATTCAATGAAATTTTTAAGGTCACTAGTTCCACTTGAGGCAGAGATTTACTTGGCGCGGTCGTTTGTCATAGAGATCTGAAATTTTCTAGGCTTCCTGAACCATTACGGTAATTTATTATTATTATTATCCTTTTGAATTCATAATTTGTACTTTCCCCTCCACTTTCCTTAATTGCAAAAGTGCCACAATTGTTTTGAAAACTTTATCATTTCACCCATAAAACAACTTCCAAAAAATTCTATTGTAGCGCTAAAATAATTAAGGGAAGCCCTTGAGTCACACATGTGTTTCTGGTTACATACCGTACACCCTATCGGGACGGGCCGTTACAAATCCTCCCTCCTTTAGAACATTTCGTCCTCGTAATGAACAAAACTAACATAAAGAGGATACCTTAATCTAAAAACAACTAAGGATATTGACTGCGCATCTAAGCCTCTGACTCCCATGTAGCCTCCTTAATCCCATGATTCCCCCATAAAACTTTATTCAAAGGGATGACCTTATTCGCAAAATCTACTCTCTCGATCTACTATCTTGCATTGGCTGCGCCTTATAGGTCGAGTATCCTTTGATTCTCTTGGATGATCTTTGGTACATGGGAGGGATGCGGAATGTACTTGCGAGCATGGATACATGAAACACATTATGAACCCTAAGATAACTGCGGGGAAAGGTCTAATCTATAACTACCACCGGTCCCTCGCAATAATCTCATATGGCCTGTGTATCTAGGTACTCGACTTTGTGATCTTCCCGAATATGAGGATACCTTTCAGGAAACTTTGAGAAGACCACCTTCATCACAGCAAATTGTAGATCCCTACGATGTTTGTCCGCATAACTTTTCTATCTGTCCCTGGCTGTCTTGAGTCTGTCTCGGACAATCTGGATCTTATCTAAAGTAATATGTTCTAACTCTAGGCCTATCAGTACCTCTCTCTCATCTCGGCATAGGGATGACACTTAGGCCATACAATGCTTCAAATAAAGCCATGCCTATACTGGATTGATAACTGTTGTTGTAGGCGAACTCCATCAGAGATAAATGCGTATCCTAGCTTCCCTTAAACTCTATCATGCATGCTCTAAGCATATCCTCTAGTGTCTGAATAGTTCTCTCTAACTGACCATCAGTCTGAGGATGGAAAGTTGTGCTAAAGTGTCGAGTCCCCATGGCATCCTGTAAACTAGACCAAAATCTAGATGTGAATCGGGGTCTCGATGGACTATCGATATAGGAACACCATGTAATCTAACTATCTCCTCCACATATAATTAGACTGACTTGTCAATAGGTCATCATTACTAGCGGGAGAAAATACGTGGATTCGTTAGTCTATCTACTATCACCCACATATGTCGTGTTGTCTCGAGGTTCGGGCTTAGGTAACAAAATCCATAGTAATCTTATCCCACTTCCATACAGGAATAGGAAGGGGGTGTATCTTTCCTGCGGGATTCTGATGCTTTGCCTTCACTTGTTGACAGGTTAGGCATCTGGATATGAAATCTGCAATTTCCTTTTTCATACCCTTCCACCAATAATTCTCCCTCAGAGTATGATACGTCTTAGTGCTACCAGGGTGCATGGCATATGCTGAAGAGTGAGCCTCTTCCATGATTTCCCTTTTTAGTTCACCTATTTCAGGTACACACATTCGACTCCCTCTAACTATTACGCCATCATGTCTGATGTAAGACCCGAGAAATTTCAATTTAGGGAAAAATGGCAAAATCGTAAATTCGGTTATTAAATTGTAATTTCGGTTAAAAATCCAAAATTTATTCTCTAGATCTCGGATGACAAAAGCAGTTTCAGTTGGAATCGTCTCCTGAAATCTAGCTAGCACATTAAAATTTTGTAAAATTTCGAGATAGTCGGAGTTGACCGTTTTTGAGGCATAGCGTTAGTCTTTGTAAAGCGATGATGTGACGAAAGTGTCACATATAACACGTACTCATGTACCATGAGTGGTATGAGTAGAGAAAGCGATGAAAATGGGCGTAGAGATAGTCTTGAATAACCGTGGGAAAGAAAGGACATATTTGGTATTAATGGAAAAGTTTAAATGAGGAAAAGGAGTAAAAGTCAAATAGTGTCTTCTTCTTCCTTAAGAAAGACCAAAAGCGTGGGGAAAAGGAAGGGGGACTTGCGGGAGGTTAGATTTTTGGGTTTTTAGAGAGAGAGAGTCTAACTTCTCTCTAAAATATCAAGCGATCCGACCGTCGGCGGTCTTCGGGACAAGAAGGAGAACTGCTCTACGCGGAGAGGGCTTCGCGTGGGTACCAGATTTTGGGAGTTTCCTCAAACTCCAAGAGGTAGGGGTTTCTCCCTACTTGGTTTTTATTCTTTGTTTAAGTACCATGTAAATGTTTCGGTTGGTTGAGGCCTTGAACGGCCGTTTGATCGGTTCCAAACCTTGGAACCGAAATGTTTGGATTTGAGACCCACGAACAGTTCGTATCAGTCCTACGGACTGTTTGGGTTAAATGTGTGATGGATGGTTCCATAAATCATGTATTGGTGTGATTGAGGCGGAGTATGGCGAAATACGAGTTTTACAAAGTGAGCAGGTGATTTGTGTTTGATAGGAACGATGAGGTTTCTTTGTTCCCGAAAGCGATAACTTCACAAAATATAAATTGTGAAAATATGGGTTTAGTCAAGTAATCCACATCAGCGAATTGCTGTGTTTGATCGATAGCCAAGTGAGCTAATTTTGATGTTTGAAATGATAATTACATGACATGATTGTGTGATTTATTTTTATGTGGATATATTCATGTTTATATATTTGCATGTGAATTCGATTGTATTGGAGTGGCATACATGCATTTCATATGCGGAACATCCTAGAACTATAGAGATGGTGCATGAGAAGAGTCTAGAAAATGGTTCGGGTAGACTAAAAATGTCCGAATTATCGGGTAGTCAATTGAAAAATATCAATCGTCGGAGCGGCCCAATTGATATTCATCGGAGGGTAGTCCACAAACAAATAATATATCAATCGTCGGAGCGGCCCAATTGATATATATACACATCGGAGGGTTGTCCACAAACTAACAAAACTATAATTCTCATACGAGGCTTAGGCGAGTGTGAGAGAGTCGGTGAGGACTCGGGATTCTGAGTTGGTCATATAGACATTCAAGTAGGATCATGCAATTGCTTGAATGTATGTTTATTTTAGACATTGCGCACTTAGGTGGAGTAGCCCACTTAGGGCGATTCCACTCTGAGCAATAGCTCACCCGTCATTAAATTTATTATTAATTACGGGGAGGCGCAGGGAGACGACCATCATGGGGAGCACTTTAGAAAGAAAGTAGGAGTTGGCTTTGATTTTGTGATGTACTACATGTATTAGAAATTTTAGATTTTAATATGTGTTGTATAAGAGTAAAATTTTAACTCTTGTAACTATTTTATATAGTTGGTATGTTTATGGACGATTATAGTATGGGCTGAGTAGATTTTTATCCACATATTCGTATTATTGTGATTACTGTTAATTGTTTGGGACAGGTTTGCATGCAGGCCTTGTTAGTGGGTAGAGCTCCCCGTACAAAGGGATTTCCGCGCCCAATTTTCTTAAGAGGAGTGATTATTGATATCCACTTGTATTCCGCGAGTTGACAAGTAGTCAACGGACCCTCGGAAAATGGGGCGTCACATCTGATCTGGAACTCTGGTTTCCTACCACCCTCAATCTCTACCCTCAACTTAATCATACGAAATTTTCTTCATTTATTCCTTGATGCGATCCTGAGAAGAGGACGAACATAAAATGATGCCAGCAGTGTCCACTGGATCATTCCTGTAGTAAACTCCCGAATATCTCGACTCACATCAACAATGGGAGATCGCCATCGTAGATAAGCATAGGAACCCTCCGGTTTCGGAAGCAGAATAAACCACTACATTGGCCTTCACACAATAATTTTCCATGTTTGTCATAATCCTTAATCAACTCCAACCACCGTATTTGCCTTAGTTAAGCTCTTTACGGTGAAGATATCTTTTATGACTCTTATGATTTAATTGAATAGCAAGCGGGGAACACCCATTATAGATAATGTCTCTAAGTCTTTAGAGCAAAAACCCCTTCTTGCTAGTTCTAAATCATGGGTCGGGTAGTTAACAAGTACTTCTTTAACTGGCGGGAAGCACATGAGCTATCCTCTACCATTACGCATGAAAATACGCTAACCCTTGTCTTGGGAGGCATCACGCGCACCACATAAGCTGTCCTTTCGTGGTGATTCTTGCTGCTTTGGAGCTCGCCAAATGTATCTCGCTCCTCAAAACTATGCTGGCAGGTATCTGACCACTCGAATTTCTGATCCTTTTTCAATAGATTGGTCAACAGGGTTGCTATCTTTGAAAATCCCTTAACAAATTTCCTGTAATAACCTGCCAATTCAAGGAAACTGCGGACTTCAGAAACATTCGTGGGCAGCTTCCAGTTCACTATAGCTTTGATCTTCTGAGGATCCACACTGGCTATACATAAAATGGCACTTGGCCTAAAAGCTCTTTGTCGACAAGAACTAGCACTTGCAAACTTGGTGTATAGCACGCTCTCGAAGAATCTCAGTATTGTTGAAGATGCTGCGCATGTTCTCTAGGCGCTAAGTACTATAATGTCATCATGAATACGATCTACAAACTTATCTAATCACGGACAAAATACCTGTTCATCAAATCCATGAGCGTTTGGAGCATTAGTCAATCAAATGGCATCAACAGGAACTCGTAGTGATTGTATCTGGAAATCTGAAGGCGGTCTGAAACATCATTCTCCGGACCCTCAGGCGTGGTGGCGACCTTAGGTCGATCTTAGAATATGCAAGATCCATGCAATTGGTCCGATAGCTCATCTATACAAGAGGCGGATCGGTTCACGTATTATCTTGAGTTCAGTTGTCATAGTCTATACTGGCAGAAGTAAGCTTCCATCTTTCTTCTTTACGAAGAGAACTGGAGCTCCCCACGGTGAGGTACTAGTTTGGATGAAGCCCTTGCTTAATAATTCCTCCAATTGTGCCTTCAATTCTTTCAACTCTGCTTGTGTCATTCTATATGGAGGAATGGATATCGGCTCGGTCTCTAGAATCAGTTCAATTACAAACTTAATTGCTCTATCCGGAGGTAAACCTGAAATATCATCTGGAAAGACATCTGGGAACTCTTTGACTATAGGGATGTCTTCCAGCCGTGTCCCCTCTTGTCTCCTATCCACCACAAATGCCAAATAACCATAGCAACCTTTCCGAAGCATTTTTAAGGCGGTCATGGCATTAATGAGACTAGGGGCGATCTCTCTTTTGATTCCCCGAAATATCACGCCTGGTTCCTCTAGCCGAACCAATCTTACTTCTTTCTTATAGCAATCTAAGGTGGCTCTATGCTTGGATAACCAGTCCATACCAGTCCTTATTCTGGATCACTAATTTGCTGCCTAGAACTATCCTTTCGGATATCATAGTATCTCCATTGGGTACGGAAACCACCATACGACCATCTATAGGCTAGGACTCTATCTGGTGTCTCTTAATGAATGGTACTAAAATAAATGAATGAGTGGCTCCTGGGTCCACCAATGCATATGCATCATGATCGTAAACTGAAATCATACCAGTAATCACGTTTGGTGATGCATCCCCTCTGTGTATATTTGTAAATACCAGGAGCTTTGGTCACGAGTACCACTCTTGAATGCGGAAAATTGAATCACTGCCTCTGCCTCACCCCCCCACCGCAGCCTCTGCGGGTGTTGTCTTGCCACCACCTCTACTGAACCACCCTACCGACCTGATTGGGACCCATTTGGTGCACAGGAGTAGATGATAATGTACCTACGAGAGGGGTCTCTACAACTACTAGTTGTGGGCGGTCTCGAGATAAAGTGACCTTCATGCCCTTGATGAAACATCTGTCATGTTCATCCTGCGCTCAGGATGCTCCTCGACATGTGGGGCCTGATGGAAAAGATGATCACGAAGATCTACCACCTCACAGGGCTGGCAGCGACCGAGCGGATCCTACAGATGTTGCTCCTCGTCACGAGCCTGCAGCGGTCAGTTTCTCTTCTTTCTTTCTCTTTTAGACTAGGCTGGGTGCCCTAGGCGACTAGTCGAGCACCTCTCTTAATGCAGCCGCCCCTGAGTTAGAGCTGAAGCTGTCGCTCTACCTTTAGTGCTGGCCTCTGACCACCTCTCCAAGTTATTTTGAGATGCCCCGAGCTAGATGAACTTTAATTCTAGCGTTCGGCTTGGCCATGAATCGCTTACATTTATGTTCCTCATTTTCCTGTATCATAGGCACCAATTTCACGAAACTCGAAAACCTCTGCTCATAAATACATCCTTTATCCAGGATAATTTGCTCTAACTTTGAAGAATTCTTCTATTTTGCATCGATAACTCACGCGGTAAAATCTGTCTGTAAATGCACGCGGGCGGGTCTAAGTGACTCGTAAGTGGCTCTCCTCTTAATGGCCTCCCACCGGTCCTTAGCCACTAGCTCTGTAAGAACCACGAAAGAGGACTTTGCAACATTTAAACACCCCATCACTGTATAAATTTCACTAACCCTGTCTAACCATAAGTACGCTGCCTCTGGGTCACGGTACCATCATAAGTTTTAGCCCCTAGTTTTAGAGCGCATTCTATCATGCCCCTCTGCTCTTCTGGAGGCTCCTGTGCCTGACGGGTAGTTGCTGTAACAATCTGTATAACATGATCCATCATCAAGGTACCGCCCCTTGGGTTTGCGGCCCTCGATGGTTCTGGCCGGGAGCTGGTTGTTGTTATCTCTTTGATGGGGTGTCATGACATTTCTGCGAGTGGGTGCTCACGTGCGGAAGTCACAGGTCACACCTCTGCAGTCGTCCAGGACATAATGCGTGAATTTCAGGTTAAAGATTTAGTTGACACTTTACAATATTTGATGCATCACGAGGATTTAGAAAAACAATATAGGTTGCAATAGGAAAATCATTATTAAAAAACAATTCTTCTCAGGAAATACTATGAAGCGCAAAAAACAAGTGTTCTCGCTAAGCTATCTTAATACGCCTTGGCCAGACCCCTTCCTATTGTGGGGACTGCTAGAAGCCAACTCCTGATAACCTCCCGAGCTAAGCTAGCTCGTGACAAATTACCATGAAGCTAAGCCGTTATTTGCGGATTTTGTTAAATCTAAAGGTGTGATTTTAAATACAAAATTTTATAACTTACGTTTTCCAAGATAGTTTCCAACGGTTTCATGACAGCTTGATGTTAATTTGTTAGTCGGCGAGGCGGTGGGGAGGTTCTTGTGGGTTGCGGCGAGTCATCGTAGGAAAGGCTCTATCCCACCCTCTCTCAAAGTTCGAACCCTAAAAATGAGTGAAAGTTAGCCTTGAATACACATTGAAAAGTAGGTAAAAATAAATGTATGGGCTGAATTGTCGTGGTTAGGCCATCTTCTGCCAGTCGTGACCACACTCTGAGAAGTGTAAAAGAATTTATGCAGGAAAATGAGTTATGGTTGCCACCACACTTAGAGTGTTATTCACGATTTGTTGTAGGAGAGCTCTATGGTTGCGACCGCGATCGCAACCATACTAAAGGTTAGCTGAAAACAATCTTACGTAGTTTACCTTAAATGCGTATCTTTGCTAAAGTTCTTGTTCTGTAGTTGTGACCACACCGAAGCTTTGATGAATAGTTTTCACTATATTTGATCACGTAATTCGCAACCATAAAGCGGCTATAGTGGCGACCCGGCTCTTCGCTACATAGCTTTTTCAATTTTGCCCAAATTGCTTGCTTGCATACCGTTTTCTTCGTTTCAAAATACACAAATATAAGGGTTAGACATAAAAGAATAAGAAGTTGTATAGTTGGCATCAAAAAGAATGATTATATTACATATTGTAATAAAGGCCTTCATTTTCACTAAAAATTCACGAACTAAATTATTTTATTGTGTCAAACAAAGAAACAATAGCCATACCACTCAGTAAGAAAGTAACTGGCGAGAAAAGATGGATAGCTGATGAATGTTTTTCTACTCTGGGATCTAAACTTTCATCTTTCAGAAAGAAAACGAGATAACTTTTCAAAATAATAGATTGACCATAAGTTGAACCTACCTAAACTAAAGTTCTCAAGTGTGTGTGTGGTCTTCCCCCTTCTGGCCAATTGTAGTTAAGATAGAATTAGTTGAGTATGAGTGGAATGGGATCTCTCACTCACATGGTGAGTGTGTAAGAGTCCAAAGGCATGTTAGGCATATCACTCTTCACTAATGTAGGCAATGCCCAACACTTAGGATCAACTTAGGTCTTTATATAATGTATGGTTTATGTAAAGGTGGTTGAATAGGTCATTTAGGCTCAAGTTTACCCAAAACATACATATTCTCCTTTTTCTTCACTTATTGTTCATCCTTTAGCATATTGCATTCTTTTTCAATTGAACCTCTTAAGCTTCCCCCAAACTTAGCTTATTGCATCTTTTTCATCACAAAGCTCCCCTAAACTTGCATGATTTTCACCATCTTCACAAGAACTTTCCAAAGAGCTTTATTTTCATGGATTACAAGGTATGGAATGGTGCGATTTTCAACCCACTTTAAGCTTCACCTGCCACATGTAGCGAGCTTTAGGTAAGCAACTCCAGACCAATTGGCCTTGGACCTTTGGTGTTAAACGCCCTTTGGACTTAATTACTTAGATAGAGAAGGCTATGAGGCCAAACTTACTCCCTCCTTACTTTATTCTTTCCAACATTTATTTTTCTTCCTTTTTCACCCGAGCCTCCTTTATTTTCATTGAGGCACACCCACTTCAACGAACTCTCAATTCTGGCCATGTATTCACAAGATATAACATTGAAATCAACATGTGAGGTAAACAAGGGCTTTGATTGAAGGGTATTCAAAAAATCATTTCCTAATTATTTTGTTGCCTAGTATCTAAAGTGAATAATAGCTAAAATTTGGTGACTATTGATATATGCACAAAAAGGTTAGCTAAAAAGGCTCAAACTGGTCTAAGAATGGCCTAAATCATTTCCTAATTATTTTTGTTGCCTAGGATTTACTTCAAACGCGATAATTGAACAAGTTCTAGAGTATCAAAAGATCAAAATATGAAATCATCACCTAATTCTTCTCTAAACCAAGCAAAATTGACCAAAAGGGTAAATGACTTGTGCTAAAGATGCTAAGAACAAGTGAGTAGATCTACAACTATGTGGTCAAACCATTATGCTTTACATTCTAATATCTCTCATTTTCTTCATGTGAAAGAAAGTTCAATGAGTATTCATCATAGGCATCATAATTAATCCCAAAACAAGCTCCAGCCATAAGCAAAAACAAACTAAAAATGAAAAAATTCAACGAAAAACTGAAAACATTAAAAAGCAAATAAAACATACAAGAAACTAAAGAACAACACTAAAAATAGGATAATTGAAGCTGCTGGAAAATTTTAAAACTACGGAACACCCCAATACCCCCAAACTTAAAATATGCATTGTCCTCAATGTATGAGATATGAAAGGTAAGAACGGAGGACTCCCCTAGATGATCAAGTGTGATCATTGGGCTCGAGTTAAGGTGGGTCTTGATGAAACTCCCTCACTAAGAATCAACTTCAATGTCCTGAAAATACAAGCAAAGCTAACATAAACACCAAAGAAATAAAAATCAAACTAAAACATTAAATGGATAAAATCCTTATTTTGATTTTTGCTAAAAAAGGTTGCCTCCCGAAGAAGTTGCTCGTTTTAGAAGTCGACTAGACTCATTGGGGAAGTCTTGAGTCTTCGCTTAGGCCCTTTCATCCGCCATTGGCCAATCTCCTCTTCATCCTCGATGGCAGCGAGGATGAGCTTCTCCACCTTTGTATTATCCAATTTAAGCTCAAATGCCAACTCTTTGGTGGGGAAAGAGTTAGCCTCTAATTCAAATCCTTCAAGAGTGTCCTCTTAAAGGAACATAGGTGCATGCTTCTTAATAGGCGAAAATGAACTCTCTATCTTTATGCACACCCTCCTTTTCTCATCCGTTAATGGTATACTTTGGTGGAGGTCAAACTTTTTTTTCTCCTCACAAACCAGAAGTGTCATTTCCCCATGTTCAGCATCAATCCACAATTGACTTGTGGCAATGGAAGGTCTTTCTACATTTGGGACTTGTCAATTCTCTTCTATGCCAAAAGTCAAAGAATTAATAGGGAAATTGTAGTCTTCAACCTCAACCAAAACATTTTCAACTCGAAGCTCAAGATGTTTCTTTTCAACTTTCATCTCTTTCAATGATGGCTCTTCCTCCATGGCAAGCTCATTCTTCTCCACCAATAATAGGACTTGAAATTCTCCCTCAAGGACCAAAGGCATTTTGTCACATTCAATTATGTCCTTGTCTTCATCCAATGTTGGGCTTGAAATTTCCTCTTCAAGGCTCAAAGTTATGCTTTCACACTCTCGTTTGTCATCATTCTTTATGTCTCTTAGGAGTTGCCTTGAAGACTGTTCCTTTAAAAAAATTTCTAATTCCTCAACTTGTATTGATGTTCTTTCCATGATAGCATACATTTCTCTACTAATGTTTTCGAATTAATGACCATGTCTGCTATCATGTTAGCCTCCATCTTGGTTTCCATGATTGCTTCCATGTCGGTTTCCTTGTGTAGTCACCACATTTCTAGAGCTTCTTTATCCTTCTTAATTTCTTCCTTCAAGGCAAGAAATAGCTCCTCATCAAATGGTTGCCGGAATTATTATTGATAATAGGACTTGAACTTTCTTGACTTTGCATCATTGGATTTCGTAGGAGGGTGTTATGTCTAGCCCAATTGATAGTAGCTTGGCTTCATGTTGTTGGGCTGAGAGAAGTAACCCACATTGTTGTTGAAATAGTTCGCCCCTTCAAAATTATAAACTTGTTGGCTCGTAGAGGCTTGTGCTTGCCTTGTGACAATGGCCTCCTCCCCTATATTTAGGTCTCTTTGTGTGAGAAAATTAATTTTGGAGGGTGGAGAGGAGTTCATTCATCTCTTCATCCGTCATTATGCTTAACACCTTAAAGAAAAATACAAAATAAAAGAAAAAATGAAGTATACTAAATACAAATAAGAAACAAATAAATATAAGAAAATAATTTTTGCTCAATTAACAAACCTCTTTTGCGAAATATCAATCAAACATAAGCTAGTACCTTTCCTAGAAACGACACCAAAAATTATTACGATACTTACTAGCGCATGTAATTAGGTACAAATGTCTGATGGACTAAAAAGTCGGATATTTATCCCGTAAGGAAGGTGCGATTTTAGTGAGGATTAAGTACCCCAGCTACTAAAGTCTTTCACTATTTGACCCACTCGATGAATGGAGGTGAAATTGTTAAAATAATAAAAACAAAACTGAACAAAAACAAAGATAGATTTGTGAAAACTAGAGTAATTGAGTAAAATCGAGAGAAAACGACTTAGAGAAAAACTAAGGTTGGTTATCTTCAATGATGTTAAGTGATTCATCTATATAAGGCGAGATAGGTGAATTATGACTTGAGTTAGTCCACAAGACCTGTACAAGGATCCCACTTTCATGTTCCCCTTTGTATTTTCTCGCATAATCCACCTATTCATAGTTCTATCCTTTTAGGTCGATAGGACGGTACTTTTCAAAGGCAATTTTCCTAAGGAGATCTATTAGTCACAATTACGTTCTTGTAATAGAACAGCCGAACTAAGCGGATGGGAAGTCATGATTTACGTCATGCAAATACTCAACCAAATATGTGTTTTGGTGTCTCTAAGGTGAAATCGAAGCGGATGAGCACTCTGTTCGACTGTTTAACTAGGTTAATTGGCATTTGATTAACCGATTCACACCTTAAGAGAATCATGACTAGATTTTAGGGCGTAATCCAAGTGTCACCAAGGATACCCTAATGAGGTGACCGAAGACCCAACTCTTAGCATGTATTAATTAATCAAAACCATAGTTTTCCAAAGATCTAACACCAAATATAACAAATCAAGTATAAATCATCCGTCTATGCTAAAGATTAGATTAATCAGCATCACATCAACCTTAGCCCTATAGAATGTCTAATCAACCATTTCAACCATCAAAACAAAAAAAAAAAATCATGTTTAAGACAAACATAATGTAACGCCCCAAAAATACCCTAGAATTTGTATAATAATTTTAGTATATATTCTGGGTATGAATTGAGTCAAACTTGGGCTTTTCAGGAATTAAATTGATAAATTGTAGAAAAGTAAATTTAAAGGAGTAATGAGCATATGATTGAATATTATATGCTAAATTGAAATGAATTGAACCCACTCGTAACCCAAGTGAAAAGGGAAAAATGTGGAAAATTGTAAAATAAGGACCTAGGGTCAAATGATAAAAACCCAAATGCAAATGGGAAAGTAATGATAAATGCTAAGGAAATTAAAATAAAGAGTTAGAATGTCAAAAATGGAAGGTGGACTTATTAGATTTGGCCAAACAAGGCCTTGTGAGGAATAAGTGATTAAGACAAAAAATGGAAAAATGAGAATTTGGAATAGGATGGAAGGCGGAGAACATGGCCTTGTAAGTGGACTATAAAGACCCGAAAATGTGGTCTTAGGGCTCATTTCTTTTGAGCCATCACGTTTTTGGAGAAGAGGGATAGGAGAGAAAGGGAGAAGGGCTAGGGTTCCAGATCAAGCTTTGGTGACCTTTCCCATTTATTGCTCTGGGGCCAAACAAATCTGAAAGAGGTGGGGAAGAGGTTGAGTAAGAAAATCAAACACTGACTAATATTTTGATTTAGATTTTGGGAAAAGCCTAGCAGGAAAAGAGTTTCATTGATTTTAAACCACTTTTAGGTTGTTTAAAGGGATTCCATGGTGGATTTTTGATATGGGACGAATTGGAGAAGGTTGTGGAAGAGAAAAATGAGAGAAAAAATGCAATCGAAATTTCTAGGCGAATCCGTAGGGTGTCTTAGGTACAAGTTGTTTGTGCCGGTACGAGTCACGTGGGTAACTTTTAATGCCAGTCTGAATTGAAGGGTAATATTAGATACGAGGTTGTGCGGAGAAAGGAGTAGCACATGCAGTACGGTCGAGGTGTATACCCGGTATAGGTTGTTCCGGCCCAGCCTATTTTTGCATGTTTCGCGTCATTAAGTCCGTATTCGTATACGATGTCTAGGGACCCTAAGAAATGATTAATGGGAGTTCAAAATTAAAGGTTAGAGCTAGGTGGAAAAATGTGTGCCGTGCCTCGCCGCCGGCGAGCGAAGCTCTCAGAGACGGGTTATCTTCGAGCGGACTTAGTGTCTTAACCCGAGGCTTTTAACAAAATAAATTTGTAATTGATAAAATTGTTTAACAATTGTTTATCCACTAAGAGTGGCGTAGATGTTATCGAATAGGGACGAGGTGATGATCGCCTAACCTAGGAACGAGATCGAAGAGAAGGAAGCTAGATTCGCAACCGGTTTGTTCTACATTTCTATTCTTATTCCGAAGATTTTTGGTTGTTTTACAGTAACTATGAAATAGTCGTGAATGAGTATATGGAATAAGTACATAGATTGAGTATATCTTTGAAAGATAATCACAGTAAATATGAAATTGAAATGTGATAGTGAAAACTGAATAAATGTGAATGATGGTAGGGCGGGATTCATCAAGCGGAGTCCGTCATAAATGTGAATTGAACTATATCGAGATGAGCAGCCTGGCGGGATGCACCCGATCGGCATCCGTCATGAAGGCACCGAAGTATCAATGTCACTTGGCGGGATGCACTAATCGGCATCCGTCGCTGATGGCGTATGGCATTTAAGTGATACCACATGTGGGATGCCAAGCGGCATCCGTCATGATGGAGACCGAATAAGTGACCTGCGTGTCGGGATGCACCAAAGGCATCCGTCGTGATGGGAACCCGAATAAGTATTACCCGCATGTCGGGGATGCAAAGCGTCGTCATGATGGGAGATGGCGATTAAATGTATAAGCTTATTCTGGAATGATAATAAGGCGGGATTCATCAAATGGAATCGTCGAAAATGTAAAATTAAAAATGGTCAGGTGAAAGAACTGACGACAGTGTAAATGGAAGTTCTTATGTATATGCTTAAATCTCATAAATTGATTGGTGGAAATGAATTGTTGCATTGAAAATGCATGATATGATATAGTAAATGATTTGTATATTGAAAGCATGCGGAAATAGATAGCATGAGTATATGTTGATATATTAGGCATGGTTTAATGTTAAATGCATGCAGAGTGATTAGAATATTGGAATATAGAACTATAGAACCACTAAGCATGAAAATGCTTAAGCGTGTAGTTTATCTATGCGTAGGTATCGAGTAAAGCAAAGAAAGGCCAAGATCGCGCTATTGAGTCATAAGTACGGCGTAGTATATACTCGTAATTTGCATATCATCTCTTTTGAACAAGTGGTATTTTGTAAGCAAAGGGTTAAACCACGAAACTTGATTTTGTATATCATTTTGGAGCATATAATGCCTTTCTTTGTAAATGTATTTTTTAATGTTTATGGGCCTCTTGAATTGCTTTGAATTTGTAAAAGATTATGGGAAACACTTAAAGCGAAACCGCTTCATAACTAAATGAATTAATAAAATGTTTTGATAAGATAAATGAAAGCGTCGGAATAATAGGGCTCGGTTGGATCACATCATTCGAGTCGAGCGGGGATTCGAATTATGACATTTTAAAAGAAAATTTAATAACACGTAAATTAAAAGAAATTAAACGGGCGTCCCCGGGGGTTCGGTTCGGACTCGCCATTCGGGTCGGACCGGGTGATTAGTGCCCAAAAAGTGCAATTTTGAACCCTATATTAGATAGGTTTTGAGTGCTTTTTGCGCATTAATCATGTCATTTATGCCAATTGAAGTGTTCTAGTCTTCTTAGTAGCACTTATGCCATTTAGAGGGTATTTTTGGTTTGTTTTGCGGTGTTGAGCACTCTTGGAGGTCAATCTCAATACAAAGGATGAATCATGAAGTTGGAATTCAAGTCTCGACCATCATTGACCCGAATCAATGAAAACAAAGGCAAGTGAAGAAAATTCGATGCGGAGTTGAGAGGCGGGATGGCAGTGAAGGATCCAACAATCACGGAATTTTCGCTAGAAACTGCGAAAATTTTAAGCTAAAGATTGCGAAAATTTCGCAACCTTAAGCAAAAGAATTCGCAACCCTAACGAAAATGCGAATTTCGCTAGACCACTCAAATTTATTATGCAGTTCATGCATGAAAATAGTGATTTAAGCTTCTCTCACAAAAATTTCGCTGGCAGCGAGAATTTCGCTAATAAGCCAGTGCCCACCTGTGAAATTTCTTGTTTTCGCTAGACACATTGATTTAAGCTAATTAGCGAAATTCTTCAACCTAAGCGAATTGATGCCTCGTCGTACTTTGTAATTAATGCCAAGCGCCTCGAAACTTGGTGTATTACTTAATTGTCCTATAACTTAGCCAATTTCATAGGTTTTTTTGGTATTTTCATACCTTGAGGAGGCCTATATAAGCCCCTCTTGTTTTGTAACTAAAGGAACAATTTTTTTGGAAGGAATAATTTGGAGGAGGAGAAGATATTTTGTAAGTTGTCATTTTGTAAATAAAGTCTTTTATTTTAGGTTTTGCTTTTCTCCCTTCTCTCTCCTCTTTCTCTCCCTTTCTCGGCTGCCAAACACCCCTCTTGAGGATGACAACTCAAGGGAACTGGCTAAACCTCCTTCTTTGAAGGAGGAAGCTAGCTTGGTGGTGGGGCATATGCATGTTGTCCTCTTGTCTTTAAAAGCTACATGTAGTGTATTTATGGCCCTTATATTCTCAAAACATGGTTGCATAACATTGAATGTCATTAATTTGGCCAATACTCTCCATGCTTTAGAATCCAGTGCATATTCAGTGAGAGAGGTACTGTGATTCTTTAGATGGTCTTCTGAGCCTCTAAAATGATATTTATATGTTAGGTTTCTCAGGTAGGGTTGCATAGCATTTAATGTTATTAGTTTGGCCAATACTCTCCATTACTTTAGGGCTTTGTGATTCTTTAGGTGGTCTTCTGACCTACGAGATGATATTAAATGTTAGGGTTTCAAGCGAGTAAGGGGCCACTCTTGCATACTACACAGTATTGACTCAAATAGGAGTTGTTTCATAGGTGAGGTTGCTAGTTAAACATAGATCCCGAGTTATGCAGGAGCATAGGTTGCTTGTCATACTTGGCAGGGGATAAAACCCGGGGACACTTGTTTATTCTTTGCCAAGTTAGTGACCTAATCCTTCAAGTTAACTTTCACGCCCCAACTTTTCAGTTTTTACAATTATCGGTTCAAACCCTTCCTTGTTTTTTAAACCCAATTCCAAGAGTCCAAGTAAAGCCTTACCTTCGTGCACTTATGCAGACCAGGTTTTAGGATGAAAACCCCGTCCCACGTGTTCGACCCTAGACCGCTATCTTTGCGGTAAAGCTTGACTACGGCAGTAGTAGGAGCTTAGGTGTATATAAATTTTGTTGATTTTAGCTCAGCCTACTGTGGCACGAATCAAATGGCGCCGTTGCCGGGGATGGTGCCAAACTACGAATGGTAAGTTGAAGAGTACTTGTGATCCGCCGCAGTGAAGGTAACCTTACACCTCTTTTTGCAACTTCGATTGCGAGAGGCGCGATTTTGTAGTGCATTAATTACCTTTATTTGATTTTGATTCGAGTTTAGTTTTCATTGATCAGTTTTTTTGTTGTTGTTAGTTAATCTTAACCTTTTTGCAAGCTTTGTTGGTTCTCTTTGTTGTCCTCTACAATTTTGTAGCAGTGTTTATCACAGCCAGTGGGATAGAGACACATCGGTGGGTGAGATAGGATAAGTACACAACTTGACCTAGCTAGTGAAGTCGGTGTACATGCGATACCATGGATCCTATGCACGAACCATGAGCCAGCGGGAACCCCATGAATCAAATGCCTATAGAACCGTGGGGATCACATCCACCTCCACAGAGTCGTGCCCGTCTGTATCATTCCTCCTGTGAAGATGTAGCGGTGGGGCCATATTTAGTACCCTTACTCCCGCATATCATGGTATGGAAATGAAAATCCATACACACTCCTTATTAGGGATTTTGAAGGTTTGCACTACCTTTAAGGAAGTTATGATGGACATGGATTTGTTGAAGCTAAAGGCATTTCCATTGACTCACAAGGACAAGGCGAGATATGGCTCAACTCATTTGAGGCCTAGAACCATTAGAAATTGAAATTTGTTTGCAAGTTGAGATTCTGAAGAAGTTTTCGATTGCTCATAAGACCAATAATTTGAAAAGACAAGAATTTTATACCTTTGCGGCTGAGGATGGTGAGGATTTTTATCAGTGTTGGGAAAGATTTATAGGAAACCATCGATTGCATGCCCACATCATGGGTTTGACACTTGGATGTTGTCTTATATGGTGGTATGTCTCACATATGAGAACAATTCTTTGGAAACTATGTGTGGGGGTAACTTTTGAGTAAACATCACGATGAAGCTATAGGATTTTTGAACTATGTAAATTGAAACCTCCAAGCTTAGGATGAACCTAGTCCCCAGAATTGAAAGGCTGAGATGAATCATAAAGGAGGAACAAATCACATCTTTACGAAGACATAGGGATAAATGAGAAATTTGATCAGTTTAACTCAAAGATTGGATGATCCCTAGAAATGAAGGTCGACCAAGATATACAAAAGTAAATGAGTTATCTTCATCCCGATTTTCTTGCTTCAATTTTCAGTCGAGATAATTATCACGAAGAAACCTTGCCAATACCCATGCCATAAGCCAAAATAAACCATAGATGCTCCATATGGTGACACTAATATACAATTGAAATTGTCTAAAATATGTCATGGAAATCCCAAAACCTTTGTATACGCTCCTTGAAACACGTGGCTGATTTGATTCCATGATACAACAACAGTCCTCCACTATCTTCCTCACATTGAGCAGACGATCTGAATTTAAGTAAGGTAGTAGGCATATTTGAAGAACAGAGGAAGGTGTTGAATGTCCAAACTAGTCGGAAAATTGAAAGCGATGAAAGTTCCTCCAACGGGAAGTGGAATGATATGCATTTGGAAATTTCAAATTATGCAATAATGATTCTGAGTTGAGAAAAATGGAAGGCTCCTTTCAGACGCAACAATATCTGAAAGTGGTAAGATAAACAGGGTGACGAGGACTTAAATGCAAAAGCGATAAGTTAGCGAGTTGTGACTTTCTGAAAGTGGGAAAGGAATTCAGCAGCGATGTCAAGCGATCGTCATTTCCGTGATGGATGAACCACTTGGGAAAACGGCCGAGTGGACGAGGAAAGTACGAGTTAGAATATCCCTCCGTTTTATGAGGTTCTCCGAAGAAAGAAACATTATTAACCAAACGAAATATTTGGAAATGTGCGGCAAGTGAAGTCAATATTCCTCTCCTTGATATGATTAAGCAGGTTCCTACTTCGTAAAATTTTTAAAGAATTTGTGCACGGTAAAGAGGTCTTAATGTAAATAAGGCCTTTTTAGCCCAGGCAAGTTAGTGCCATTATAGAGAGCAAGACTCAGGTGAAGTATAAGGATCGGGGGATGTCCTACGATCTCGGTAAATATTGGAGGTATTAAGCGTGGAGAAGCATTGTTAGACACAGGAGCTAGTGTGAATCTTTGTTGTCGTATTCTATGTCTGAAACAATTGGGTTTGGTGGAACTGAAACCCATCCATCACTTTCGCTAGTGACGAGGTCTATTAAAATACCAAGGAACATTGAGGGCGTTTCTTATACAAGTGGACAGATTTTACTATCCAGTAGATTTTGTCGTACTTGATCTGGAACGATTAAATAGGACTAATCAAGACCCATCATATTAGGGAGACCGTTTTTGGCTACTTCAAATGCAATCATCAATTCTTAGAGATGGAGTCATGCAACTCACATTGGAAATATGACTTTGGAACTCAATATTTTCATATGGGTAAAAGGCATATGCACTCGGGAGGAGGATGACTTTGAAGGGTTTGTATTTTAGATACCGTTCGGGAAAACGGGCTAATCAACGGCAAGAGCGGGAAATATTAATTTGAGGTTATCGGTGCATTGTAGAGAGCAGCAATTTAAATGAGCTTAATGCGAAGTCTTGGAAGAAGAATAAAATTTGCCTCTATTAGTAGTAATGAACGGAACCTCAACGGCTAGAACTCGAGCCACTCGTTGAGTTTAAAAGTATGCATTTTGGAAGTAAATGAGCGGTGCCCGGTTGTGATTTCTTCAACGCTAAACCTTTGCACAAGAGCATAACCTCCTGCACCTTCTCAAAAGAACAAGCAAGCATTGGGATGGAGAAATTTCTGATCCCGAAGGCATAAACCCCGTCCATTTGCACTCATCGTATCTATTTAGAAGAGAAATTAAAGGTATTGAAGCATTTTGACGGAGGGTTGAATCCCCATCTCACGAGGAAATGGTGAGTCTGAAGAGGTCTTGAAATTGCTCCAAGGCTGGTATCATTTATCCCATTTAATTAGCACGTGGGTTGAGTCCAACTCGGGTGGTGCCTAAGAAATCAGGGGTAACTACTGTGAAAAACGAGAAGGGTGAAGAATTATCTGCGGAGCTTACGACCGAGTTGGAGAGTGTGTATAGATTATAGAGGCTCAATGAGGTGACACGAAAGACCACTTTCCATTGCCGTTCATGTCGATGTCACGGAAAGAGTTTGGGACACCTTCTAATACTTTTGGATGGAGTATTCAAGGTACTTCCGGATAGAAATTGCCACAGGAAGATCGGGGAGAAATGCGCTACTTGTCCGTTTAGCGCGTATGCTTATAGGAGGATGCCTTTTGGGCTGTAACACCCAGCCACTTTTCAGCGATGTATGCTTTCAGTATGTTCGATGACAGTAGAGAGGTATAATGGGTATACATGGATGATATCACGATTATATGGGGGTGATTTTGAGAAGAATGTAACGATTTGGAAGCCATTTGCGAGAGGTGCATGAGAAGAATTTGATTGCTTAGCGGGAGAAATGTGTTTATGGTAAACCAAGGAATTGTGATGGGGCACATTATTTCTAGGGGGAATTGGGATTAGTCACGAATCGACATTATTTCCAGTTGCAACTTTGTGAATGTGAAAACAATTAGGCAAATTCCTTGGTCATACTTACGAGGCTTCTCACAAGCGGTTCATTAAAGATTTTTCCAAAATTGCCAGCCACTGTACAAGCTTCTTGAAGGATGCCAAATTCGTTTGGGAAAAGGTGAGTTTCGAAGCGAAATTTCATTTGACTGATAGTTCGAGCACCTAATTGGCGATTCTGGGTTTGAGGTAGTGTGTGATGCGAGTGATCTTCTTATAGGAGGCGGTACTTGGCCAAGAAAGTGGAAGCCTCATGTGGTGTATTGTAAGCAAAACCTTGAATGAAACACAGGAGGAATTATGCCACTACGAGAGAAAGAGTTCTTGCGGTAGTATATACCTTAGATAAAATTCGAGCATGCCAATTAGGAAATTTGTCTCGTCATTTTACGAATCGATGCGCTTTGAAATATCTCTTAACCAAACAAAATGCAAAAACCGAGGCTCATCCGTTGAGTTACATTGCTTGAGGAGTTCAACTTGCAAATTAGAGATAAGAAAGGGTGAATGTGGTGGCGGATCATGCGCTAGAGTTAATTATAGCCAGGCACTCACGGTCCACCTATTAATGAGTAAGATTTCTGAAGAATCCTAATGAGTTGGAGAAAGCTCACTGGTATGCTCACATTGCCAAATTTCCTCACTACGGGAGAAATCGGTGAGTGGACGGACGGGATAGGAAATATTCTTTGCTAAATCCATTCCTATTATTGGAAGAGCACTTTCCTATTGAGAATAATGTGCGAGATCAAATCATCGGGAAATGTACGAGGAGGCAATGAGAATTTTAAACCATTGCCGTGAGAGTGCTTATGGTGGTCATTTGCTTCCAGAAACTTGACAATGAGAAGGTGCTCTGTTGGGTTTCTCTTGGCCTTCCTTATTCAGGCTTTGGAAATATCTGTGTATGTGACAAATGCGAGAGCTTGGGAAAATCTCGCCGTCATATGATACTTGCTTTGAACGATTTTAGTTGTTGGGTATTCGATGTGTGGGGCATCGATTTTGTGGAACCTTTTCCTCGTCAACTATGGTCATACGTACATTTGGTGGGAGTAGACTATGTCTCCAAATGGAGTTGAAGCAATTCCACTGCTGAAAATAATGGCGGTAGAATTGAAGTAATTAAATTCTTAAAAACGATATCTTTTCCGGGTTTAGAGTGCAAAGAAAACCATTATTAGTGATGGAGGTTCTCATTTCTATAATGAACCATTTGAAAACCTCATGGCTAAATATAATTGCAAACACAAAGTGGCCACCTTACCATCCTGCCTCAAACAAGTGGTGAAGTAAGACTTGCCATGAGGAGATCGAACCATTCTAATGAAGGTAGTAAGCTCAGCGGGAAAGATTGGTCTATCAAACTACTTGATTCATTATGGGCTCGGAATGACTTTCAAGACAGTACAGAGATAATACACTTATCAATTGGTCTATGGTAAGGCATGTCACCTTCCCGAGTGGGATCGAGTACAAAGCATGGTGGGCAATAAGAAGAATTTGAATATGGATCTAAGTAAAGTAGGAGTCAAAGAGGTTCCTTGATCTGTAGATTGGAAGAAATACGAGAAATGATGCCTATTTGAATTCGAATTTGCAAGGAAAAATCGAAAATTGGCATGATCAATGATAACCCGGGAAGAATTTTAAAGAAAGGCCAAGTTCTTTTATATGACTCGAAATGGACTGTGAGCTTTGGTTCAGTAGATTTAATCAATCCGGATGATAACGGGGTGTTTAAAGTCCGTGGACGGTGAGAGCACTTATCTCCTTCAGTGGGGCCAGCGGTGAAGAGTTCTCTGTGGATCACTCTATAACCCTACAATCCTCACCATACTTGGGGAGATGGTTAAAGGTAATTGTACATATCATGTTTTGTGCGCTTGTGTGTAAATGTTTTCTTTTCAGACAGATAATTGAATTGCTACAATTGGACAATTGAGTTGCTCTGATTGGACAATTGAATTGCTTTGTTGGATAATTGAATCCTTTAACATCACCTCTATGTTAGAACAAATTCCATACTTGAGGCAGTTTATGGTCGGTTGAAGTTCAGCATGCTCGACTTGAAAATTTCCTTTATGCTAAAAATTCACTGCTGCACTCCAGTTGTTTCCAATAGGCTGTGAAATTGTGTGCCTTCTTTCACTTTGCATACTTAGGCCTTGGTGTGTTAGCGACCTGGATGGGTTTTTGTACTACCTAGTTGAAGACCAATGTTATGTTAAAGGAAAAGAAAGAAAAAAGCAAAGAAAAGAAAAGAAAAGAAGAAAAAAGAAAAATAAAAGTCGTGAGTTTTATGAAACGGAACGGTCAGGGGTGTATATTAAAGAAAACCTTTTAAACGATGCCCTAAGCGCGGTGGTAGTCATCGATTTAGTGTTCGTTACATGGGTGGATAGGTGAAGTTTAATGACTTGTGGGTGTAATTTTTAGAGTGTAGTCAGGGTGAAACCTTTGGGTTAGTGGTCAGTGATCCTTACGACAGCCTAAACCTTAATTGGTTGAAGTCATCGGTGGACCCCCCGTTACACGGACTTTGGCCAAAGTGGGTTTAGCATTGCACCTATCGATAGATGAATAAAGAAGAAAATTAACTAGCCCTATCTGGATATTCGATAACAAGGCCATGTCGATTACTAGGTTGAGGGGAGGCGCTTAATTTTCTGGGTTTTATTGCTTAATCGGTTACATAAAGAATCAATAGACTTGAGGTGGAAATTCAAGTTGAGAATTGGATCAATATGACCTAAATTGCTCTTGTATGGATTTGATTTCTTTCATATCGGTTTTCAAATTTGATTTTAATTTTCAATGTTAAGTAATGTTAATATGTATACTAAACCTTTTTTTGAATCACTTAACGCTTTTGTAAATCTACATTGTCTCCTTTTTCTTTATTTTGCATTACAAGGTAGCAACGTTTCGGTTGGGGGGTGTGATTAGTGCCCCAAAAAGTGCGATTTTAGACCATATTAGATAGGTTTTGGTGCTTTTCGCGCATTAAATATGTGTTTATGCCAATTAAGTGTTCTAGTGCCGTAACCCCACTTATGCCATTTAGAGGTATTTTTGGTTGTTTTGCGGAGTATTTGAGCACTCTTGGGTTTCAATCTCAATCTGAAAGGATGAATCATGAAGTTGGAATTCAGAGTCTCGACCATCAGCCCGACCCGAATCAATACAGAAAACTAAAGTGAAGTGAAGAAAATTCGCGCAGATGAAAAAGCAAAGGAAGGATCAACACGCAGAATTACAGCTATAGGCTTCAAGATTGCGAATTTCAAGAACCTTAGCTTAAAAATTTCAACCTGGTTTAAAAATGCCAAATTTCTCGCTAGACCACTCCAAATTTCGCTAGCATCGTTCCTTAGCTTAAAAATAATTGATTTCGTCATTAAAATTCTCACATATAAATTTCTCGCTAGCTAGCGAAATTTTCCACCCTTAGCGAAATTTCTTGTTTTCGCTAGATTCGCTGATTTCGCTACTCAATAAATTCTCACTTAAATGGAAAATTGATGTTCTGCCATGCTTTGTAATTAATGCCAAACCGCTCCAAACTTATGTGTATTAATAATTGTCCTATAATCTTAGCCAATTTTTATGCTTTTGGTATTTTCATACTGAGGAGGCCTATATAAGCCTCTTTGTTTTGTAACTAAAGGAACAATTTTTTGGAAGGAATAATTGGAGAGGAGTAAGATATTTTGTAAGTCATTTTGTAACAAAGTCTTTATTTTAGGTTTTGCTTTTCTCCTTCTCTCTCCTCTTTCTTCCCTTTCTCACGCCAAACACCCCTCTCGAGGATGACAACCAAGAGATGTTTCGCTGCCTCCTTTCTTTGAAGAGGAAGGAAGCTAGCTGTATGGGCATATGCATGTTGTCCTCTTGTACTAAAAGCTACATGGGTAGATTTATGGCCCTTATATTCTCAAACATGGCCGCATAACATTGAATATTAATTTGGCCAATACTTCCATGCTTTAGAATCCAAGGCATATTCAAAGGAGAGGCATCGTGATTCTTTAGATGGCCTCACAGCCTCTAAAATGATATTTATATGTCAGTTTCTCAAATTGGGTCAGATAGCATTTAATGTTATCGATTCAAGCAATAATTTCCATGCTTTAGGACTGATTCTTAGATGGTCTTTACGAGCCTCTGAGATGATATTGAATGTTAGAGTTTCAAACAGTAAAAGGGCCATAACTGCATACTACCTGTATTGACTCAAATAGGAGTTGTTTCATGGGTGAGGTTTGCTAGTTAAACATGCATCCTGCTATACCGTGACTATAGTTGCTTCGTCATAACGCGAGGATAAAACCCGAGGATACTTGTTTGCCCTAACTTGCCAAGTTAGTGACCTAATCCTTCAAAGTTAACTTTTTCACCTTTAACTTTCAGTTTTTACAATTATCAGTTTTCAAACCCTTCCCACTGTTTTTTTGAAACCCAATTCCAAAGAGTCCAAGTAGAAAGCCTTACCTTCGTGCACTTATGCAAACCAGTTTTAGGATGAAAACCCATCCCCGTGTTCGACCCTAGACCACTATACTGCAGCAGCTTCACCACGGCAAGAGTAGAACTTAGGTGTATATAAATTTTGTTGATTTTAGCTCAGCCTACTGTGGCACGAATCACCGGGCTCGGGGGTCGCTACACATAAAGCTATAGAAATTGATGAAGGAGAGGATATAGAGATACAAAACAGAGATTAAGCTATAAATATCTTCAATCCCAAGATCCAAGCTGAAATATACACTCCATAAGGTCGTGCTTCCTAATAATCTTCAATTGCAAACCAAGTTCTCACAAATCAAACCTTAAAATTCCAATTTCCAAATCTAATCAAAATGGAACAAATTCAAGAGAGGGAAAACCCTAGAAGAGAGCCTCCTTCTCTCAAAGTTCAACCCTCCTAAAACGATGAAAGTTATCTCAAATACACCTTGAAAATCACAAAACGCATTCAAAATGGAAATATTATGGGCCAAATCGTCACATGGTCGTGACCATAACTTCTTTTTTATCACAACCACACTACAAAGTGAAAACAAGCCTAAGGAAAATGGATCGGGTTACGCACCACATCGAGTTTTGTTCACAGCCTTGTTACAGAGAGCTCTATGGTCATACCATACCGAAGGTTGGCTAAAAATACCCGTGGTCGCAACCATTCTACATCTTTGTTGAAGGTCGCGACTACACCTTTTCGCACAATCTTCTCTATTTGATCTGGTGGTCGGACCATAAAATCCACTATGGTAGCTACCACTTGCAAAGGAGGCCTTAGTTTTAGATTTTCTTAATGCAAAACATGGCATAATCTAACATTTTGATGCTAACTAAGCACTCATTTTAGTTGTTTTCATATATTTAACCCCCTAAATGTGTGTATTTTGTAGAAATGAAGAAAATTAGACAAGAAGCAAGAAAATTGGTGAAGAAATACAAAGCTATGTTTGGTATCACCACGCGACCTCAAATGATCACGGTCGCTACAAAAGAGTACAAGAGGAAGGTTACCCATTCAACCAACACTCAATGAGGTCACGACCTAGGGTCATGACCGTAGACCCTATCCTGAGCCAACATGCGACAAGGTCGCAACGCGGTCGTAGGTCCTTATGCCAACAGCTGTGAATTCCAGTTCTTGATGAGATCGTGATTGCAAGTCATTTACGGTCTTGACCATGCGACGTTCCAGCCTAGAACATTTCCATTTTTAGCCCCATTTTGGCCCAGTTTTCAAGATGTATATATTCATAATGATCTTTTATGATTAAGGTTTGAAAATTCATAGATGGAGGCTCTCTTTTAGGGTTCTTTTCCTCTCTTGAAAGTTTTGTTCCATTTTAGTTTTAGTTTTCCAATTTTGAGTAGATTTAGTTTTGTTTTGTGAGAGTTTCTACTTGTGATTGAAGATTGTTAAGAAATACAACCTTGTAGATTAGGGATTTCAGCTTGGAGTTGGAAATTGCAGTTATTCAAAGCTTATAGTTCTGTTTTGTATCTTTATTCCTTCTCTTCAATTTCTCATTAAGGTGTTTATTATTGATAGGAATTCTTGTGGATCTTAATAGTTGAAATAAAGAGGCTAAGTTTTGGCATGTATTACATTTTATGATGTTTATTTTTGTCTAATCTTTGTTTGGTTGATTGAGATATGCTTTGATTTGTTGTGTTTGGTGTTAGATCTTTGGAATATTAAGGTTTTGGTTAATTAATTTGTGTTAGAGTTGTGCCGATCCTTACCAGTGGTATCTCGTGACGCTTTACCACTTCTAAAATTTGGTCCCAAATTCTCTCTTAAGGTGAGTTAATTAATGTGAATACCACTAACCTAGTTAAAGAGACCTAGGGAATTAGAAAAGTCTAGTAGTATGGGGATTTCACTAGGAGGGGACATCAAACCCATTAAGTGAGGATTACATGTACGTGACTGTGACTAATCCAAGCTTAGTCCGGGTAGCTCTATTGCAAGAACATAATAGTGACCAATATAGCTCCCTAGAAAAAAAATGTGGATGAAAAGTATCATATTATTGACCTAGAAGGACGTAAATGTGAATAGGTGGATAGTACGAGAAAAATACAAGGGGGAACACGAAAGTCGGATCCTTGTACTAATTTCTAGGATCGAGTCAAGTATAAATCAATCAACTTGCACCATATTTTGATGAAATGTCAAACATTACTGAAGATAACCAACCCTCAATTCTCTACATGTCTCTTTTTCAGTATCTTAGTTACCTGTTTAGGTTCTCATAAGACTCTAGTTGCTTTGTTTTAATTTAGTTTTATGTTAGATAATCAACAATTCAAATCATTTGTCCGCTCAAATTCTGTAGCATCGTTAGCTCAGTACTAACTCTCCTCTAATCAATCTTCTCTGTGGGTTTGATATCTTGGGTTTTTAATTTGAAAGCCTTATATTAATTGTGGCATGTGCACTTCGGGTTTAGGTTGCTTTTTACCTAATTTTTATATAACACACAAACAACCTAACAAGTTTTTGGCGCCACTAGTGGGGAAGCACAGTTTAAGTTGAATGGATTGATATTTTTGCAAAAGAAACGTTTGCTTATTTAAGCACAATATCTTTTTACTAGTGAATTCTATTTCATTTCTTTTATAGTCATTTTTAGTTTTATTTTGTATTTATTCTGTTTACTTTGTTTTCTAGTGTGTTCGATGATTTCAAGTACCTAATTTTATGCCTATAAGGTCTACATTTGAGTTATTGTCGTTTGATTCGGAAATTGAAAGAACATTGTTCAAGTTAAGAAAGGTCAAGGCAGATAATATCGAGATGGAAGATCAGCATAGTGATAGAAAAAATAAGGGTCATTCAGATCAGAATGAAATGCCTGGAATGCGAAAACCAACACTTGGAGACTATTGGAGGCCTACCATGAATGAGAATTATTCGGGGATTCGACACCAATCCATTGATGCAAAGAATTTTGAGCTAAAACCTGCTTTAATTTCTATGGTCCAGCAACAGCAGTTTAGGTAAATCCTTTAGAGGATCCCAATGGACACTTGTCAAATTTTTTGGAGTTGTGTGGGACTATTAAAATGAATGGGGTTGACCATGATGTAATCAAGCTGAAGCTTTTTCCATTCTCTCTACGAGACAAGGCAAGGAGATGGTTTCACAATTTGATGTCGAGTTCTATAAACAGATGAGGAGAATTGGTTGAAGTGTTCTTAACAAAATTCTTTCCACCCCAACTTAGAGCAAAAATCACACAGTTTCGATAAGGTGACCAAGAGACGTGATACAATGCATAAGACGTATGAGAGTTTCAAGAAAATGCCTGATAAAGATGTGGTAATGATCTTAGTGCTCAAGTCCAAACTTCTTTTACAAAGGATTGAATTATTCGCAGATATTTATGATTGACTCAGAGGATCATATTGGTAAGACTATACAGCTAACAGCTTATTTGATTGAGTTAGCTTAAAATAATCACGAAGATTTTTAGAGAGAAGGCCTAATGGAGAGAGGTGAGATTTGCATGAGTCAGAGATCCTCGAGATAACTGAAGTTCATTAAGATAAACTAAACTAAAGATGCAACTTAGGGAAACGAACACACATGCATTGGAGGTTTGCATGATGTCCAATCAACAGAGGGATCACTTATGTATGGAATATACTTACCCACACACTGACTCTCTAGTTTGCCATTCCAATGAGAACATGAAATCTGCATATAACAAGCATCACCCAAGAATCATTATTAGCACTCAGATAACTCACTCAAACATAAACTCTATCAGTCCATCAGGAAGACACTGGTTATGATCCCATTACGGAAATGAAGAGAGCGCGACGATCTCAACGTCAACGTAAATCTCGTACTTAATCATCGATAAGGTGGTTTGAGAAGATTAACGATGAATCAGAAACGGTACAATCGCAATACGCACATGAAGAAGGCTAACGAATACTTCATAGATCCGGTAAGAATGAAACAATGACAAAGAGTAATATATTAAGAGAATCCCAAACCCAAGATAACGGAAGAATTCTGTAATATGACTACAGATTAAGAAGCAGGTATTTGATGAGATCAAATAAGAGAATTGACAAAGAAACGTTGGATAAGAATAAGATAGAAGTTGAAGAAGAAAAGTGGTGAATATGAAAATACTCAAGAGGGAGTTAAGATAAACAACAAGGAAAAGAAGCTGAAAGATGATGACTTTTTTCCAGGAAGACTTCCTTTTTACTGACAACCCTCCCTCTTATACTCCACCTTTACCTTTCCCCTAAAGATTTTGAAAGACCAAGCTAGATGAACAATTTCAAGAAAGTTTCTCAAAAATATTTAAGAAGCTTGAGTTCAATATTCCATTTGTCTATGATTGGCTCAATTATGTAAAATCTTTATGAAGGAGATAATGAGCAACAAGAAGAAGCTAGATGCTAATGGGATAGTCAGCTTATCGAAAAATTGTAGTGCAATCAAACAAAGGAAGCTTCCCCAAAAAACTCTAAGATCCGGGTAGTTTTACTATCCCTTGTATTATTGGGGAGCATACCTTCATCAAAACACTTTGTGATCTTAGGGCGAGCATAAATTTGATGCCTTTCTCAGTGGCTAAAGAGTTGAACTTATGGGAGATCACTCTTACATCTCTCTCTTCAAATGGCGGATATATCACTTACTTTTCCAAAGGGTGTCATTGAAGACATCCTAGTTAAAGTTGATAAGTTCATCTTCACGATGGATTTTTTGGTATTAGACATGGAGGAAGATAGAGAGGAACCAATAATTTTGGGAAGGTTGTTTGCTACTGGTTAAGCACTAATCGATGTGAAAATTGAGAGCTAAACTCAAAGTAGGTGAAGACCAAGTATAATTCAACTTGTACAAAAGCATAGAATTTCCAAATGAGGAAAATGCAAGTTACATAAGGATTTACACTTTCATCCCTTCTCAAACTGAATTTCTTTATGGACAGAGATTCACTTGAAAAATGTTTGACAAAATATCTCACTACAACTGAATTAGATTGTGAAGATGCATCGTCTACTCCAAAAGTAATTGAGACAATACTTTCCCTTGAAGTAAAAGAAGAAGAAATGGTTTTAGAAGAAGAAAAGAAGACACCAGATGGCCTAGTGTTTAAAGAATTACAAAAGGGTCTCAAATATGCATTTTTAGGAAAGGATGATTGATGAGTCTTAAACTCATCTATTTTTAATCCATTTTTATGGCTTATTTTTAGTATATTCAAATTTGTTTTAATGCCAAGTTATGGATTGTTCATCAACTTTGTGTTTTTGCAGGTTTTAATTCAAAAAGGAGAAAATTTTAGCAAGAAAGAAGAGAAAAGGAGCAACTGCAATAGTCTTTGTCGCGATAGAGTTTTATGTGTCGCGACAAACGTCCAAGCAAATGGCTAAGGAAATTTGTCACAAAAATATTTCCTCTGTCGCAACACAAAGGACTGAATATAGAAGAAGAGCTATGTCGCGACAAAAGATAGTTCACGACAGAACATGGGAATAATGTAACAAGTCAGTTGAGACAAAGAAAATCAATGTTACAACAAGGTTTGTCAGTTAAATGCCAACACCAGGAAGAACCTGTCGCGACATAAAAGCTCATGTCGCAACACTGGAAACAAAAGAAAGCAGAAATTCTATCGCGACAAGGTATCTTATGTCGCGACAAGAAATTAAAGAGCAATACAGGAAGAATACTGCGATAGATCAGTTTATGTTGCGACATATTGAAAAATAGAAGGCATAATCTATGTCGCGACAAAATCTTCTCCTGTCGCGACACTGATTATTGTAACTTGGAAAAACCTGTTAAGACACAAAGAATACGTAAAAGAAAGACCTCTATCGCGACAAAACAATCTATATCACGACACTGAAAGACAAGGTTTCTGGCCCTGACATAGAAACAAAGTCGCGACAAGTGATAATGACTTAGTGAACTGACCTAGTCGCAATAAAAGAGTTCAATGTTGCGATATACTTCATGTTGAAGAGAGGTTTTGATGTCGCGACAGGGATCTTAAGGTCGCGACACAGAAATAAACTGAACACAGATAAACAAGGTCGCGACAGACTTTTCTATGTCGTGACAAGGATTCCCACACAGGGAAGAAAATTCTTGTCGCGACATAACAAACTAGGTCGCGACAGAAAACATCTACAACACAAAGAGACTACGTCGCAACATCGAAATGAAGCTGCAACAATAAATCAAGTTAAGTGGAGACAAGACTCTATCGCGATAGACTTTCTTGGTCGCGACAGAAATGCTGACAATACAAGAAACATTATTACAACAAGATCCAACATAAATGCTCTCGCGACACAAAAACTAGGTCGCCACATAAATTTGAAGAAGCTGCACATAAACAATGTCTCAACACAATTGCCAATGTCGCAACATAACTATTCCAGTAAACACACATAAGATTGTCGCGACACATAATGGATAGAACGATAGACATTGCAGAACAGAGTGTTAAAAAGGCAAAGAAAGATCTGTCACGACAGAGGAAACTTTGTCGTGACAGAATAAATATGTTGAAGAAACAAATACCGTCGCGACAGACTATTGCATGCTACAACAGAGACCTGCAACAAAAAATTAAAACTCTGTCGCAATAACACTTTCAAGTCACGACCGAGAATGCAATCGAGGCCAGAATTTTAGGGATTCACAATGTAACCTCGAATTTAGGGCTCAAACTTCTAGGGCTCTATAAATAGAAACATTTGAGGAAAGCGAGGTAGTCGGGCCAAGAAACAATCAGAGCATTTAGGAGCCGGTACTCTTTTGTATTATATTTTCTTTTTTATTTTTTTCTTTTCTTCTAGGATTAGATTTAGCATGTGATTTCAATTTGTCATCGACTCAAAACATTGAATTGTTCAAAAGTTTCGGTTGAGCTAAATTGTTGAAGATCACCCGACATCGTTTGAATCTAATAAAGTCAAATAAAATGGATTCATTTCTTTCGCTGATTACGTTGCATTGAAATGACGCATTTCGAAGTTCACCGGTGACTCGCCGAGAAATACAACTTCCGCTGGGAAAGATTTGAGGTTAGTTATGGTCTTTCCTACACAATTAGAAAGAGATTTCTTGAATTGAGAATTTTGAGTTTATTTGAATGGTGTTGTTCATGAAGTGAATTGTTCCGAACATTTGTAACTTATACCCAATTAAGGACCGTTGTCTGGCTCTGATTCCAGGAGGCCCTCTGAGTGACACAGAGTTGGAGATTCCTGAGAGCATGGATGCATTATTTAGCTATACAGATCAATATTGATGAACTAATGAGCTCAAAGATTACTTAGATAAATCAATTTTACTCATGGTTTGGAGAATTAGCTCGAGGGATCTATCATTTTAATCAATTAAAGATTTGTCCTTCGTTTCGAGAAATGATCTTGATCTTGTGTTAGCTTAGATCTAATCAAGGAAAGAGATAACTTTAAGATCTCAAGGATGAGACATCATTCTGCTCCAGAAATCGAAATGGCCCTGCCTGGGAAGCAAGAAATCGCAATCATAAGAAATGTATGAAGTATTGAAAAGAAAATTACCCGCATCTTATAAAGAAGATCCGACATAAGTAATTGGTTAGACATGTTTTAAATGAACATGATTCTCTAATCAGTTGAAATGCATGGTTATGGAGAAATCCAAACTATACTAACTTGCCTTGACAAAATGCAAATTCCAATACATGATATATTAGAATTAGATTATGTCGTAGAATTGAGCACTTCACGTAGAAATCCTGTCTACTTCCAAAGAATAATCCGGTTCTCAGCCCAATTTAGATCCGTGATTTTATTTTCTTTGACCATGATGTAGAAATTAGATAATGAAATTCTAGTTAGGTTCCTTAAAATCTTAAGAAATGGGAAGTTCGTAGTATGGAACTCGAGTAGTTAGTAGTTGAACTAATCTTTCACCTGTGGGAACGATATCCAGACTTATAGGTCCACTTTTATTACTTGTACGACTGTGCATTTGTAGTATTATGACAAAACTAAATTTTTAATAAAATCATTGACAAAACCATTTTTATTATATACAAGTTCATTTTATCAATAAAGCTTTTGCCTTTACTCTGGGGTTAGGTAACAGTAGCAGAAATTTGATCTATATACAAAAATTGGTCAACAAGTTTTTAGCGCCGTTTCCGGGGAATCAAAGGAATTTAAAAATCAATATTCTGACAAAAGAGAGAAAGCACTTGGAACATTTTTCGTTTACAAAAATTTCGTAAAAAACAACAAAATCAAGTGAATGCCAGTACGAATAAGCCACCGATATTTTGAAGCCTAAATGTATATATAATTTTTATATCATCGACTCCATTTTATCTCCACTGTGTTTTACTCAGAAGAATTTAATGCATGGAAGACCATAATCAAATCTGCTGCCTCTAGATACTGAAATTGAGAGAACCCTACAAAATTTGAGAAGAATCACTAGTGCAGAATCCAAAAATATGGCAAATCAGAGAGAAAGATTGCAAGCTATTCCAGAAGAAGAAGAAGAAGTAGAGAAACCTCAAAGGCCTAACACTATGGAGGAATTTTGGAGGCCTGTTATCAAAGAGGAGGTTTACCAGAGACAACTCCTCCATTAGAAGAAAACAATTTTGGAGCCAAGCCCGCTTTGATTACTATATAAAACAAAGATTAACTACAGGCCACCTTCAAGATCCCAATTACACCCTGGGAGACTGTAATGAGGATGGCAAACACAAAATAAGCCGAATGGGGTGAGACCAAATATCAAAGCCAAACCTCTCCATTTTCATTGATAGACGTGGCATCAACACGGTCCCGACCACTCAATGTTGGATCATGAACACTTGGGAAGAATCTGTGAGGCATACATGAGAGCAGATTTTTCCTCCAACCTCACTACCGAGAGAAGATAGAATAATTGTTCTTTACAGGGGAAGGATGAGAGTCTTTACGCCAGATAGAGAGATTCAAAAGATTGCTCAAAAGATATCCTATGCATGGAATATATCTTACCACTCAGATGGATATTTTCTATCATGCTATGAATTATGCCTCCAAGGGTATAATTGATGCATCCTGATGGAGCTTTTAAAAGAAGAAGTGTAGAGGAGGCAAGGAACCGACAAAGACCTGTCAAATGCACCACAAGGCTCCATCTAAAGCTTCGTGGAGCAAAGAAGAATGGAAGGAATGGGTCTTATTGGGCTTGATAGAATGACAGCCATAGAAGCAAAGTTAGATGCAGTGATGAACAAACTGGGAAACAATGAAAGAAGAATGCACACTGCACATGAAGTGGGAGCAGTAGAAGAAAGAAGTACAAGAAGTATTGAGGAACTAGTTAGAGAAGAGCCCTACCAAGTTGAGGAGACCAAGTATATGAATGAGCAAAGAAGTTATCACTTCAAGCCTAACCCTAACTTGCCAACACACTATACACCAACACCGAGGAACCATGAAAACTTTTCATATGGTGGAGGAGCACAGCAGGGTCCTAAGCATGAACAGAATTACCAGTAAGCTTATGCTCAACCCAGGTTCCAAGAACAACAGCAGCAGAGGGACAATAAAGGAGAGTATCAAGGTTAGAAAATGACTCAATCCTTTGAAGATCAAATGCTTCATTTCATGTCAGAAAACAAAAGGATTTTGAATTTGCATGAAAAGAGATTTTTTGACCTTGAAAATTTCCAAGAAAACACACCACTAAACAAATATCACAAGATTGGAAGAGAAACTAAGATCCAAGTAGGTAGTCGGGCTCTATCCTTGCAAAGCCAATCCAAAAATGCATTTCCTAGTAGTACTAAGATCAATCCAAAAGATCTCATACCAACTACATTGAGAGGCAACGATGAATTGCAAGGAAGCAAGAAGGTGTAGGACAATTCCAATATGTGTTTTATAAGCATTACTATAAGCCCACAATGCATCATCTAGCTTTATAGACCGTCTTTTTTGCTTGAGTTCACTTTTTTTTCTAAAATTTTCTTTATCTCTCTATTTGAAATCTTAGCTTGCCCATTTGACTAAGGGTGATAAGCTAATCCCATTACATGTCTAACTCCATATCTGCCTCATGAGTTTTGGAAAATCTTGCTTTTGCAAACCGGGGCTTCCCTTATCACTTCACCAATGTTTTCTGATGCCCCTAATATGTTCAAAAATTTCTTGAATATACCCAACCACCGTGCTGGCATCATTTATGTAATGCCATTGCTTCCACCCATTTGGGATACATAATCCACAGCCTAGAGAATGTATAGATTTTCTAAATAGAGGATAGGAAATGTCCCATGAAGCTCCATCCCCATCCATAAAAATCTACACTACTGTGATTTTTATGTGGGCATCTCATTTATTCTACTTATGTTGCCCATTCTCTAACATTTATCACAATGTTTTACGCATTCAAAACAGTCTTTGAATAGAGTAAGCCAATAAAAACCTAATTGGAGAATTTTATGGGTTGTTCTTTCTCATACAAAGTGTCCTCCATATGGTGATGCATGACATTTCTCAAGAATTCCACCTTGTTCTATTTCTGGTATACATCTCCTGTTAATCATATCTAATCCTTCAAGCAGGGCGGTCATCCCAACATGTAATCCTCGCTATTAGTTCTCAACTTTCTTTCTCACGGTGGCTGAACCCAGGCATAATTCCACAAAGCAAGTAATTCATTAACATCGCATCTGTCTCGACTGATAACAAAAACAACTACTCATCAAGAAAGTTTTCTACTATTTCAATTTCCTTTTCCTCTTCAATAGTCTTTTCCAATCTAGATAATTGATCAGCTATCACATTGTCACTACCCTTTATTTGATCTCTAAATCAAATTACATGTTAGTAATACCCATCTCGATCGCCTTAGTTTGGCACGATATTTAATTGCAACATGATCATTGTTTATTATCACATGGGATCCCATTACAAGGCATGAATTTTCACAAACACCATTGCCAAAGATCTCCCTTCTAGGGTAAAGTACTCCTTATGCCCCATTGAAGGTTTTGCTAGAATAAGATATGCCTTGAATATCTTTTCGCTCATTCAAAACTACCCCATTACATAGTCATCAATGCATCACACATGATTTCAAATTCCTTTGTTCCAGCCAAGTGTTGCCTTAATGGGAGTCGTAATCAATTGATTTAATTTCTTCAAACGGCTTACATGATTCATCACCCAAATTTTCAGATTCTTTCCAACACCCGCATAATGGTCTAGAGATTTTTAGAAGTCCCTTATGAATCTCCCCAGAAAACCCAAGATGTCCTAGAAACTTCTTCTTATCCCTTTAACTGTTGTAGGTGGCAAGAGAGTTTTTATCATAGAAACCTTTGCTTGGTCTACATATAGGCCAGTTGCAAAAATCTTGTGTCCCAAGACAATTCCCTCTATTACCATGAAATGACATTTTTCCTAATTTAGAACTAGATTCTTGTCTTGGCACTTCGTTTATCATTTTAAATTTCTACATTTCTCAAAATTAACCATATATTGAGAAGTCATCCATGAATATTTTCATAGCCTCTTCCACCAAATCTGAGAACATAAATGTAACGCCCCAAAAATATCCTAGAATTTTATAATAAAAAAAATTATTATATATTCCAGGTATGAATTGAGTCAAACTTAGGTTTTTTCGGGAAATTTGATAAATTGATAAATTGTGAAATGTAAATTGAAAGTGTGAGCATATGATTGAATATTATATGCTAAATTGAGAAAGTGATTGAACCCGGAAATAACCCAAGTGAAAAAGGGCAAATGTGAAAATTTGTAAAATGAGGATCTAAGGGTCAATTGTTATAAAGAATAAATGTTTAGGTGAATTTATGATAAATGAATACTGCAAGGAATAATAGGAGACTTAAATGAAAATGGGTTAAAGGCCAAACAAGGCCTTATGGAACAAGAATTGAAGACCAAAAATAGAAAATGAGATATGAGGAAGGCCAAACATGGCCTACACTTATGATTTTAAAAGACCAAAAGTGGTCTTTGGGAGCTCATTTGTTGAGCAAACCCGTTTTTGAGAAAAGGGGAGGAGAAAAGGGGTAGAAAGGCTAGGGTTTGTAAGAAGGAGTGGTTATGGTTGGGTTTGCTTCCCATTTCTTCCTCCTAAGGGATCAAGCAACCTACAAGAGGATATTTGATGAGATAAGGTAAGAAAAATCAAACCCTAACTTCCTCTTTTATGTTCTTGATTTTGGGGAAAAGCCCTAACATAAGAAAAAAAAGGATTTTAATTGATTCTAAACCACCTTTGGAGTTGTTTGAGTGGATTCCATGGTGGATTTTTTGATACGGGATGAATCGAGAAGGTTTGTGGAAGAAAATGGGTGAAAATGCCAAAATTCAGCATTTTCTGGGCAAAAACCTCGTAAGTGGTACCGGTACCAAGAGTGGCATTTCCGCACTCCATGATGGAAGGCAAGTGGTACCGGGTACTCACTCAAACTGGTACCGTACCCACCGGGCAAAGTGAGGGACCGGTACCGGTACCCGCCAAAGTGGTATCACCGGTACCACCGCCTAAAGCAAACTCGCTTTTGCATCATTTTGCACCGTTAAGCTTTTTATTCGTATACCGATTGTTTAGGGACCCTAAGAAACGATTGATGGGGGAAAAACTCTTTGTTTAACCACTAAGAGTGAAGAATTTGTATTTAGCTAGGTGCGGGTGAAGACGACAACCGACCTAGGATTGGAATCTAAAGAGACAAAGGATCGATAAATCGGTTTGTTCTCTGACTCTATTCTTATTTCAAATATTTTGGTAGTTTACCAAGTAACCATGAATGAGTATATGAAATGAGTACGTGAATGAGTATATGAAATGAGTACATAGATTGAGTATATCCTTGAAAGGATAATACGAAAGTGAATATGGAATTGAAATGTGATATTTGAAAACCAAATGAATGTGAATGATAAATCGAATTGTAAACGAATCGGTCAATTCCTGACATCTTGAATTGAATCGATATATCGAATGAACCACCTAACGGGATGCACCAATCGGCATCCGTCACGAAGGCACCGGAATTGTCCAATATCCCACTGGGCGGGATGCACCAATCGCAGAACCGCCATGATGGTGTATGGTATCAAGAAATGTCCACTTAGCCGGATACCAATCGCATCCGCTATGATGGCGTATGGCATTTATGGATAATGCATATGTCGTGGTGCACCAAACGGCATCTGTCATGATGGGAGACCAAATTGTTAAATGTGTAGGCTCATTACCGAATGATAATAAGGATGGGATTCATCAAACGGAATTCGTCAGAAATGTGATTTGAATAATCAAAGTAAAATAACCAACATTGACGAGTATAAATGGGATTTTATGTATATGCTTAAATCTCATAAATTGAATTGTGAATTGAATTACTGCATTGAAAATGCATGTTGTGATATGATAATGATTTGTAAAATGAATAGCATGAGTATATGTTGATATAATAGGCATGGTTTGATGTTAAATGCATCAGTCAGTTAATGTTGAACCATTCGTGTAGAGCCTGGCACGCAGTAGCTCGCTGGCGTGTAGTTTATCTGCGGTATCAAAATGCATCATGGGCGTGAATCGAGCGCGAGTCGTAGAAATGCGGCGTGTAGTATATACCGATCGTTTTCCCATATCATTCACTTTTGAATATACGATGTTACACGTAGCAAAGGATCATTCACAGACATGATTGCCTGTATATCATTCGAAAAGGCGCGAATGTTGCGCTTCTTTTTGTAAAAGTAATCATATTTTCTTCAAAATGTTTTTATAGGTGATGATTGCATTGGTGCCAAAAATAGTTATAAAACACTTTAGCTCAGCTCCACTTCTGGCAAGAAGTAGCATATGATATTTGATGAATAAATGAACTCAGAGATGATGGGCTTGATATCTAGGTTGGATATCATTAGGATTGAGGCTGGAGTTCAAATCTGTGAACATTCTTTAAGAAAAAAGAAGATTTAATAACGAAAAAAGTAATGGCTGGGGCATCAGAGTTTAGTTTGGGATGCTTGGCAGGTTAAAGCCCGAGACTCGGGGTCTCTACGTAAACGTTATCCATCTTTTTCGAAAGGTGGGATTGCCATGATCAGGTGGCGTCGCTTCCACCAAAGCAAAAGTTGCCGCCGAAAGGACATGTAGTATCGATATGTTATACGTATAGAAATTTGTGTGACTCTGTGGGTTTTGCGAATATCCGGTAGTAAATTGAGGTTATCTTTCAACCTGTCCGACATTTGATCCGTAAAGGGTGGGGATAGCAGTCGCTGAGTTCGCGTTCAATTTTCTACATGATGTTACTTTTGCCCTTTAATGCAATACGATTCGCGCGGGATCAGTTTCGGTCTTCTGATTCATTGGAGTGAGATTCGCCATGGCAGGAGCCACTGAACAAAACCACCCGAAAGGCTCACTGGGGTTACATATGTAAAACCTACCTTCTCCCATTTCCCGTACTTATTTTCCGACCGCTTCTGTCATTCTTGGATTGAGTCTTCAACACAGTGTTCGTGGGGTCCTTTTGTTCTCGAAAATTTGTCATGCAAATAAGGACTAATTCCTTTGATCTTCTGATAATGATGGTTCTTTGTTTCTTTGAAAATTTGGTGGTTTGTTCTCTATGCTTTGTCAAGTGGGGCAGTATGCTATGCGGTTTAGATTTTCCGACTTCAGAGAAAAGAATATCAACTTCGATGTTTCAGTATTTCTTTTTAGAAATTAAGCCTCTGACATATGTTTGCTTCTAAGATTAGCTTCTCTTCATATTGCCCAGTTTTTACGCGCTGCTAATTGGCGAATCTTCTACTTCTTTTGATCCAAATTGGTTTGAAATTCAACATGTCGGGTACTCAGATAAATTCATCTATTTAAATTCGTTGATTTGGATCACCACACAATCTTTAATCGAGTTCGGAGAACAGGTAAGGGCTTTGGTTCTCTATGATCTTACGATGATATTGTAATTAAGGCTCAGTTTTTCAGCTGGGTTGATTGAGTTACTACCTCTATCTCCAACCCTTAGAGTAAGCTCACTCATTTCTTCACATCTATCAAAGATTTAACTCTGCGCCAAAGGAAAGGCCTTCTAGCATAGAAGTGGGTTTAACATTCTTAAACATCAATATTCTGAAAGTCTAGCGTACAGAAAATGTTTCCGGCTTTGATAAGCACATCCTCGAAGTACCCTCATCTTTGAGCTAAGGATTCACATCTACTATCTACGGGGCCATGGCTGCAGAATACAGCTCTCTAAACTTAATCTTTTGACTACGAGATATAAGGGCATGTGAGGTGTTAATGTTGGCTACAGAATCACACGATTAACTTTTCCATTCAGTGCCTACATGGTGGAAGGAATGGTGAAGGCTGCTATCCTGCACATTTTTCACAGGAATGCAGTCCACCCGAATAAACACGATGGTTTCCATCAGGCTCACTTCTCCTTGCATTTTACTTTTCATCAATATATACTAAGCGATTTAGCATAGTGAGGCATTTAGTCGATGCCTTTGAAAGGATAATCAATCTGTTACACCTGTTGAACAATGCAAGAATTTACAAAAATTTCTCTTCTAACTTGGCAGCTTTTGAGCCTACGGGGAATGGGCGGGGTTTGTAAACCTGAACCTTTTCTTTCGTTCTTGGATCAATTTCTTCCTCCCAATTTGCTTTTCTTGCACCTTCTTTATTCTGCTTCTTTAGTAACAAGATGATATTTGTTTTCTTGATTTATAGCCTTTCTTCCTCGGTCTTCTTCTTTTCTTACTACTCTTTCTTCCAGTTCTCTGCCCTCTAACCCAGAGTTACTACCATCTGATCTTTTGGGATTCTTTAATATACTCTTGGAAGGCATCACTTTGACTAGTGCATTGCTTCGGGGCAGTTGCTGCATGTCCTCAATTACCCAGGCATTTATGTTTGGCTTCAAGGCACATTTGTGTTTTCTTGAATCTTGTTGGCTAAGCAAACTTTTATTTCATGTGGAAGTTGCAGGTGTCTTTTTTATTTTCTCCCATAAAGCTCAAACATACATTGCTTAATGAGACCTTCTACAGCATATTTTATCCATATTTAAATTGCTACTCTTTGTCCTTGAAGCCATGTTTGACCATATGCGATGTTGATAATTCTACACGAAGTCATGTCCTTGTTGTGTTGCAAGTCCATATGAAATTCTCATGAGTTCTCAAAAGTAATGTATCGACAGAGTGGAAGATTGCCATTTGGAAACGGAATTTGTATTCTATTGTGTGTTGATAAACTGAACTTCTTTCCTGTTGATAGGACCGTCTTGAGTAAGTTATTTATCAATTCAGTATTTGTGAATCTTCCAGCATTCAACAAGATGATGGCAGGTTACTTATTACGCATGCAAACTTTGTTCCGATCGTCAATTTGCCTCTATAGTTGACATTTTATTTAGACTCACATCAAACAAGTTCTACGTCTCAGCACTACTCCACTAAGAGTCTTAGATGGAGCTACGTAGTTTCCTCTTTGCTAGATCTCTCTTCCTTAGTTGGTTTGCCTCTTATTTACTTTTTCTCTTGAATTCTCCATAACAAGCTGCATCTATGATCCCTTTAGATGTGTAGTTCATGGCATGGTAGAAAATGTCCATTTGTGTGATTTGATCAATCCCATGCATTGGACATTTATTAAGCAGCTTATTATACCTTTCGGCATTACTTGTGAGACTTTATCATACCACCTTGCTTGAATATAATGAGTTTCCTCCTCTCCTCTCTAAGGTGGTAAAGAAGGCAAGAGGCAAATCTACCTGCATTGAACCGCTGACTGACTCATCCCAAGTGTACATTAGTCATGGGGAGATGATTCAGTAGAAACACTGCATCATGGGAGAAAGGAGCAATTCTGACTTAATGACATGGGTCTCCCATTCAAACTAGTGTTGTCGTTCTAAGAAACCTATTGGGGTCTTCACTAGAATGACCAGTAAACTGATTCTGTTGGACCATGGTGATTAGTGCAAGCTTAAACTCAAAATTGTTTGCTTGATTGTAAATTGCACATTGTATCAAATAATCCTTCAATAAAACGGGCTTCCAAAGTCCTTCCATAGTTCTTTGCCCGTGAGGTGCAATCGATTGGCTCTCACGAAATCTTCTTTGTATTCCTCTATGCTGCACAACCACTTTCCCGGCAAATATAACTTTCTTCTGGGTTTCTCAATGTCATTCGGTTCCAATTTCTAATGGTACCAAACTCTGCCGATTTCTAAGTATGTAAGATCTTCTGAAGCAGAAACACATAGAATCAGTGATGCCGGAAAACATCTATATCAATTTAGGCTCATCAAAACTGTTTAGAGTATGGCTCTCTACATTATTACTGGTTAAAACTATTTTAATTTTCTAAAAGAGAGGCCATAAAATAGAAAAGTGTCCAAATTAGCAATTTCTCTTTGGTTGGAACTCATTATGTTTAAATTCTAGTTCAATCCAGAAAATGACGGTAAAAACTTGTTTGATTGGTTTTGATAAACTACCAAAGACTAATAACTAAAAGTCCAGCGATTGCCAAAAACTTGTTGTAAACAAAATATATACCATTCTATCTTCACTTTATAACTGTCGATTACGACGAAGCTTGGTGCAAAGAAACTTATTAAGTGTGGTTTTTTGGAACACTACTACAGACAACTAAGTCCTCAACAACAATGCAAAAAACTTATTTTAGTAGTTATTTTATAAAATCATGTTATCTTTTAGCAACATAGAGAAGGCTTCATTAAAAAACAGAAACTAGCTTTGATTTTCAGATATGAAGTGCATAAGTCACCACAAATAATAAAAATTGGATTTAAGTCTAGATATGTTTACAGGATTGAGTGAAATCTAAAGATCAATTACCCCCATCCACAAGATCCTTACTATTTGAACTCCAAAGTTTAAATGTGGTTTTGTTTAAACCAGAGGAAGACTAATTAAATTATAGCATACATAATGAATTTAAATGTCTTGATTTGAGGGTGCTGGATAGTCTTTCTTGGGAAATAGATCATAGTGCAATTATCAATTTCTACATCATTTATAAACAATATGGATTCGACTATTAGTTTTGAAATTTGGTTATCAAAGATGCCTTTGTATATAGCTTGATTCCTCCATACCATACATTTCACTAATTATAGATCCATGTTCCTTTGAGATACATGAGTGTCGGAGTTACTTCTAATTTGCCATCCTCACTTTCTAAATCTGCGTGTTTTTCTTAGTGTACCCAATTCTTGGACTAAAGGAGTTTTTCCCATAAACGAGAATCGCATAAGGCTTTGTCTTAACGATATATTTGGTATCTCATCCTTCGCTTTGATAAAATTCTATACATCTCCTTGATTTTAGATCTCTGTTAACACGAGATCGACATCCTTTCATCAAGAAAGCGAGGAGAAACCTCTTATCAACTAAATTGATGCGTCGTCTAAGCCCCGTCCTCTCACCATGAAGTGACAGTTAGTGATCTATCGAGGAAATAATCTTCCAGTTCGTTTCATAATATAGTCTAACATACCCCAATCGCTATTTCATGATCTCAGAATCCTCCGTCTGCGTTTTCACATGTCACTGATGGACCCACATTGGTATATAGTGTATAATAGAATCTAGCACATTTAAAATACAATTTACCATTTAACAGAAAGATACTTTATTCTATTACGTGTTTCCAGAGACTTGTAATGGAATCTTTGGAGTTTAAACGTAAGTGCAGGGATATTTGCGGGAAGGTAATAGGCGGTGTATGGATGTGGGTGACAGTGTGGCAGAATCACCGAATCCAGTAAAGCAAGGAAAGCACCAGTGGACATCTTCTACGGTAGACTTAAAGTTCCTCTGTTTACAACTATTTGGAAAATCCAACGGTAGTGAACCTGGTGGGAACTTAAGTTATCTTAGGTAGAACTTAAAGTTCTCACAAATTTACAATACTGGAAAAATCATGACGAAGTGAAGTTCTACCGTGGGAGCTTAAAGTTCTACCAGTACAACTTCTTTGGAAAATCGCAGTGATGAAGTTCTCTAGGTGCAGAACTCCCAAAGTTCTCTACCATTCTTGCATGGGCTTTGGGGTGTCCAGAATTCAATCCCAGTGCGAGGGCACTCTGAGTCGACAAACCAAAATGGGGAGAAAGGAATCTCTTTTGTTGGAGGGGAGGAATATAAAAGGAGGACACAGTAATAGGGACCTCTTTTGGTTTTTAGTTCTTCACTTCTAGGGTTTAGGTTTTGGATAGAATAAAGTTTCAGGTTTTTGGGACCAGACTTTGTAGATCCAGTTTCGAGTTCCCTTCTTTTTTGGCGAAGTTTGGATTAAAGGTTTGTAATCTTCCCGGCATAATAATATTCACCTTTAAATCTGCATTCCATATTCTTTCATCTATCTCGGTTTCTAGATTAATTCGATTTACCCAGAGATCTTATTTTTGCATGATTAATGGATTCTTGAAGCTTTATTTGTTCATACAAGTTTTATGGAGTTCTAAACCCTATTCCTTTGGATCTGGAAACTCACCCAGATCCAAAGTACCGTCAGGTAGAGTCTCCCTCAATTCCTGCCCAGTTTTCAATGGTTATGCAAACTGTGATCACTTGTGTAAGAGAAAGTTTTAAACAATCTCGTTTGGGCAAATTCGCCGACCAGCGTGTTAAAGAGATATTAAGAACACGTTGTGCTTGATCATAATACCAACTAAAGGGTTGAAGTTTTTAATTGATAACAAGTGTTTAATATACCGATCATCTTTATTAAAGAGCATTTAAGGCAAATCCTCCGCCAGAAGACCATTTATCAATAGTTTCTGAATGAGTTATAAAATAAGAATGGAACATTACGTCGGAAGTGAGTGGAACCACAAAAACCGACCAATTATCTTTTTATGGTTTAAAACATTTAACGATCAGCCAGTTAAACGAACAGCAACATTACAATTCTCTTTTAAATCGCACGAGCAGAATAAGCTCTGACTCAGATCAGCTTCAGCCCGACAGTTCCTGAGGAATGACGCTTGGATTTCCACAAGTATTACAATACTGAAGCGACCATAATTCCTAAAAACTGAGGTGAATTAAACTTCAATAGGAATGAAGCATTTTTTGGGCTTCTTAGGGAGTGGCGACTAACAAATACGAAGAGCTAGAGGTAAATTACAATTGCATTACAATTCGTGTTCCGCACTGCTTTATTTTTGTTTGTTGAGAAAGTGTCTGGCCAAGTGTTTCTTTGGATCGAGTTAGTGTAGTGCATGTGGGTTCTGGGCCCATGACGAGAAACGAACCTAGTCAGTGTATCCCTAAGAAACTCACGAGGAATCCATAATAAGCCCAGTGTCTCCGAGATAACATTTTCGATGGATAATCTACAGAATCGGCGGGGACTTCCACGAGGCTCGCGACATAGGAATGATCTTGCGCTATGCTGATGAGAGGGAAATGGTAACACCCGGCCAAAATCGGTGGGTTCCCCTTGGCTCCTTTGCCCAATGTAGAAACCACCAGGAAAATTAACCTCGAAAAGGACCTGAAACCGGAATTCTTGTGTCGCCTTCCCAGTGAGCTGATCAATTGCGATGAGTGTAGGAAATGATCAAATCTTCTACCTGTATACCAAGGGTTGAATCGAGAACCATACTCATTCTCAGGGTTCGAGGATGTTTGGGTGCGTTCTCTCCCACTTAGGTTCACCTCCGCACCTAAATCTAGCGTTTATTTCTTTGTTTGCTGAGGAAGGCCAAAATCTGGTTCCATTGCCTGCACCTAATTCAATACACGGGAAAACATGCGGAGCAATTCCTGATAAGGTTTGCCACTGCGCATTATAATGCCTAAATGCAGAGCTTAAAATTCGGAACTTTTAAAAAAGCGGTGTGAACACTTCAGCGATTGTGGGGAAAGATAAGTTCTTCTCCGTGCTATCTCTCATGTGGGTTGGATGTTGTGATTGAAAATTTATTTTCCACTGCATCAAGAAGGATTATAAGTAACAGCGTTTTGTCAGGTAGTATTGTGGGAGGGCTGAAAAGATATTGGGGCGTCGACTTTTTGACACTATAGAGAGAATGTGAACTTAGATTTACCTCTTTGAACAACGCTGAGGTGCCTGCTTACATCCTTGTCGCGGGAATACACCACAGAAGAATGATGAGTTGCAAGCAGAAAATTGCCCAATTTAACATGGAAATTGAGGCACTTCAGAGGTGAAAAGGTGAGCCAGGTAACTAGTGTTGCACAAATTTACCCTCGATACCAAATGGACTCAGAGCTGAGAGGGGCGCGTATTATCAGGTATTCCCATGACATTAACCTTAAATCTTCTCGAGTTAAGGGCATTCAATTCAGAACAGAGCGACTTCTTACTTTAGAAACCCTTTTGTTACATACTGAAGCACAATCTGGGTGGGAACTAGCATCTATTTTATTTGGAAATGGGAGGGACTATATATATTTGCCAAACAACCGGAGCCTCACTATCGAACCAAGGTTTCTAAATTGTTCTCATTTCGAATCAAAATTTGGTTTGGAAACTCTAATCAGGGTAAATCATCATAGACGAGATCAGCTCTCTGACATACTGACCCTCCCACATGAGAAGGCGTGGAGATACTTAGTTACGGTTTGTCCTAGAGCGAAGCGATCCCGCGAACCACATACTTTCGTGCACTCTGAATATGATGGTTAATGAGATATCCGTTCAACAGGCCGACTTGACCATGGGCGGCTTGGCTGAAAGAAACTTCCGCTCCATTGTCCGAGCTCCACGAGGTCAAATGATGGGAGTTTGGTTCAGGCGGTGCGCTGAGCTGCCTCGCATGTCATACCCTTAGTGATGATAATGCGACAAAACTATCAGAGCGAAGATATCCACAGGTCATGAGTGAATTAGCTAGGATGAAAAATGGGACTTGCCTATTTTAATGGATGGCAAGATTAATCAGGAGAGGCAGATCAACCGCACTCCTCAAACCACCCTCATGATTGGGAAGCTTTAAGAAAAACGACCAACCATGGAGGGACATGATATTAAACCAATTGGCTGTTTTATTCTTTGATAGATGCCATAGCAAATCCCGTCTTATGCTAAATTTCGAAGGATTTATGTGCTTTGGAAGTGGGTGAGGCGCATTCATGATTGAGACAAATCCGCCCCTATTGAGACAGCCTCCAGAAAATGCGAGACCACAGATGTCTACTGTTTCATGTGGAGGTGTAAAGTTGGGATACTTTGTATTGGACTAGAGGCAGAAATCTTGAGTGACACATATCCAGATATCAGCTGGACTTAGGGTTAGATTCTGAATATGTTATCACCATAAACTTAATGGCGGGCGATGAAGAAATTCTGAAGGGATGATGAAGGATGTATTAGGTCTGATGGAGATGAATTTTACTTCTTCTAGCCGGATTTTAATGAAGTGTGACGCTCTCAAGGCTGTGATGACAAGACTGGTTCGGTGAATTCTTGATCGACAAACTCTTTGACAGCTGCTAAATACCATTGCCATTATGAGGCCTAAATAGACACTTTCGTTTGAGACATGATTGTGTCTGGGCATTTTCAGAAATGTGATGAAAGGAGATGGGGTCAGGAGAGAGGCATGTGAAGTGTATCTTGTTGAGCCTAAGTTGTTTTACCGAAAAAAATCTGGATCAATCTTTGTGAGTGGTGATCTCATCCCAGAATCATGTCAGGTGGGCAGTGGGATGGGGAAGTGAGCCAGCTGGATTGGGGTTCTCACTCTATGGTGAAACGCAAGGAATCTTATTTGAGTTACTTGGTGGAGCACTAGGTGAACCTTTACATGAGGTATGAGATAAGACATTGCCCAGCCAGGAGGAGAAGCCACTAGAAGAAGTGATGAAACCTTCTGACCATCTTAAACCTTGTTCTTGGGGAGGCAGGACACTTTCAGATGTCCATCTTTACTCATTGGGTATTTCCGAAACAAGCTTTGGAAATATTGACCCGGAATTCTTTAGTTTGGACAGTTAGATATTGGGATTGGCCATGATCGCACCACATAGAATCGACAGAGAGGATGTCAGAGCACACTTCTGACAACCAAGAGCGTTGAACTGATAATGAAAGAGTGGTGAAAAGGGAAGTTTCACAAACTTGGATGGAGGTTATCTGTTCTGGATATTAGTGAGGTTCAAATCGCTTTGTGATTCTAAGAGTCACGGGTGCGGGTGAGTTACGATGAAAACCAATGACTCAATTCTACTGGTATACCTCGGGGATGGAGATTGTGCGCAGATTAACCTCCGGAAACTTAATGTGAATATAGAAGAATAAACACCTCTTTAGTTTGTTGATCAAATCTTGAAATTTCGATAATTTTATTGTTTCATACCGTTGAATTCAGAATTACCGATCAAATTGGATAGCTTTGGAAGATGAAAAGCTACATTCTAACGCGCGCGTGTTCTCGCTGTTTGGAAGTGCCTTTTGGTATTGACTACGGAGCTTTCCAACAATGCATGATAGAAATTTTGATGACATTATGAAAATCATATTGGAGATTTTCGGATGATTTCCGTTTTTGAACTCAATTAAGCTGTTTAAAAAATTTCACGGTAAAGTTTTGGAAGTGTCGAGAAAATCTTGTGTGAGACCGGGAGAAATGTACCTTCATGGTGACCTGAGTTAACTGACCATTACCGCTCCGAAATCGATCAGGGTTGATGATAAGGCCAAAGTTGAATCATTTCAACTTCTCTCTCACCTAAGTGTGTTTGTTAAGAACCTAAAGGACCAATCTTGATTATGGTTTCTCTGAAGTTTATAAAGTTTAAGTGTTACTATGGCGACCTATATACTTTGCTTTGCAAGATATTACTTTCCATGATTCTGGCTTGAACACTCACTTTGCTAAGCTCAAAAACATCTTTGTGTCACATAATCATCAGATATACTAATTGGGACCTCATTTTTGCGAATCTTAGTGTGCTGAGTACGTGTTGTACCGCCAGAACCATTACGGACGGAGGGAGGCGAAGGAAACGTGTTCTATCTTGTGAACGCTATAGATTCTTGACCCGACTACCAGCCCTGAAAGTTTAATGACATCGGCTCAACCAGAAGAATTCCGGATGCCTGTTGATTGACTCCGCATAAACATCTGGATCATGTTCAGGCGCGGTACTTTATCTCCGGCGGGATCGACGAGTTAACTAGGTGGTTTACTACCGTATAGAAAGGATCAACGACATTAAAGATAAAGGTTGAAGAATCTGCGGTTCTTGAGTGCCATCTAGATTGATTCGCAGAATCGACTCATGGCGCCTACCGTGGTGATGTGGCTTTCTGATGGTGGCTCTTTGCTCCTTGTTCGTACCAGTGGTATCGCTGTTGATGATTACACTGTTGGCTGGCGGTTAGCTCATTGGACTTCTCGACCGAAAAAGAAGTTCTAGGCATATTGAAATACTATTGCGGTGATCCTATCACACTAAATCTGTCAGGATCGATAATGAGGAGTGTGCCACGATGGCGGTGAGGTTTTACTTCTTTTCACTGCGAGCCTACGGAGGTTTCACTTTATGGCTTTGCTCAGATTCATGGTTTGGGTTTATTAATGTCTTATTAAAAATTTTGTTCTGAAAACTGTGCTGATACGTGATGGAGGGGTCACAAAACCTGGCTTGCGTGCGCTCTTACAATTCCCAATCGTTGAGTGTTGTTTTTGCGTATTTGTTAGGTTGGCAAACTTCATGGAACCACCACATCTTGTGGCCTCTATTTGCTCATCGACTCACATTATTCTAGTGGTTGAAGTGATTCAAGGCGAAATAACCGCCGAGATTGTTTGCGTTATAAGGAACATATTTTTCCCAGTTTTTTGGAGCTTCGGGCGAATAACCGTGGTGATTGGACTCACTTTTGCAATATGATCCTTTTGAAAATATGTTGAAATGCTTGGTCACCGCCAAGCTAATATCCACATCACCACCCCACGGACCGATGGTGAAATTTGAGGCCCAATAACCGGAGATCATTTTATTTCCAGAAAAACCAGTTCTGAATGAAAGATTCGTTACTCAAAGTCTTTAAAATTAACTCTTTGGGCATACCGTCTTGCCTTTAAATTGTTCTTGGTATGTCTCCTAGGCTAGTTTATGAACTTGCCATTTGCGGTAGAGATGGAACAGGGCTTCTTGTTTGTCGAACTTTTAATTCTGATCTAACTCAAGCAGGTAAGCAGCGGTTATTGCAGCTAAATGAACTTGAAGAACTGAGGAGGGAATCGTATGAAAGCTCCAGAATTTACAAGGAGCGGCTCAAGTTATTCCATGACAAATCTATTGCCAGAAACTTTCGGGCCCAATCGAAAATCTTGTTGTGCGAGTTCCGTTGCATCATTTCTGAAAGCTCGCTCTCGTTAGATAGACCCTTTAAATACGTTAAGGTGGTTTATCCATACGGAATGGGGAAATTGTAAATCCGACAATGGGAACTCCTTCAAGGTGAATGGCCAAGCGCCTCAAGCCATTCCTTGAGCATTTTCTCTCCCTCACCCAGAGCATACTTGTAGTTTGGTAGACCAGCTCTGCAAAACCCTCTTTCCCAGTAACCTCATTCTCAAATTCTTCATAAATAGTTTTTGTTTTTATTTTTGTTCTTGTTTCTATTTTATTGTTTTACTTCATTTGATTTATTTGTTGCTTTTCAATAGCATGAAATAAAAATCATGGGAGCTCTTGTTTCTATGATTCCTGAAATCACATTTATTAGGGTACCTTAGTTGAACATTGGGAATGATACTTGTTTACAGTAATGAGGTAGGTACCTGCTTTGGTTGAGAACGTAACTCTGCGCTCGTTATGTATTCGATCCAGGTCAAATTTTGCAAAATTTGCTTCTTTGAGTATTATGTTTCTGCTTTGTACATACGGCTTGATCTCATATACTCTCCATCATCTTATCACATGTACATCTTAACAAACACCTGACAAGCCTTGTGTTTTTTACGTGAATTGTGTCCCCTTGCATTCTACCTACTTCTTGCTATGAACCCATATGATTTATGGCCAAAATTTCTCGATCTTACTTTGTTATTGTTTCGATTGTGCATAATTTAGCTGGTCATATTAATTTCATGCATCATAGTCTTTTCTGGAACACCTTGCATAAGTGGAGAAAATGATTAGAGGCCATTATTTAGATTTTTGTGCGAGTGGATTTGTAGTGTCTGCCTTTTTGCACCCATTTTGAGCTTAAGTTGTCAAGTTTATTCGAACCTTAGGAATCCGGATTTATGGAACAACAGTGGTTCTCATGGAGAGTTTGAAGATATCCCAAGAATGAATTACAGTACTAAGTCTACGAATGCAGTCAGTTGTGGAATTTGAACAAGAGAAAAAGTGAACATGCAGAAAAACATGGATGAAAGGCATGAATGTGTCACATGTATAGCGGCACCACTGCTCCAAAAAGTGAAAAAATAAAAAATAAAAATAAAAAAAATAAAAAAATATATATATATATATATATATATATATATATATATATATATATATATATATATATATATATATATATATATTTAAAAAAAAAGAAAAGAAAAAAAAGAAAAGAGAGAAAAAAATCAGCTTTTGAAGCAAGTTCCCACGGCATACAACTTAAAGTTCTACCCAGAGAACTTAACAAAAATCGGGCAAGGGAGGAAGTGTTCTACCCAGAGAACTTAAAGATCTACCCCAAGCATAACCGAAATGAAATCAAGGTAGAGGGTTTTTAACCCAAAAATCTGATGCCTCTTCATTTTCCATAGGCTTTTGCTATTCCAATAAGTCGAGCCCTAACTGCAGGTTCCTCTTACAATTCCCAAGCTCCGGGCCAAGCTCTCCGGGCCAGCTGGGGCTCCCGCTTCCAGCCCAGATTGCCACCGGGCAATGTTCGAACGTGGTAAGCCCTACACCTCCACTAGCATTGTTGGATCTCCCCGCTACATATGGATCTCGTTTGGTTGGATTTTGCTGATATTATTCCTCGTGATCAATGGCCTGGGAGGCTACAGCCGTCCATACGGGCGTGAGACTGCATCCGATGTACATGTGGCCACCCCGCTGTCAGCTCGAGGCAGGGTTGGGACACGATGATTTATTTCCGTCGTCCCGGGGCCACATAGCTTATCATTGCCATTTCCATGGCACGTATCAAGAACACCGGAAAGGAAGGCATCCAATTCCTACGGACCAAGCAAAGGAAAAAGAGAAAGCCTGATGCTTCTCAACCAGTGAAAAAGAAAAAGGGAAAACAAGCTCGCATCCTCTTCGTAAAGTGAGGACCATCGACGTTGCTGATGAAGAAATAGAGGTTATGTTCACGAAGACTCGAGGGTGAGCACGAGAAATGGACCCAGTAATGGCAATGGGTTTCCAACGCGTAGAGGGGCGTTAATTTGGAAACATTCTTATATTCTCATCCCATCGTGGTAATTATCCAGAATAAAAATATGCACTTCGCACTGGGATCGCGATACTTCACCTTCGCAGCTAGGAGTTCTGGCCACCAACTCTAAGGAAAATCAGCCGGTTGACACCGTGGCCGGAAACTTCAGCTGATGGGAGCGCCTTCGTCACCCCGACTCGGAGCAGCATTACGCTCAGACTATATCTAGCCTCGACACGCCGTGATCAGCTATATCCACTGTGGCTATTATCGATTTCGATGCCCGCCATTCATCGAAAGGCTATGTGCACCCGTCCCGCACTCCATGAGTGGATTTATAAACAAGAATTCGCTCGAAAGTTAGCTCTGAATACTCGATAACAAGATCATTCACAATCGCATTTCGTCAAGGGTCGTGGAAAGTCTCCTACTACAAATGTATTCGCTTGTTGTACGAGGTTATGACTGGAAGTCGGGATTGACTATGCACTAGTCATATGGTGCGCTACGAGGAGTTCTTGGCTGCAGATGCAAACCTAAGATATTCCGTTTCCCTCACTTCGTGACTACAGTATCAGAGAAGAAGTGATGAGGGGAACGTGGGGCTTAAAGAAAAGAGGGTGATACCTAGGCAGGAGCAGATCACAAATAAGACTGAGGCGAAGAGCCGAAAGTGTACCTCCACTAGACCACCCTCGCGCCTTCTGCATCTCCTCCGGACCACTTCTTCCACGTACCCAAAGACCTATGCGAGCACATCATTTTGGTAAACAGGATGGAGCCTACTTGCACTGGCGGTGGTTCATGCATCCTCGGGTGCGTAAGGCTAGCTTGGACCGACGTCTCTCTAGGCTTGAGAGCCACATCTTTCAGGGGGAGCAAGCGATGATGATGCTACTTCCATTTGTAGGAGAATCATAAGAATTAGATCGACCTGCGGTGGATCGAGCACGATTCTCTTCCTCGACGGGGATGAGGACTAATAACGCGATAGTCATGGTTAGCTATACTAGTGGTGTTGGCAATAGGGTAGTAGATTCCAGCCATGTTATGCCAACACCCGCTTTGATTTTCAATTTTCTTTCATTTAGCCCACTCATTGCCAAACTTTTTAAGACCCTTGATTCAACTTATGTTTTCTCTGCCTTTCGACATTATACTTGAGGGTTAATGTTTATGTTATATGATTGCTTACCTTATTTTGATCATTACAGTTCACTGTAAGCATGACTACCTTACATTTCTTAAATCCATAATCCTTATCTGAATAACCAATTTTGTGTTAGCGAGTTATAATGTTCATTGTGTAAGAATGTGGTCAAGTAATCGAAGTCATGTCAGTGCATACTAAAGTGGGTGAAATGCTCTCTATTCCATAAGTGCTATTTTCAGATTCTTCGTAAAGCTTGACTGCATCAGCGCCTTGCTTAGATTCATCCTCTAGTGGGTAGTTCGATCTAAATCTTGTTAGGGACTAGCAAGATGCGTCAGGGGTGACGACACGCTACTTGAGTGGATAATTATAATAGGTCCAGCACATTTAAATCACAATTTACCCACATTCGCACAAGAACAAAATTTCTAATCTCTTCTCAGGTTTTCTGCACTTGTGCGCCTTCGTAGTTTAAAACGTAGCGCACAAGGATAAGTCGTCCGTAGTTTTCAATAAGAAGCAATGCGGATGTGGGGCGAGCAATCGACAAAGTCTCTGGAACTCCGAAGAAAGCAAGGAAAGCACCAATGGACATTTTCACCTGTAACTAAAGTCTCTACCCCAAGACAACTCGCCGGAAAATCAATGTGTTAGCGAAGTTCTACCAGAACTTAAAGTTCTACCCGCATAACTTTGCCGGAAAATCAACAAGAGGAAAATTCTCACCCGGTAGAACTTAAAGTTCTACCTGATAACTTGGTTGGAAATCAACAAGAAGGAAGTTCTACCGATAGAACTTAAAGTTCTACCCGCATAACCGCATGGAACTCGCTGAATTGTCCAAGAATTCAACTGCATTCGCGAGGGCACTCGTCAACAAACCAAAATGGGGAAAATCACATCGAGGGGGCTATAAAAGGAAGAGGACACAAGTAATAGGGACTCTTTTTAGCTTTTTTAGTTCTTCAATTTCTAGGTTTTAGGTTTTGGATGTAATAAGAGTTTTTCCGCCAGTTAGACTTTTGTAGATCCAGATTTCGCAGTTCTATTCTTTTGGAAGTTCGATTCAAGAGTTTGTAATCTTTCAAGATAAATATTCATTCTCGCTTTTAAATCTTAGCATTCCATATTCTTCATCCCTTACTTACAAGTTAATTCGATTTCTCGCAAGGTAATCGTTTTTATGATTAACGTTTCTTCACTTTAATTGTTCATACAAGTTTTATGGAGTTCTAAACCCCTACTGCTGGGATCATACGGGGGAAACTCACCCCGATCAAGGTAAAGTCCCTCAATTCCTCTTTTGATTTTCAATGGATTGTGTAATATTGATCACTTGTGTAGAAAGGTTTTAAATCCTTCGTTGGGAAAATTCTTGACAACGCAGCCACCAGGATATTTCCCATTACGCCAGGCTTCGGATCATAATACCAATCATGGGTCTGCTTTAATTGAGAATTGCTGTTTAGTATTACTCGATCATCTTTATTTTCCAAAGAGCATTAAAGACAAATCCTCCATCAAGACCATTTACCATTGGTTCCTAGATGAGTTTATAAAATAAGTATACTGACTTACCCGATCGAAGTGAGCGGAACCTAAAAATCCCAAAGAATTGTCTTTCTAGTTTAAAACATTTAACCAATCAACCGTTCACCCAAACAACACAACATTACAAATTTTAAATCATACTTTAGGGGTGGGGAATAGCTCCTATTGATCAACAAAGTAAGACCGCTTCTCTGAGAGATGACCGTGGATTTACAAGATACAATGCACGACCATAATTCTTACATTGGGGAATAGAATTGCATTAATACTGGTCCAGACGAAGCATGTCACTCAGAGGGCCTTTTGGAAATCAGAGCAAGATATAGTCCTTTTCTGGTAACATGCTACGAATATTTAGAACAATTAATTTAAAGAACAACACCAATTAAATAAATTCAAGATTTCTAACTATGACGTTCTTTCAAGTTGCGCAGAAAACAATAATTAGCATCAATCCATTCCTAGAGGGAGCTTGGTCTTTCAAAACTGGATTACAAATGACATACCCCCTTCCTATTGACGTGAATTCTCGCTGAACTCCACGCAATCCTCCCACCCAAGCTCACTGACCGACAAGTTACCATGAAGCCAAGCCATTAAACCGTTGAAACCTGTCAAGCTTGGGTTATAAAATTTCACTTTTCATCAAAATCACAACTTTAGAATTAACGAAAATCCGGGCAAAGATAACTGGCCGCATCTGCACAAGCCTCGAAATACACACACTTCATGATGTTTATATAAAAAAATATACACTCCCAATATTTTCCAAAAAATTCAACTACAACCATAAAGGACCTCTAGTCCTCATCAAAATATAAGATAAGAATCAATCCAACATAAATTCATCGCAACCTGTTTTTCTCAAAACCATGCATGCATATTTTACAAAAGATATTTTCATATACAAATGTCACATTTTAACTTTACTATGTTTACATTACACATTATCTTATATATAAATAAAACATGGTTCAGGATCCAGGATCCTGAAAGCGCGTCTTTCCGCTTCTGCACTGCACTCGAAAATTATTTAAAAACGTAAAAGTGTTAGCCAACTGGTCATGCTGAGTACCGTAAGTTCTAAATGTTGTCAGTTCGCACGCACTTCCTATATGAAAATGCGTACATAAATGGTTGTAAAACTTAGCTTGCTATGAAACTATTTCTCAAAAATCGGTTTCTCAAACTATTTCGCCGCGTAAAATCACGTTGGTGTTAATATCTAAAGCGTTATAATCGTAGTTCAAGTACCAACCACTATGGCCCATTTATGAAATACTTGCACGTGATGCCACCGAACTCCTGGTTCCGCATCAGGTGAAGAACCCCCAACACTACCCGCTTCAATATGGTCCTATGAGCAATTTCGAGGATCTCTATAAACATAACAGAATTTCTAATCCAACACCTCTACAATCACCATGTATCATATCGCAAGGCTGAATTTATTTATATGAGTACTCTAATGTGCAGCAATACCTAACATATAAATATATATTTATATTTAACTCAATTGCCGACTACAATATAGTTAATAAATGTCCATAACCCAATATAATAAATTCATAAGATATATTCCGATCAAAACTGTTGTAGTTACCTGGTGGCTTTCTAAACCAGCCAACCTGCTTTGAAAACAAATCAGTTTTCACTAGTATAACAAGTGGGAGGTAAAACAATGCTTTACTAATTATATTTATATTTTCAAAGCACTTTACAATCTTGTAAATAAACACTTTCGTTTTGAAAACAATTTTCGGAAAATAACCCTTTTTCCAATTAATTTCTTTTAATTTTTATCAAGCACGCTAGATTATCGCCGTATGCTCCAACGCCATACAATCCATACAAATTAATAAAATGCCCTCGCTCAACTTCTTTTAACCATAAAACATACAAAGGCCTTAAAGCTTTAATTATATCTAAAACGAACTCCTGATTCTAACAAACTTTACGTGCTAGTCATATCTGAAGCAATAGATAGATCTGACACATGGAGTGAAATTAATTCAAAATGCTTCCCTACACATGAAATGCCCCATAAAAACTATCCGTTTTAACAACTTTTTCAAAACGACCCTATGCTATTCTATGTATTAGACCACACACGCGCGATTAACCACGCACTGCACAATTGGTGTTACATTAAATTTTTTTCGTAAATTATGGGTACCAAATGCTATCGATAGGCATATGTTAGACTTAGACTCACACTTTCCTTACAAAGTCTAAAACACCCAAAATACTTCAAAATTATGTCCGGATCGCCTCAATAAAATCTTGAAATTTCAAACTCAACTATCAAAACGCCTTGGTTCACTCTAACGTCCTAACACATCCCAAAATTCCTAAAAATTCCTAAACTCGGTCCAAAAATTTTGGGACTAAAGTTTACGACCTTTCACGGCCTCTAAGAAAATTTCAAGTCATTACATAGCATTTAGGCTAGAAATAACACAAGTAGGAAATTTTCCTACCTCTTAAAGTTTGACGAAACGCTAAGATATATGTACCTACGCGAGCTCTCACAGATAGTCCAACTTTCTACCCTAATTGGGTGCAATGATCCGATTTCCAAATATGAGAAAAAGCTAAGAGAAGAAAAAAAATTAAAAATCTTCTCTCTCTTCCACGCCCTTCTCTATCCGTCTTCTCCATTCCATTTTATTTTTATCTTTTATTTTTATTATTATTATTATTATTATTATTTGAATAAATGGATCATATTACCTCATTCGAGTCCATTTCTACCTTGAAAAAATTTATTTCTTTTCAGTTCACTTTATTGTAAATGAACTTAGTCCAAGCCATTTCCTAACTTCCGAGATTTTCGTAAAAATCTCGTCCCTTAAGTCACTGGCGACTTATTACCTAGAAATTCGCAAATATTCGACCGGCTCCTACCGAATAAATTTTCTAGCCACTAGATTTTTGCCAGACGAATTTAACGGCCTCACCCGCTTTGGCCATCCGGAGATCTATAGAATTTTCTGCTTCCCAACCATTCTCCCGCAATTTACGTATTATTACATCCCTTTGAAATTCCGCTACTTTGTACTTTCACTCCATCCACTTTCCTTGACAAAAGCACACCTCTTTTAAAACTTTGTGATTTCACCCTTAAAAACAATTTTCAAAAAATTCTATTATGGTACCAAATAATTTAAGGAAGCTCCTTGGTACACCTACGTGACCTTTGTATCATGTCATCACCCATCAGAAATGGGCGTTACAAATCCTCTCCTCTAAAACATTGGCCCTCGAAATGAACAAAAACCTTCAACATGTAAAGAGGATACCTAATCAAAAACAACTCGAGGAAATTGCCCTCGCGCATTCGAGCCTCCGACTCCACGAGCCTCTTTAACCCACAGATTCCCATAAAAACTTCTCGTTTAAAAGAATGACCTTATTCCGCAAAATCGCTTTCGTAGTCTACTGATCACATCATAATTCATAGTCAAATCATCCTTAGTTCTACTGGCTGAACTCCTAGCACATGAGGATCTGATCAAATTTCGCATTTTTACATGACACATGAAACACATTACGAATCCCACATCTATGGAGAAAAGGTCTAGTCTATAATGCTACACTGTCTCACCGCAATAATCTCATATGGTCCTATTATCCGGGCCCCGCCTTTCTACGCTTCCAAACTGAGACACCCTTCCAAGGGGAAACTTTGGGAAGACCCTGTCGCCACGTTAAACTCCAGTAGACTACTGTCATTCTCATAACATTTTAATATCCTGTCGTTTCGAGGTCTGTTTACAATCTAGATCTTATTCAGGTAATATGAGTGTAATTCAGAATCTGGGGGTTTACCTACTTCTACTTCATCCTAAAGATATCGAGTACGACACTTCACCATACAATGCTTCAAATGGGTTCATGCCTATGCTGATCGATAATCGTTGTCGAAGAATTGGTCGCAGATAAGTGCGTATCCCAAATTTTCCAACTTTATCACGATCCTCTCCAAAGCATATCTTCAAAGCTCCAAATAGTTCTCTCTGATCACCATCGGGCCCAGGATGGAAGTCGCGCTAGCAATCGAGTCCCATGGCATCCTCAACTCAACCAACTCCGATGTGAATCGGGATCTCATCGAGACTATCGAAGCAGGAACACTCATGTAATCTAATCATCTCCACATATAAATGAGCTAACTATCCAAATAGGTAAATATCATTTAATCAAGAAATGTGGGGATTGCCAGTCAATCCAATTCATTGCCCATGACAGATCGCACTGTTTCCAAGTTCTCAAGCTCCAGAATAAAATCCATAAGTATCTTATCCCACTCACTTACACAGAATCAAACCACTGTATCTTTCCCGGTCGTTGTGCCTCCCAGCCACCCAATAATAATAGTTAGCATCTGATCCGAAATCGCACTTCTTCATGCTCCTTCCACCAATAATGCTCCCGCAGTATGATACATCTCTGTTCTACCTGTGGTGCATGGCGTATGCTAAAGAGTGAACTCTTCCACGATTTCCTTTAGTTCACTCATTTTCAGTACATGCCATCCGACTCTAACTATTACGCCATACCTCTCGATCCGAACTTTTGTTTCCTACCACCTCTCAATTCCGCTCAACTTAATTCATCTTTGAAACCCGTCTGACCCTTCCTTGATCTAATCCAATAGAAGAGGACTAACATAAAGGATGCTAAATCGTGTCCTCAGACGCCTACCGCAGAATCAAATCTTTGTGATCTCACTGTCAACAACAATGGGAGATATACCGTCATAGATAAGCATAGATGTCGGGTTACGAGCGTAATATCCAATTCGATCAACATAAATGTAGCGGAATTTCTAAAAAATTTATCCCTAACTCCACCAAGGATCAGTACATGCGTTTCATAAACCATAAAGGTGAAACAAAAAACCACTTTGTATAGAGATCGTATCTGGCCAAGCCTTCAAAGTCCAAGGGGCCTTGGTTTATTCCTGACCTTCAAAAGCAGCCGCTTTTCCGAAAAGCCACCACCCTCTACAAGTATCCAAATAATACCTAACAAATAATAAACGATCTTGTTTAATGCTAGTTCAGTTCGCTCTTCCGAAACTAAATTAGGGTTTTTCTTTTCTTTCTCTGCTTTTTGGTTGTTCCCTTTGTAAAAGACGACTACCACTGAATATATATGTCTCACATATATATCTATATAAGTCTAATTAAAGTTTAAGTCAAAACTAATTTTATATTATTATATATTTAAAACTTTTTTAATAATAACAATTAATCACAAACATAACCTACCAATAAATTTAAACTTTTCAAAATAAATTAAATTCAATAAAATTTTAAATTCTCAAAATGATAACTATTTCACAAATTTAAACTTCAAATTGAATTTTAATCAAATAACAACTAATTATTAATTATAATTTTAAAATAATCTTCACTACCTTAAATTACTATTTATAGTGTGAAACCATAACCGTTATTATTCGTTTCTTAATGTTAATTTTATAGGTCTAATTAACATCAAGTAAAGAGTCAAAATCACATTTTGACCTTACAAATTATAAGTGGCTCTATGAAGACATTAAGTGACACCCAAGTTAAACAGCAAAGCCATGATCAAGAGATAACTTAATATGAAGCACGACATAACCTTTTGTCTCAAGACATTCTGATAGAATATATATGGATGTTCAACTCATATCGCTCTATCTTTGATTACTCAAACCCAATTTAGATCACTAAACAATGGCATATTTGATCCTCCATCAATTCATCGGAGTGGGCACAGCATTTCTCGCCTCTTCTGAATATCGAGGGAACTGCAGGATATTCTTTATAATTTAAGAGAGTCAAATCACTAATCGCCATATCCTCGCCTACATAATTTTATCACTCAAGTATAACCTTTAGTAGTCATCCGACAGATGGAACGCCATTATATCAAAACACAATATTCTACGTTGAGAACCATGCGGGTCCTCGTGCCAAAGGATTAATGGACTGAACTTCACAGAGAGTGACTTAACTTGACTTTATCCCATGTTTTACCCAAGACTTGTCCATCTCACGATTGTTCCTCTGGTTCAATATATAAATTGGATTTGTATCTCATACACATTATTTCATCCCAGAATATCAACAAACTTTATACTAATCTTAATTCATTGTTATCTACAATAATAACTAATTAGACATTTAGAATAATAATTACATATTGATCATATTTACTATATATAATAAACATACAAATCATCATAATAATTAATCTTCATAAATAGTCAAAATACCATGTTCATAAATGATATAGGCCTGTATAACTATTACATTAACGATAGAAACCGTTTGTACTTGTTAATTTACCAATTACATCGCCTTCCCCGATGGGTACCCCATCGTGCAATCATAAACTTTAATCAACTCCAACCAATCGGCGCCACCCAAGCTAAGCCCTTTCCCAGTGAAGATATACTGCTGTGCTCATGATCGATGAATATCCACAGGAAACTCAGATAGATAATGTCACCGCATTTTAGAGCGAAACCATCAGCCGCTAGTTCTAAATCACGGGTCGATTGGGCTCGGGCCAGGTTTCTTAAACTGATGGGAAGCATGTGGGCCATCACTCACTGATCCCGCATCAAAACACACCCTAACCCTTATCCGAGGCATCATCAGACACCACATATCCATCCTTCCCGACCTGCAGGCACACCTGAGTCGCCGTCAATCTCGCTCAACTCCCCAAAACTATGCTAGCATGTATCCTAATTAATTTATGATCCTTTCTCTAATGAGATCGGGTCAAAGGGTTACTATCTTCAAAATCCCCAACAAATTTCCATAATAACCCGCCAATCCAAGGAACCGCGAATCTCGAAACATTCGCGGGCGTCTCCAGCTCACTATAGCTTCGTAATCTTTGAGGATCCACACTAACACCTTCTCACGAAATGACACGACTCCAAGAAAGCTACTCTGGTCTAACCAAAACCGGCACTTACTTCAACTTAGCGATAATCGACGCCTCGAAGAATCTGTAATATCATTCGAGATGCTCATGTTCCTCTGTGAGATTCACTGGCACACTAGAATGTCATCAATGACTACGATCATATAAACTTATTCAAATACTGACTAATACCTCGCTCATCAAATCCATGAACGCAAATGGGGGCACTGGTCAACCAGCCTGCATCACTAGAACTCATAGTGACCGTATCTCTTCCCGAATGCGGCCTTAGAAACATCATTCCTGACCTCACCGATGGTGTTCGACCTAGTCAATCTTAGAGTATACCCGAGATCCATGCAATCGTCAAATAGCTCATCTATATGAGGAAGTGGATACCGGTTATGATTGTTTACCTCGATTCAAATTTCGCCAGAGTCTACACACAACCGTAAGCTTCCATCTTTCTCTTTACTAAGAGAACTCGGAGCTCCCCACGGCGGAGGCATTAAATGACAGCTCTCGCTAACAATTCCTCCACCGCTACTTCAATTCTTTCAATCCCCATCGGTGCCATTCTCAGATGGAGGAATGGATATCTACTTCTGGCCCCTAACAAGTTCAATAATGTCCAATTGCTCTATCCGGTAAACTCGGGAATATCATCTAAAAAGATCTAGAAAGTCTGACTATGTAGCTGTCTTCCACCAGGTTACTTTGTCTCCTATCCACCACAAATGCCAAATAACCCTGGCAACCCTTCCAAAGCATTTTCCAGGCGGTCATGGCATTAATGAGACTAAGGGCAATCTCTCTTTTGATTCCCCAAAATATCACGCTGTCTTCTGCCAACCAATTTACATCTTCATAGCAATCTAAGGTGCATTTATGCCCGGATAACCGGCCCATACCCAAAGACTATATCGAAATCACTGATATCCCAACACTCATCAAGTCCGTTGGAAAATCCTATTCTCGATCACCAACTGGCTGGCTCGAACTATCCTTCGGATATCAAGTATCCTTATCAGTACGAACCACCATATCGCACCATCTATCGGGCCGGACTCTATCCGGTGACTATCAGTTTGAATGGTAATCGAATAAATGGAATAAGCGGCCCTCAACACCAGATCGCATATGCACCACGATCGAAATCCAAACATTACTAGTAATCACGCCCGCAGGTGATGCATCCGCTTCCTACTGCAGGATCAGAATACCCGAGCCCGAGTACTAGTCCCACTCCGACCGACCAATCTGGCACCGCCTCCCGCACCCCTACCTCGACCTCTACCGTGTGTCAGACGCCACCTCCGCCCCGAACCACCCCACACCGACGCTGGGGATCGTCGGTGCCTGTGGTAGATGCTATCAGGCCTATCTCAGAGGTCTCGCAAATACCACCGCGGATGGGCCTCGTGATAAAGTGACCTTCCCGCCCGCAATGGAACATGTCAGCCATGTTTATCCCCGCACTCGAGATGCCTCTACCAGGTAGGCACAATGGAAAAGATGATCCCGAAGATCTACCACCTCCTAGTAGGTTGCTCTACGACCCACCTGATCCCTACTAACATCAAGCCCCGTCCCGAGCCTACTAACGGCCCATTTCTTTCCTTTCTTCTACTGTTCGACTAGTGCCCCACGGCAAGGCTAATGAGCACCTCTCATCGGTCCGTCACACCCCCGTTAGAACTAAAACTGTCCTTCCTACCTTTAGTGTAGCCTCAACCAGCTCTCTAAAGATATTTCAGACGCCTGTGCTGGGATGAACTTTAATTCAGCCTGCCGCCCATGGATCGCTTACACTTCTATTCCTCATTTTCCTGTATCATAGGCACCAATTTCACGAGCTCGAAAACCTCTACTCATATTCTATCATAGGCACCTTTGCATCCTGATAACTGCGCTGGTAAAATCTATCTCAGAATGATCGCCGGACCTGGTCCCAAGTGACTCAGCAGGTGTCTCCAAGGGCCTCCCACTACCCTACCGGGTCGCCATCAAGAACCCTCGCAAAGAGGATTCTTCGCTCATCCGAACACCACTACCATAAATTTAACTAACTCCGTTTAACCATTAGTACGCTCTCGGCCGCCGGCATTCATCATAATTTTTAGCCCCTGGGCTTGTAAAGGTCATCATGCCCCCACTTTCTGCAGGTCCCGTGGTCGACGAGTATAGTCGCCGTGAATAATCAGATAACCTGATCCATCGTCAAGGTACCGCCTCCTCGGTCCGGCTGCCCCGATGGTCTCCGCTGTGGGCCGATTCATCGAGGCACTTTCGATCCTGGCTCGTCGACATTTTCCGATGGTGCCTCCTAAGTAAGTGATATCCTAGTCGAATTTCACGACCTCGCCCCAAACATACGTCGTGAATTTCAAGGTTAAAAGATTCAGTGACACTTTACCATATTTGTGATGAGCTTAAAAGTCATCCATTTTCAGTCCATTTTTCTTATTGATTTCTATCTAAAAAAGGACTGATTTATATGCAGAAATGTGGAATAACTCACCAAACTACTTTACAGTAGGAAATTCAAGAGAAAGAGGATACTGTTAAAGAGAAGGAGCGTAGCGGTCGAAAGGTGACGATACACCGGGCTGAATGGGATGTCGCAACAAGAGAGGTGCACGAAGAAGTGACTGGAGTGTCGCACGCCGACAAGTAATGAAGAACAATCACATCATGTCGGCAAACTACAAACCCGGGCCACGATATAAGGGCAATTGAAAGCAAACGAGCAAGTGTCGCAAATGTTGTCCTAAGTCGAACCATAAATTAATGAAGAACAAGACATGATGTCGCGACACCATTTCAAGGTCGCGACAAAATTGAAGGTCGCGACGTCATTTAAAGGTCGCGACCAGAAGATGAACCTTCTTTGGGAAGAATGGATGAGTGATTAGACAACTGATGTCGCGACCAAATAAAAGCTTCGCGATTTACGTCGAGTAACCGAGGTCGACATAGAAGAGCCAAGGGATGCTAAAGGCAAGTCGCGACCAAATAAAAAGCTTCGCGACAAATGCTTAGATGAACCGATGTCGCCACAAAGAACTGCAGGTCGCTACATTAACAACCAAATGGGCCAGCTTAACTAAATCCACAAGGAGGCATCGTGCTAGGGGCTCCAACTTCGTAACCCTATAAATAAGCAATGCTATCGAAGGAAAGTGTTTCTCGCGCCAAAACGAGATCTCAAGGTACTTAAGGTCTATGTATTTTAATTTTCTTTTTCTTGTTTTGTTGTTATTTTAGATTAGGTTGTTATTTCTTTTAAATTTCGATTTCGACGTGCTAGTCGTTAAAGTAGAAGTCGAATGCAGACTCCTATTTTCAAATTACGCCTCGATCTGCCTCAATTCCGTGACAAATTTGAATTCTCGATTCCGTCCATCTACAAGTGGTTCTCTCATCAAAAAGCCATCAGAGGGTGTGTAATAAAGCAATTTAGAAACCCCAAACCCATCATCACTTCTCGTTGTTAGAATTTATCTTCCCGTAGAAATTTATCGGGTTAACAACCCCCATTTTATAACCCATTTTCCGGGTTCCTCAACATCCAGGATCTGATCCCAATATCGTTGTCCCATACCCGCAATGGGGATCGTTTGGCGGCCCGATTTCCAGGAGGCCCTCCGAGTGACACAGCCGTAGAAGGCATTCTCGAGAAAGAATGAACAATTTCTCAAAGGTACGCGAACTCCTCGATAATGGAGATCTAATGAGCTCGTGGAACGTAAGTCGATAAATCGGCCTTCACTTGGCACCCATATCAGTCAATGACTTATCAATTTAAAAGTTATAGAGTTCACCTCTATCTCGAACAAGAAGTTCAATCCCGCGGTTAGCAAGGATCTAATCAAGGAAAGGATGGAACCGTTCCAATTTTGAGGAAGAGAAACTAGTAAAGTAAACCCATGCTATACCTATGTCTTAGAGCTAAGGCTTCATGGGATTCATGTTCGGGTAATGGCGCATTGAAAAAGAAATATATCCGCATCAAGGCAACCTGTAGATAAGTAGTTATCTAATCCTCCGTCTTCGAAAGAATCGTGGAAGATTAGATGGTGAACAAAGGCCGTAAAGTGGAGAGATCCAACCGCACTACTCCTATTCCTCGATGTGTTTTAAATATGGTTCCCAAGCAAAGTTACGTATAGTCCTAAGTGAATCGATGTTTAACAATAGCGTGATTTTCAATGCTCCTTAAAAGATAACTGTCGCCTAAGTTTGTTATTTTAGATTTTCATTTAATTCATTTTGTTGTTAATCATTTTTCTTAGTTTTTATTATTTTAAGGTTTGCTAAGAATATTTCAATTGCCTATCAAAGTCCAAATAGTATAGAGTTCGAGTGGTTTGTATAGCTTGATCGAGAATTCTCAGATCCGTGGGAACGATATCTAGACTTAAATCTAATTTACTACTTGTTCGACCAGACACTTGCAGAATCATGATCAAAACCAAAAAGAAAATGATTTACTCTTAAGGAAACCGCTTTTAATCAATACAATAGATAAGGAACACAACAAACAAGTTTCATGGCATTATTGCTAGGGATTAGATAATAGTCCTTGGGTAATAACGCTATAAATTTGTATAGGTATTTTGGTCCATCACAGAAAGAGGTGAACAAGTTTTTAAGGCTGCCGCCGGATGTAAAGAATTCTCGTGAATCAATATTCATACCAAAAAGAGAAATAATTAGCTCGACATAATTTATAAAAAGAAAATAGAAAATTTGCAAAAATATGATTCAACAGCAGTAGTTTAGCAAGCTACTGAAATTTTTGTAGAGCTTTTCATGTTAAATACAATTTTAGTATCACTGACTCCATTTGATCTCAGTATATTATAATTTCAAGAGTTAATTCATGCACAGAGCGTGGAGCCGAATTGTTGCCATCACCAGACATTGAGATCGAAATAACACTTAGAGGGCTAAGAAAGGTCAAGAGGCGTAAATAGCGTAGATGGCGTGACGAAAGATCGACGGGCAGCTCAACCAGAATTCGCAGCCAGGTACCAAGAGCGAGACACTACGGAGGACTTCGAGACCCGCTATCCAAGATGAATACTCGCAAGTAGCGGAGACACCACGATAGATGCTAACACTTCAGCCTGCCACCGATCACCATGGTTCAATAGAACACCCACAGTCACCCTCCAAGATCCCAACGAACACTGGGACTCGCCGAGAATGCAATAATACATAAATTGAATGGCGCGAGACCAAAAGTTATTGTCGCGCTTGTTTCATTCTTCAAGATATAGTCGTGATCATGGTTTGACTCATTACCATGCTGGATCCTGCATCACATGGGAAGAGTTTATGGAAGCTTCACCCGAGCATTCTTCCTCATCCTCGTACTTGAACTGTACAGGAAATTACTACTTTCAAACAAGCGGGAAGACGAGTCTCAGACACCGCCGAGAGATACAAGAGGTCGAAGAGATGTCCCACACCTGATACACTGAAGATTCAAATGGACATCTTCTAACACTCCATGAATTATACCTCAAAAGGTATAATACGCAACATACATGAGCATTCGTAAGGTTAAGAGGTGGCTTGTGGCAAGATACTGATCGAGATCTCTGCTAGTGCAACATGAGACCTCCTTCTCGAATCTCAGGAGCAAAGAAATGAGCTAAGAAATGGAATGATTGACAACAAGATAGTTCCATTATTGAGGCTGGTGCCGATGCATTGATGCATCTATTGATAAAAGAATGCACCTCGCAAATGAGACAGCTGCAAGAGCAGAGTACACGCCGTGAGGGGGGAAGGCAAAAGAGGGTTCCTATGCAAAGGGAGGAGGCTAACTATCTGAACGAGCACAGAGCATATCATTTCAAGCCTCAACCCTAACCCGTCAACCCATTATACCCCGAAGATTAAGGAACCATGAGAATTTTCTTATGGTGAGGAGCAACACGTCCCAAGACATGGGCAAAACCCACAAGTGTACGCCTCCACCAAGGTTCCAGCAAAGCATAGCAATAATGAGAGGGCATGAATGAATATCGAGTCAAAAGACCTATACCTTTAACACTCAGATGCTGCAGCCTGGGGGAAAATAAAAGCTATTAAACTCCATGAACAAAGGCTGCACTGGAAGCCTCAAAACCACCACAAATTTTTCGCACAACCACTAACGCTTCTCTCAAGAACCCGAAACGCAAATAAGGCAATCGGGCCCTAACCCCGCAGTAACTAAATAAAGACGCTTTTCCCGTGACACTTAAGAAAATCCCAAATGACTGCATGGCTGTATAAATGGAAGGGAAAGAATTAGGAGAACGAAAAGTCGAGAAAGACAAAGCAACAAGTGGCAAAGTGGATCCCCGAAAATGCCGAACAACGGAAAGAAAGGAAGAAAGAGCAAAGAAGAAGAAGAAGAAAGAATCAAGAAAGCCCAAAACTCTATGCCTCGTAGCCCATTCCCGCAGACCGTAGTGTCAAGACAGAGGAGCAAACGCAAAGTTTTTGAAAACTTTCAAGAAGTTGGAGATAAGCATGCCATTCACAAAAGTGGTAACTCAAATGCCACTTTATGCCAAATTCTTGAAAGAAATTTGCTGAAAGAAGAGAAGACTATAGAGAAGAGTATGAATCCTCGACCGCTATCATAGCAAGGGAAGGATGAACAGTTAATCTAATAAAGAAGATGAGTTAATCTGCGGTAGTTTCACCATTCCTCGCACTATCAAGTAGATTTTGAAATTCAAAAGTTCTCAGGATCTCTATGTTATTAACTAATGCCATTATCTATTGCAAGGAAATTAAGTTCGGGGGGGAGCTTACTCCACCATCAAGTACTCAAATGGTGATAGGAAGAACAAGTAAACCAAGAGTCATACCAAGATGCATAAGTCAGAAATTTGTTTTTCCTGGTCGACTACCATCCCTGATGATCATGAAGATTCACAAGTCCTCCGCTACTAAACATTCCTAGCAACCCGAGTCGCTTATCAGATACGCGTAAAGGAGTTCTCACTCGTGGTTGGAGTAAGAAGTACCGACTTCAACTGCCTCCAAAGTTTGAAGAATTTAGACAATATTATAGAGAAGGATTACAAGTTAGCAGATGATGTCTATCTCAACAAACTCTGACTGTTATTACAGATTTGAGGGCAACAACTTCTACTGATGAGAAACGGAGACAATTTCCATTCTCAAGGTGTTAATTTCGATTTTCCGCACATCAACAGACTTCACCTAAAATGTCAGTCTTAAACAAACAAAGACACAATGGAGATTAAATAATGAAAGAGAAGGAATTTCATCAAGAGAATCAATTAAGGGCTAGTTTTAAAAGAGTTGCCAAGTCATCCAAGTATGCTTATCTGAGCTACCGAAAGAGTAAGCCGTTGATTATCTGGCTATAGACCTGATGTCAGAAGAACAAAAGCTTACTAAAATTTGAAGAAAATCATCGGGAGGCCTGACATTGTCCATAAATGAATTCTTAAAGGGTATCACTGGCCAATATGCATGCAATAAAATATCATTGAGAAAATGCAAAACCATCAATAACATCAAAGAAGATCAACCTACCATGGTACAGCAATGCAGCAAAGTGCTCAAACAGGTCAATGCCGGTTTTATACGAATCTCGCATACCTTGTGTTAGTCTACCTGGGCGGTTCTAAGAAAGGTGGGTTCACCGTGGATCCGAAATGAAAAAATGGTTAAATTCCAACAAAGAACGCGAGCTGACGTGGAGGAGCATGGTATCACACCGGGGTCGATAATGCTGAACGGTAGCGATCATTTCCCGCTGTCTTCTCACGATTTGATGTTGAATGCGTTAGTGAGAGACCTTCATTTTATTCCATGATATTCATTGAAATTTATTTGCTATCAGACCGAGGATCAGAGAAACCACGCATTCACATGCCTATGCCAATTTTGCCTTGATGATGCCATTTGGGTCAGGCATGCTCTCAAGCATTTTTCAGAGGCATGATGGTCTGATGGTTTTAATAATTTAGAAGTCATGAGATTTTTGCGACACTTTACTTATATGATCCAATAGCACTGTTCAACAACCGGTGCTGTCAAAGGATGCGACAAACAACAGATTAAACTGGAAAGTACATTTCATGGTAAACAAGGCACATGATTTCTTGGTCAGAAAATACACGGATTGTATAACAATCAAAAGGTTTCGATTATTAAGACCTTATGATCGCCGCAATGCAGTGAGATAAGAGTTTTTCAGACATACCGATTCCGGCAGGAGATTCATCAAAGACTTCAAAATAGCGCGATCGATTATGCGTGACACCAGTACGCGTTTAATTTACGACCGGCGGTATACTTTGAAGAACTGATCGATGGTTCGCCAACTCATCATAATGCACCGACGGGATCAGTGATCAAATAATGTGTGATGCCGCGATTTTTACAATGGTCGGATTTCAAAAGAAAAGATATTCGTTACATTGCGTTAGTAACTGGCTAAAGCCCAAGAAAAACTATCAACAACGGGCGGATAGCCATGTTGTTCGCTTTGCGGAGAAAATCAGCCGCGCATTTTGGGATCCCATATTATCGCTCACACTCCACCATGCAAGAATCAATGATTCATGTCTAAAAGGAAGCCAAACCAAGACTCGATAAGGCGAGTGTTGTTACTACACAAGAGCTTTGATCTAAAACGAAAGACAAGAAGGTTAAGATAATGTGATAGCCGATCACTGGGCTCCGTGAGTATAAAAACAAATAGAAGATGGTGATGCGTAATCACACCAGAGAAATTTCCGATTTGCTAAACTGCTTGTAAATGGCCCAACCTCCCATGGCGCCACATCGTGAATTACTCGGGCTTCAGAGAAAATCCCAAATCGCCTACCAAATGTAAAAGGAAAAGCTCAAACCGACAACTGTGTATTGCATCCGTATAACGAACGCTATTTAAAAGAGAAACACACATTGGCGTCAAGATGTGTGCCGAAGTGAACAATGCAAAAATTTTGTTCTGAACATCATGCATCACCATATGGGGATTACTTTTTCCAGAAAACCTACCATAAGATACTCCAACTGGATTTTACTTCAAAGTTCCACCATCTTGTAGAGATCAGGCTTAATGGGTCACCATGATTGGCGCTGCAGACTGAAATATCACGAAATGAGAAACCAAATGCCCTCTACAAGGTATATTGGTGGTGCAAATTTTTGATACGGGAATATTTCGCCGGACCCTTCCCACCATCATTTAAACCAGGCTATACCACCGGCAAAGTGATTATGTCCGCTGCGGTACAATAGTCATCTGGCGAACACGCCGCCAACACAAAGAGAAATAGCTTTCTTCGCAGCGAACATTTCACATGATCGTGAACAACCCGTGATCATCATCAAGACGGAAGCCACTTCTCAAACAAACACAAAGCCTCATGAGCGGTGTATGGATCAAACATATAACGAAACATTTATCACCCCAACTATCGGATGCTGCAAATTTCCTACTGTGGCGATTAAAAGATCCTTGAAAGACTCGTAGTTCCGCTAAAAGATTATCTTCCAAACTCGATGACGCACAACTTCACATAGCACTTTATCAAACTCCCATCGATGTCCCCATACGTAGTGGTCTCGGCAAACCATGTCACCCCTCTCAACTGAACACAAGCCACAAATACCATTAGTCAATCCGATTTCAAAATCGCAAAGGAATAGTAGGGATCGCTCCAATTTGAAATGAACTAGAAGAATCGTAAACGCTCATGATAATAAGAACATACAAGGACAAGACAAAGAAAGGCATGATCAGTGCTGATTTTTGGTGAAAGAGTTCGTATAGGATCAGTTCGCTTATTTAACTCTGCATTAAGATTATTTCCAGGAAGTTGAAATCAAAATGGAGTGGACCATATACAAAGTGGTGTCAAGTACTACCTTTCGGGAGCAAGAACATCAGGATCATGTCAAGAATTCAAGGTTAATGGTCAAAGATCAAGTAATATCTCAAATAGGAGAAAGAAGTTTAAGAACTCAAATGTGAATTGAGAGAGAAGGCTTAAAAACAAATTAGTCCAATGGTAAGACTTAAACAGAAAAATTTCGCTGAGGCAACCCATAGATTTTTGCTTCTTTATATAGATTTTCGATTTTTTAATTACTCGTTTTTTTTTTTTTTATTCTCAGAATGATTCATAAAGACTCGCTAAGTTAGTATTTGATCAATTAAACCCTTTTTTGAAATTGTTACAAAGGTGCCTAATGCAGACTCATTGGCTCATGAGAAAGAACCAACTCTAGACTACCCAGCACTTCACGATAAGGCGACTCGAAAGGGGGAGTATTTTTCTCCCTAAACAAATTATGTGGAAAATAAATAATGTATGTTTAAATTGTCACTGGGAGTACTTTATTGATTGCTAAGAATTCCCGCAAATTAATAAGAGTGCAAATGCCTCGATCATCAATCTTAGTACATACTAAGTCGCGACTGTGTCATCAAATTCATTTTATCAAGGCAACTTAGTAAGTACCGAGGGAGAACAGAGCACGTGTCACACATGCCAAAAGTTATGTCGCGACGTAACATTTCAGGGTCGCGAAGAACATTCTGGTCGCGACAAGAACAATTCTTCAAAAGAATAGAAGGTCGCGCGATAATTCAACTATGTCATGAAATTACTCGTTGACCAAAAGGGGGTAGAAATGCCGCATGTCGCAACCCGATGATATCGTCCCCATTAACTTACTGCGTCGACAAACAATAATGTTCGCAGATATAAGAGAAAAAGTGTGCCATCGTGGCAACTTTTAAATCTACTTTATTTAATGACGACACAATTGCGCCTGTGACTTAAGTAAGAGTGAGCGCATGCTAACTAAATGAAGTAATAAAGAGTCCACAATAATGATTTGAAATCATAAAATGTCAATTTCTCCACCACTATTTCATTCCTGACAAATACAACTCTTCTATCTTCGCTACCGGTTTCTTCAATTCTCGCAAACCCATCCAAAATTTTTCCTAAAAACATCTTATTTCTCAAATGGCTTCTAACCGTCAAACTCGTCCCAAATCTAAGCAAGATCATGGAAGAATATACTCAACCCGAAGGGAAGTTCTGGCCAGAACCAACAAGGGACTCCCGCCAGCCTTAACCATCGGTTCAACCAGTTTCCAAGCAACGGAGAAAAAGGGGAAAAGAAAAACAGCAAGAAGAAGAAGCAGCAGCGGCGACCAGATCATGTGCCTTTCTCCGTCCTAAGAAGTACTATGTGGCGGGGTTTGTTCTGAGAAAGAGGCTTCAAAGAAACCCATCTCCCCTTTCAAGGAACCTTAATAGAACAAAGAGGCCTGGGAAAATTTTGCAAGAATCAAAAGTCCCTACACGCGTTAAAGAGTCTTGAATTCTACTCCAACCTCGTGGGAGGAAGGACAACTCTGTTTATGTCAGAGGAGTTTGGGTGCCGTATGGAGCGAAAACCATCAATGAAATGTACGGAATGGAAGGGCAGAAGCATGGATTCAAATTCAAGAAGATGATAGTGATTAGTGCCCAAAAAGTGCTATTTTGAGTCCTATTTAAGATAGGTTTTGAGTGCTTTTTGCGCACTAATCATATCAATTAAGCCAATTGATGTGTGCAGGTCCACTTAGTACCACTGATACCATTTTGAGTTTGTTTTTGCAAGTTTCATGTGTTTTCACATGCCTCCGCCAATTAGTTCAAGTTTGATGTCAAGATATGTGTCAATGTGTCGATTTACAATTTTTTCATCATTCAAAATGAAGAATCGCGGAAGTGGATTTGAAGAAAGGAGGATGCAAGAGCAAATAGTGGGAAGTTGTGAGTTAAACCCAAAATTTCTATGATTGCTTAAAATTACTGGATTGCAATTTCGCAATCATAGCTTAAAATTTCGCAATTTCCAGCTTAAATTTTCGCTATGTGAGGTTTTCAAAGGCTAAATTTAAATTTATCGTTCCTACCAAATTTCTCAATTTCGTTATCTCACAAAAATTTCGCTAGCATAGCAAAATTTTCGGGCCATACTAGCTTAAATTGTTTATACGTAAAATGAATGCCCTGGTATTTTGACATTTTGATTCCAAACGAATCACGTTTTGATTATTTACCATTTTGTCCCTATCAGAATTACATATTTTAGGTTTTTTGGTATTTCACACATCTTATGACTATATGTTGTTCCATGGCTTTTGTAACCCTAACTTTAATCTTTCAAGACACGTTAGCTTTTCTTTAGTGGTTGCGCTTTTTCTCTTTCTCCTCTTTCTCTCATTTTCCTGGCCACTAAAACACTCTCGAGGATGACAACTCGGGAGGATGCTTGGCTTACCCTCTTCCTCCTTAAAGAGCAGGGCTACTCGCTTTGGATTTCAGGTAAACCCACATCCTCTCATGACGGAGGTATTTATTTTCATTTATGTTCTATCCTTCACTCTAGGTTTAAATCTCCGCAAATGCATCTTGATTTACCAGTATTTGTGTCCAGTCTACTGGATGCTTATTGTTGGGATTCAAGTGATATCCATTAATTGGCTTTCTATTTGCCACCGCGAGATGAGTCCAGGAGGTGGGTTTTCACCGTCTGAACCATGAATATTTGTTAAATGTCATATTTCAAAAGGAAAATCATGTGGTTTAGTTTTTAAAGCTAAATGAAGATCCGCCTGGAAATGAATTATATGTCATGCTCCCAATGCGAGGAAAGACCCGAGGACATGTTAGTCGCCTTAAAACTCCCTAAACCAAGGCCTTAAAACTTCAAGAGTTCTATTTTACATTTTATTTTATTTATTTTCGCTTGCAACCACCACACTCCATCATGCCACAAACCCAAACTAATTAATTCACAAATTTCACTTCACTCAAATCATTTGTAAGAAGAAAACCCATCCCCGTGCTCAAATCTTTGACCACTATATCGCAAAGAGTCGACCACGCCAGTAGGAGGAACATAGGAATAAATTGGCTTGATCCATCACCCTACCGTGGCACGACCGTATAGACAACCCCAACCGTGAGAAGACTGCAAGAAAGGATGACTCAGAAAGTGGAAGTGTGGTCAAGGAAAAGTATGAGCAAAAGACCATAAACGTGGAGATTTGAACAAGAGGCAAAAGTATGGTTTTACTGCCTTCGTTATGGTTCACCAAGCATGTCCTGCACCAGACGAACAAGACAATCATTCTTATGCTATGCTGGAAAGGGCATAAGATTAATGCTGCGATGGGCCAAACTCGATAATGAGATGTCATGAAGCGGAATAAAAGTGGGTTCGATCCCTCACCCAAAGAATCATCACGAGGTTATGTTTCGAGGGTCGGGTGTGAAAGTGAACTTGGGAAGAAGGCAAGAATGCCCCAAGGTTTCGCCTACTAACTCCGGAAAGGAGTAAGCAAAGGGCCTAGGAATCAAAAGAAAAAGGATTATAATGGAAGCATATTCAAGAGAAGAAATGAGAATGCAAGACGTAAAGAGGACACCCTTCCGGTTGCATCAAGAAGAAGAAGATCCGTACACATCCGTAAGAGAACACCTTTTTATGTTTGCAGAGATAGAGAACAAGATGATGGAAGCTCCTATAAAATTTCTCAACCCCATCGTTCGTGATGAGTGCCTTAAAACACCACATTATACCCGCGCTTCGCTTTTCATTTGCACGCTTATTTTATAGTTACTCTCGTTTTTGGTGGCTGTGACTCTGAATGGTGGTTAGCGCGGGATGCGTACATCGAGCAAAAAGTGCGCCGTTTTGGAAGTAATTTCGAGCATAAGGAGGCTACTGGGCGATGAAGAGGTCCGAACGCCGCGACGCGCTCCCAACGTCACAACCTCCCACGCGGACGCCCCAACGCCGCGATCGCCGGGTCAACATCGCAAGCCAACAGCGCAGAACGCCGCGACGTCTTCAACGCCGCTGACGCCTCAACGCCGCTGACACCAAGAACGCCGCGATCGCCGCTGGGCGAAGTCTCCCGCTTTCAGACAAAGCAATGAGGCGCTGGATTGAGGCATTCCGTGAACGCATCTGGGACAGTGTATGCGAATCGCAGTTGAATGACATCACCCTTGAAGATGAGCCCTGACCAGACAGCCTTTGATTCGTGACAATGGAACTTATGTTTTATATATCACATACTGTTTTCGTGATCATTATGTTCTAGATTCATACCTGGGGATTTGTCAACCCCGTCACATTTGGATGGACAAAGTTGATTAATTTTATATTATTCAAGATATGATTTATTATTATCTCGCTTACATCTGAGATCACTACATGGTAATGTTCGGGCCAACATTAGGATGTTCATGCTTAGAGATCCAGATTCGAGAGATGAGGATACCTTTAGGATATGAGTGTGAGCATCCTTTGCTCAGCCTGGGTGAATGTAGATATTCCCAAGCCCGAAGATGGCAAATAAGGTTAGAACATTTAGCATTTCGAGTACCCTAATCGGGATAGAGACAACCCAACTCTACTAGCAAGATGTGCGACGTGACCTCGAGAGGGTATCTCGTACAAGATCACCTAGCCGTTAAGAAATCATAAATAAATCGACAACCATCTTAAATAACCCATCGAACGCAAAGGTGGGGAGACATAGCCCTAGTCTTCAATACACGCACCAATAAGATCGATAGTTTAGCTGGAAATTCACACATTTGATTTCTTTCTCATAATACATGATCGATAATATCTAAAAAGCACATCTTTGTATTCATTTTTCAAAACATTGGACCCAAGGCCAAAACTGACAGCCCAAACGTGGTGTGTGTAAAATATACGCCTCATGTGCGCATAAGTGCATGCCGCCTCAAGTAATATAGTGTACCAGTACCTGGGATATCGATCCACGAGACAGGAGAATTGAATACAAAGACGTGCTTTTTTAGATATTATCCGAATAAATGTATTATGAGAAAGAAATCAAATGTGTGAATTTCAACTAAACTATCGATCTTACTGAATTACTGCAGAATAAGACTAGTGGCTATGTCTCCCCGCCACGCTCGATGGATTATTTCTTAAAGATGAGTTTATTCAGCTTATTTTATGATTTCTTAATCCAGCTAGGTGATCTTGTTCACGAGATACTCCTCTCTCGAGGTGCATTCATTCATCTCGCTAGCAGAGCTGGTATATTTATCCCAATTCGCATCCAAATGCTTGGGAATGTTCTAACCTTATTCACACCTTCCTGCCTCTGGAATATCTCTATTCACCTACTCAACCAAAGGCTGCTCTTACTTTACATCCCTAGGTATCCCTCTCATCTCTCGAATCTCTGATTCTAGCATGCAGAACATCCCATGTCGTCAAACATTACCATGTATCGATCTACGTGATGTAAAGCAGATAATAATAAATCATAAATAATCGACAATATAAATTAATCAACTTTAATCCATCCAAATGTGACAGAGTTCAACAAGTCCCTGTGTATAGATCTAGAACATAATGATCAATAAAACACGCGTATGATATATAAAACATAAGTCTGCATTGTCCAAATCAAAGAAACAATACAAAAGTCCGCTCATTCACATAATGTCGCCGCTCGATTTCCGCGCCCCATCCAGACGCTTCCGATACACACCACGCTCCTACCGTCAAGTTTTCGCGCTGCTTCGCCGAGGACAGTTTAGATTGATATAGAAATACACTAGATATTACCTCGAAATTTTTGTTTTTATTTTTGTTTTGCCAAGCGCCGGCACTGGTCTCGTTTGAGCCTGCGGTGATCGCAGCTTAGATTTCAAAGGAGTACATGCACCGACAAGATCAGTCGACTAACATCCGCTTGATCCCGAGCCGTAAAGAACTCATACGTATCACGCCGAGAACGTAGAACTGAACATATCAGAAATTTAGCAAACACGGGGTGACACCGAAGAGCAGATCTTGTGCATCAGCAAAACGAGCCCAGAGAGGCCAAAATGGTAATCATGGAAGGAATCAAGCAAATTCCTCGACCGCTTATACAAATGTGATGATCCTTTCAGCGTTATTGTGAGGAGTTTGCTCTACCACCCACCGTGGTTCGCATTAAACTATAAGAAGACCACTTATTCAAGCAAACAACTTCGAGTTGAAGTCCGTTACCTTACATGCTCCAAACATCTGCTCCAAGGGTCATCACGAGAACCCGCAATACGATCCGACCAACTTCCTGAAGTCGCGATACGATTAAGTACAATGGAGTTCTTGAGCACTGAGGTTGAGGGGCTTTTCCACTCTCACTTACAGGTGATGGGACGAACATTGGCTTCTTTCAAGTCAACCACGGATTCCATTACCTCATGGAACGATTTAGTGCAAAAATTCCTAACCAAGTTCTTCCCACCCTCGAAAATTGCGACATGCAAAGTCCCGATGCTGGGCAACTAGGGGAGAACACAGCTTGAGGCATGGGGCAGTTTCACGAGATGCGAGAAAGTGCCCACATCACGGACTAACAGATGGATCTGAGTCCATACTTTTTATAATAGTGCGAGAAATGCAACTGAAGCGATGATTGATGCCTCGGTACGGAGGAGCACTAATGAAAACCGGACCCGAGCCTATGAGATTACGGAAGATCACATGGCCAACCGCAATCAATGGCACAGGGAAGACTACACCGCGAAAGCCATGGCGGCACGGATAATGAGTTCTCGACAATCCCGGTGAATCATGTTGCACCGGTGACCCGGCTTGATTGACTAGGCGACAAGAATACGACAAATGCCGCATACGAGACGACCATTAGAGTTGTGTGAATTACGTGGAGGGCGACCATGATAGCACGAATGTCGTGTCGAAACCAAACGGTGGCGGGCCCGGTGTGTGTCGATGTTGATCGGGAATCGATCACGCGCGAGGGACGGTATGGAAACGAGTTATGAGAATCAAATCAAAGCGAGGTGGCGTAATAATCGAATCGAGCGGTCGAAGAACGACGAGGTATGGATGGAGAAATAATCGAGAATAACATGCCATCGGCAGAATTAGTGAACCTCACGAGAAAAGGTGGATTTAGAACAAGCCCTTGCCCAATGCGACCTGCTCTGCTCATGAATGAAACCAAGGCGAATATGCGCCTTGAGTGACTGGTTGAACGTCGGCGACACGGTGAAATTTGGAGGAGTCTGAATGGGGCGGAAGAATGGCAAAGCTTATTGTGAGGAGAGACAACCGGGTTCCTTACCAAGTAATTCAGAAGTAAACCCGAGAAGAGACGGGAATGAACATGTCAAAGCAGTTATGCTAAGAAGTGGTAAAGAATTGGAGACCAAGGGGTAATCCCCAGTTATAGAGGAAGTAGAGACTGAGAAAGTCATCGAGCTGGAGGTCGGAATGAAGGGCGGATGGGAGCAGCTAATGAAACGGTCTGCGGAGAACCTTTGCGAAGCGAGACCGACTACCCGAGTTCCTTACCCGCAGCGTCTAAAGAAGCATAAGTTTTGGATAAGCAGTTCACGAAGTTCATGGAAGTGTTTAAAGTTAAATATCGATATCCCGTTTGCAGTGCCACAGAAGCGGTGCGGCTATGTGAAGTTTATGAAAGATTTATGCGTCTCGGAAGAGAAGATTGGCTGATTTTGACGATTAGCAACTAAGGAATGTAGTGCCATACGCCGGAGGCGCCTGGCTTAAAGACCCGAGCGATTTCAGCTATTCCATGCACCATTGGAAATGCCGTTTTGAGAAACTCTTTGTGATTTGGGTGCGAGCAGTAACCTCATGCCCTTATCCATTTTCAAACATTTGGGATTAGGTGAGGCCCTTGCATTCTGGAGTCCTGCCGGCTCGTCGATAGATCTTTGAAGCATCCGAGAGGGGTAATAGAAGACGTCCTCGTGAAAGTTGACAAGTTTATCTTCCCGGCAGATTTCATTGTATTAGATATGGAAGAGGATAAAAAGAAATACCATAATCTTGGTGCTTAGTTTCTTACAGAGCGGGCGATGATTGATGTTGAAGGCCCAAGTGGGGTGGGATTGGCGAAGTGAGTTGATGTGTTTGAAAGCGGTGAGGCATCGTGATACTTGCTTCATAGCGAGATAGTAGAGGCTATAGTGTCTAGCCAAGTTGTCTCACTTGACCCTTTGGGCTAGCCCTGGTAGAGAATGATTCAAAGAACATGAGCACGGAGAGGAATATGTTAAATGGATGGACTCTTTTGGACCAATGGAAATTGCTTAGAATCTCACAGGTGAAGGAGCTTCTAAGCATGATTTGTCGATTGAACAACCGCACGATCAGGTGGCCCACACTAGCCATTTGAGTATGTACCTTCAGGGGAGCATCACTTACAGTGATCATCTCGGCATCCTTAATTTGAATTAGAGGGAGGGAAAAGTTGTGAGGGTCCTTAGAGACCGTAAAAATGCACTTGGGTGGTCTCTAGTAGATTTAGGGATTAAGCCCTTCTATGTGCGTACATCGTATCTTCTTAGGAATGGACATATACGCCGAGTGCGACGCGAGGGATTGAATCGATGATGAAAGAAGGTAGTCAGAAAGGAAGTTTTAAAATGGTACAGATCTTGGGGTAATTTATCTATTCGAGACCGGTGCATGGAGTTAGTCAGATTCCGTAGTGCCCAGAAAGGAGGAGCAGCAGGTCATGGGCGAGAACAACATGTTGCGCAGCCTGTGACAGGTCACTTGGGAGTGGAGGGAATTTGTATTGATTAAGGCTGAAGTAGCCACTCGAAAAGATCATTTCGGTCTTAGTTTCCTATGAATGAGATCTTTGAGATCAGATTGTGATTAATGGAATACTATTTTGGATGGATATTCGGCTATAATCAAGTGCTATAACCCACGAAGATCGGAAGGCGACATTCACTTGTTAAAACATAGTACGATTCGCGTCGACGGATGCCCTTTGGGCTATTAATGCGCTGGCGCTTTCGGCGATGTATGATGGCCATTTCTGGAGCATGGTTGAAGGCGATCGAGATCTTCATGGACGATTTTTCAGTATTGGGCAATTCTTTTGACAACTGTTTGGAAAACTTGAGATCTGTATTGGTAAGGTCTTGAGAGACCCGATCTCTTATTGCTCATTTGGGGAAAAGTGCCATTTTGAGAACCTGTACTTTCGGACATTGGATTTGACAAGAGGATGGGGTCGTGGAGCGAAGGTGAAGCATTGAAAGTTGCCTCACCCTCATCGGTAAAAGGAATTAGAAGCTTTTGAAGCGCGGCCCAGTTTCGGGGCGTTTCATAGAAGTTTCTCTCGATTCTGGCTTAGTTGTCTAACCTTTTGGTCGAGGATCCCATTTGAGTTTGATTCTCGGTGTTTGCGTGCATTGATGTTGAGATCAGGTGATCTCAGCTCCTGTTATTAAACCTAGGGTTGGTCTTTTCCTTTCGAACTTATGTGTGACATGGCGATTTTGCGGTGGGGCCCGATCTTTGGGCGAAAGCAGAGAAAATTTTCCAAAGTAATCTTATGCCGAGCGAGAACTTTTGAATGATGCTTTCAGTTGAATTACGCCCGCTACGAGAGAAAGAACTTTTGGCTATTGTCTTTGCCTTTGACAAGGAATTCAGGCCTTATCGATTAGTATGGTAGTAGTCCTGCGATCATTACGCCATTAAGTACTTGATGACTAAGAAGAGTGACCCAAACCTCGATTAATCCGGTGGGTTCTTTTCTTCTTGAAGAATTTGATGTTGAATTAAAAAAGCGAAAGGCAGCGAAAACTGGTAGGCGAGATCATCTTTCCGCGATTGGAAGGCGGTAGTGATGTTAGTGAATGACGCATTTCCGGATGAGAAACTCGCAGCTATTGAGGACCGAGGAGTTCCGTGGTTTGCAGTTATGTGAATTATTTGGTTGCGAGGTAATCCCTGGGAATTTAACTATCAACCGAAAAAGAGGTTTTAAGCCCCGCCCAGGCTCCTCTCGTGGGAGGAACCCGATCCTCGAGAGACATGCGTGACGAGTGATTCGAGATGTGTGCGGGATGAAATGAACGATGTTTAAACCCTTTGCCACCGCCCCCTGCGGTGGACATTTTGGTGGCCAGCGAGCAGCGCAAAGTTCTCCCGGTCGGGTTTTCTTGGCTTTGCCTTATTTAAAGATCTTTCGTCACTTCATATCCACATGTGCCAGTAAGCGAATGGAAATTATTTCTAGAAAGGACAGACAGCCCATGCAGTTCTAAGTAGAGCTATTTGACTTATGGGGCTGGATTTCATGGGACCATTCCCCCTTCTTATAACCTTTGTACATTCTGCGCGTGGAGCTATGTCTCGAAGTGGGTGAGCTTCAATTCCAGCCGCACCAGCGATGCAATTAGGTGGCTCGATTTCTTCGCCTTAGCGTATTCTCACGATTTGGAACCCCTCGGGCACTGATCATAGATAATGGTACTCATTTCTGCAATAAGGTGATTAAACCAGGTTTCTGAAAGTATGGGGTGCGTCGTTTGCGTCTAACGCATACCATCGCGATCCAGATGGGCGGCGGAGGTGTCGAATCGAGTCAGTCTGTGCGAAGGCGTTCAACGGTTCGGGGAAGGATTGGTGCAAAAGATTGAAGATGCACTGCAGGCGTGCATGGCTAAAACTCCTTTGGGTATGTCACCTTCGGACTTGTGTATGTGAAGCATGCCCGCTTCCGGTGGAAATTGGGCGTCGAACTCTTGGGCAACTTCAGCGATTGAATATGGGCGATTACAACTAGCGGTGGCTTGGCTATTCTGACTCGATGAAGCCCGAATGAATTTAAGGCGAAGCTTATAAGCTTTGCATTCTGAGGAAAAGACAAAAGCACGACACGATAAACACATTACCCAGAAAGAGTTCCTGGCAGAGACAATGAAGTTCTTTTGTTCAATTCTCGCCTAAAGCTCTTTCCGGGGAAATTGAAGTCTAGATGGTCCGGGCCTTTCCACCGATTACAAAGTCTTTTCACATGAGTGGGGTAAGGGATTCACACATCACGAGAAGGCACGTTCACGATCTGACAGCGGTTGAAGCCGTATTATGGAGGGGAGTTTCTTGCAGACAAGTAGGTCATTCCTTTGACCGTAGCAGACGAAGTGTAGTAAGCATTCAAAAGAGCTCGAGTTCCCGAGCACATTGAGATTCAGGGTCGTCGAGCTAACGACGTTAAACATAGCGCTTCTTGGGAGGCAACCCAAGTTTTTTCTTGCACTTTTCCCTTCTCTTAGTGATTTTGTTTTTTAATGTTGTTTTGAGTAATATTGGGTTGCTGGTTTTGTCGTGTCGGTGTTTCTTCTTGAGACATTTACTTTCGGGACTCGCGACGAGTGCGGGAGGATCCCGTTTATGCGAGCATTACGAGTCAGTGTCCACGTTTACAAGAGGAGGTTCGCAAATTAAGCGAACGCCAATGGCGAAAATTTTGACGCTATACGTAACATCCGCGGCGTTGGGTCCCGGCGTCGGCGTTAATGTCGCGACGTTTCCGTCGGCGAGCGTCGGTTACCCTTCTGGGCGATCGCGACGTTGATGCAACGTCAGCGGCGTTGATTTTAGTGTCTCACGGAGCGTCGTGAAGCGTGGTTGCGTCAGCGACGTGATTTTTAACCCTACGGAGCGTCGCGGCGTGAGATGCGGCGTCGCGGCGTTGATTATTGCGATCTACGTCACGTCCGCGGCGTTGTGCAACGTCGCGGCGTTGTTTAATACCGATCTCTGCTGCGTCAGCGACGCGTTGCCTTGAAACGTCGCGGCGTTGGCATATATCCTCTGCGTAGCGTCGCGGCATTGGCATATATCCTCTACGTAGCGTCGCGGCGTTGCCCCGGCGTCAGCGACGTTGCCGCACATTAGGCTCATTTCACCTTCATTTTTTGTTCTACCACATCCCATTCTGATGACTCTTTTCCTCCTTCCCACCACTTTGTTCCTTGGGAGCTCCTATCACACTAAGATTGAGAGGCACCGTATATTGCCCTCAGGCTTTCTCTTGGCATACCGTCACCACCAACGTACGCAGGTCCACATTCACCTACATTCACTTAGCTCTGGGTTAGTGAACCCGCACGGTCGGTCTGAGGTCCTTTAGGTCCGCATCCCAGAGTCATATTAAGGTCTATTTTGGGTGTTTGAGTCCATTCGAGTCATCAGGTACACTTAGTTAGTTTTGTTTTTCCTAGTGCACTCTAGGTGTTTGTAGTGTTGTCTAGGTCAGTTGGGTGAGCGGTCGATCCTGTGTTCACGGATTCTACCTCTGTGTGCGCGAATGAAATTACCCCTGGCCGGTCGGTCTAGCGAGGACAGGCCCGAATTATGATGTCAGTTCGTCGATAGGGGGCCGTAGATCAGTTCGGCACCATTTGCAAACCGTCGTTATCAAGGGGAGAAGGGTTTCCACCATGGGGCGACTGCCGAAGAAACCATAGCGGCTAAGGGATGGTGAGCTTTGTGCGACCACCTCATCCGGCTGATGAGTGTGGTGCGAGGAATTCTCATGATCGCCGCCCGGAGTCGTAAGAAAGTGCGCGTGGGGGAGTATTGAATTCGAGCCCGGTCTTGGTCGATCAATGGTAATATAGTCTAGATCATGTCCCTACGGCGGATTCGTCGGCTACGAACCACCCAGAGCTACCCAGGGTCATTCGGGTCTTGATTAATGGTCGGGGTGAGTGGAAAGAAATGCGAGGGCCAAAATACAGTCCATTTCAAGGCCAAACATTTGGCCTTTATCCCTAGGTATGGCATCACTTCATCGTCACGTCTCGTCAGACGACGAGCGTGTGAAGTGGCCGACAGCCGTGCCATAACTCAGCTTATGCCATGTCTGGGGATATGCTTTTTATGTTGGAGCGGGTTATAGAGGATGCTATCCTCCATAGCAGGGATCTGCAGATGAATACGGGCACCCTTTCATATCTTTGGCTTATCTGGCAATGGGGTGCCTCGATGTGATGAGGCATGGTACACCCGGAATTAAAGCCATATGCATAGGGGACAAGCAGGGTGTCCGCGACATGAGGGGGCCTCACGATTCGGCCATGAGCCCTCGGGCAGGTGACTTCATGACTATCGGGCTCGTTTTGGACTCTGGGCGATCGGGAGGCTGTGGCCGATCCTCGTCCCATCCACCTCCGCCCCACCACCACCTGGCCATCGCGGAGGCGGGCCCCCTCTGACCCTTCACCCAGGCCTCGGGACCGGAGTGCTCTGCTGCTTGGCGCTTTGGTGGGTGCGGGACCCGAGACCCGGGAACTTTGGGAGTCACAAGTCACACAGGGGATATGGGAGGCCCTCCAATGTGATATGCGTCTTTGTCTGCGGCTTGATGAGGGCCACCATTCTTGGCGGCGGCCGGTCGCCACCGAGGAGCCAGTTCGCCGCGACTTCGCTATCTGGTAGCCACCACCACCAGCGGTGATCACGGGGGGAGTTCCTTTCACCACCACTTATTCGTTTAATGTTGCGGTGGGGACAGCGGTATTTTGTTTGGGGGGGTGTGGGTGGTGATCAAGTTTTTGGTTAGATTTGTTTGGTGTGTTTGATTTTAGGTATTTATTATTGGTATTTGTCTTTCGGCTTAAGCATGCTGGTTGTGTGTCTGTTTAGTTTCAGTTTACTTTTTTTCAATTTAATTTAATGAGTCATGTGTTAGTTTTTGTTTGCATTTGTTTGCATGTTTGTTAGGTCATTCTTATACGTAGTAGTTCCATGTGTAGGTAGTCTGTGTATGTGTGCCATGTTGAGAGTCGAAGATCGCTTTTGGACCAGTGCTGACCAGCATGGAAGAGCGGATCTATATGGCTTTAGTGAACCAATTCAGGGTAGTGAAACTAATTCTCGATGACTTTTATCACACTCACACACTAATGACCTTCGGGGTATGCATAGATCTTGAGACTCACTCTTTAAAAAACTCGATAAAACCTTGGGAATCTCTAACCATCTAAGTGATGGGACACCCGATCAAAAGAGGATTGCCATTGAGCTGACTAAGAAAAATGAAAAAAAAAAAACAATAGAAAAAGTGAAAAAAAAAAATAATAAAGTCAAAATTATAGACTTGTGAATTAGAATAAGTGGATAATCGATCGGAATCCGGGCGGTCAGGGGGCCTTTGGCACAATACCTGGCTGACTGGTGGAGAGTCATCCAAACTCACTTCTTCACATGGGACAGAAGATGGATCATTCCACGACTAGGGCCTTTGGGTTTGGTTGAGTGTTTAGGTGAAGTTTGAAGGGAATTTAATGCACAGTGCCCTTAACCAAGCGGTGGGAGTCACGATGGATCCGTACTGGGGAGACACCCATCCTAAACTTAGGCACTAGTTCTCCTTCATTTTAGAGTATTTAGGAAATTTTAGGTATTTTGGTATGAATAAAAGAGTTGGATTCTTATCAACTCTTGAATAGATTCTTCGAATAGGTGAGTTGAGCTTAAGTTTGGGGGTGTCGGAACCTAGGTATACACTAGAGGTCATTCATTCGGCCTTTATAGGGTCTTTAGGAAAGGTTACATTGAATATCATGGAATTTGAGGCACTAGTCACTTTTACCTAGGTCAGCAGGAGTTCTTAGAAAATCAAACACCTGTGTGCATCCTGTGAGCTCCAAAAAAAATGCTAGCAGTGTGAGTCGGTCCAATTTGATCATCTACTTTTTAGCATGTGCATCACTACCCTCGTGTTAGACTTTAGTACATAGAGTGGGTGTTAGGTTTAGAGTCAGTTCTTGCTTGGGGACAAGCGAAGCTAGTTAAAGTGTGATGGCTTGCTAAAACACTCACATTATACCCGCGTCGATTTTTCATTTGCACGCTTATTTTACAGTTAATTTCATAGTTTTTGTGGCTAGACTCCTGAATTGGTGGTTGGTGTGGATGTAGGTACATTGGAGCAAAAAGGCAGCTGTTGGAAGCAATTTTGGAGCATAAGGAGGCTATGCATGAAGAGAATTAAGGCGATCGCGGCGTCAGCGTCCACGACACTCACGTCATTGGCGATCCCGGCGTCGCGGCGTTGGGATCAATCGTGCGAAGCCCGACAAGCGACAGCGTCGCTGGCGTCGATCGCGAGTTCTGCTTTCGGCATTAAGTAAATGGGCAGCGGTTGGGGCGTGTCGAGAACATCACGGATTAGAGCGCGAATGGTAGCGGCGACATCGACGCGAAGATGAGCGGGACTTTGTATTTGTTTCTTTGATTTGGACAATGGAACTTATGTTTTATATATCACATACTTGTGTTTTCGTGATCATTATGTTCTAGATCTATACCTAGGGACTTGTTGAACCCTGTCACATTTGGATGGATTAAAGTTGATTAATTTATATTATTCAGTTATTTATGATTTATTATTATACCTTTACATCGTAGATCGATTACATGGTAATGTTTGGCGACATTAGGATGTTCATGCTAGAATCAGAGATTCGAGATGAGGATACTAGGGATATGAGTAGAGCGACCTTGGTTGAGTTGAACAAGGGTATTCCACAGAACGAGGTGTGAATAAGAGTTAGAACATTTAAGCATTTCGGATTATCGGGTGGGATAGAGATATGCCGACTCTGCAGTGAGATAAGAGGCGAATGCACCTCGAGAGAGGGTATCTCGTGAAACCAGATCACCTAGTAGTTAAAGAAATCATAAATAAACTTAATAAACTCATCTTTAGAAATAATCCATCGAGCGTGGTAGGAGACATAGCCCAGTCTTGATACGATAATTCGATGGAATCGATAGTTTAGTTGAAATTCACACATTTGATTTCTTTCTCATAATACATTTATTCAGATAATATCTAAAAAGCACATCTTTGTATTCAATTCTCCTGTCCCAGGTGGATCGATATCAGAGTACCTTTTGGTCTATTTATATTACTTAGGGCGACGCGTGCGCTGGCATACGTAGGCGTATATTTTACACCACGTTTCGGGCACGTCGTGGCTCTCCTCTGTCGGGAACGGGTTCAGGAACTTTGAGTGAAGCTCTGGGGAGACTCGGGGGAATAATCAAATAATAGAGATGCTCGAGTTCCATTGAGAATGGAAAGAAAGGGAAAGGAATGGAGCATCGACAAAAGTCGAGAGAGGGAAGTGTATGAATCGAATTGAAAAGAAAAGATCAGCAATGGGAAGAAGAAATGAACAGAAGGGAAGAGCAAATGAAGGAGATCCTGGAGCATTAAGAGGAAAAATTCAAGAAGGAAATGGAGGAAAGAGATCACGATCTATTGAAGAAGTTGCAGCTAAGCCATGAGTCATTTTACAACAATCAGTATGATCGTGATTCTCAACTCCCAACAATCATAAAGAAAAGGGACTCGAGATCGGGGAAGCCCAAACTATGGAGCAGATCAAGGGATTCAAATTCCTATACATGTCAATGTTCAAGGACTTCGAGAAGAGGATGAAGGAAAGAGATAAAGAGCTTGATGACAAAGATGCCTTTAGAAGAAAAGTCTGGCTTGAAAATTTGGATTTGATCAACGATAATCTTTCCAAATTTTTAGAAGTCATGATGAAATGGAGGCTGATGAACACATTGGGGGAAAAGACAAGATGATGCGGAACAAAAGGTTGATCTCACCAGAATTGATCCTTGAAGGAAGCAGAGATAGAGAGGGAGAATGACAAGAAGAAGAAGAGGCTGATGAAGTTTCCTGAATTCTCTCCTAATTTTGGCTACCCTTGATCTGGATCTCCGAAGGCATCTTTGCTCCTCCCCCCGAAAAAAAAAAATCTTCCCATTGATTTATCCTTCTCTTCCTCTCTTGGGCCCATTATTCTCGACTTTGCATCATATCATGAATAAAATAAGAAAAATTTGTTAAAAATGAAATGTTTGATGTTGCTTGGTTAGATTGTATTGTTACTTTTTGCTTGAATTGTTAGGAGAATAACATTTAAGTTTAATTCGAGAATGAAAAGAGTGACATATCATAATCACGAGACTAGTTGAAGTAGTTTGACTAGAAGATAATTTGAAACACAAATAATTGGAATAAGGGAAGAATGACATATAGTGTGAATTGAAACACAAATTGCATAATTGACTTGAATTTAGCTTATGAGTCAGATAAAGGAAAGTCACTCTGATTGAAGGAGCAAAATAAATTTTGAGTTTGTAGTAAAAGCATTAAGCGAAGAACTGGTGAACTGCAAATCATGTAACTCCTCATCAGGCGGGTAGGTCGAGGGCATCCATAGGGTTAGTCACGGTTAATCAAATAGAGATTCTAGAACTTGTTAAATTATTGTTCAAGGCGGAAATCCTAGGTGTCTGACTAACGAGAAATGATGCGAGGCCCCGTCCTTGGCAGTTTGAGCCATTCTAGCCACCCTTGTTATATGCTTACGCATACACCTTAGTTCTGAATTTGAGCGAAAACAATCCTTATCTTCAAAACAAGCCCATTGGAAATCCCGAAGCCATCCTAGATAATTATCATCCGATGAGAACCTGCGATTACCCGAAATTCAAGAAGGAGGAAGAATAAAGTTTGGGGGAGTATGTATTTTTTTTTGGGAACTAAAGGAGAAAATCTGAGAAAGGGAGAAGAGAAAGATGCAAAGGCTGGAAGATACAACGAGGAAAAAGAAAGCTTAAAGGAAGAAGTTTTTGTCTTGTGCTTTAACTCTCTTGAGAATTAAGTTCTTAGGGGTGTTTGACACACACAGTACCACTAATGCCAGGCGGTATGGGAGCTACTAACTGAAAGTTCGCTAAGAGTGTTAGAAAGCTAAAAAACCAGAACATTACACTATTACGAATGGTGACAAGAGAAAAGTTCCAAGCATGTGAAGTACAAATGAGAAATGGGAATGAGCGATTTTAAGCGGAAGATATCGAAAGATACCCCCAGATGAAGTTTGGGGAGTCGATTAAAGAAATTACCAAGAAAGAAGGCGGCGATTAAGTAAGAAAGGAGAAAGGGTCACAGGTAATCTTAACCTAAAAAACTCATCCATCCCACAAGACCAGGCGACGAACTACAAACTAAAGACACGATTGATCTTGAAGAATTACCTACATTAGTGGAATCAATATGAGCAACAGCGTATGGAATTTGGAAAATCTTGAAAGGATCGAGCGTGAAGGACCTCGAGGAGGGTTAAGCCGACTCACTAAGAAAAAGAGGGAAGAAGACTGACCTACTTTTCGGCTGAATCAATGACTATACGTTTTATAAAACAAAATTCCAACAATTTAAGTTTTGTACAGGATTAGTGGGAACTAAACTTCATCTGGACTTGAAGCTAGATATACGAAAAGAATGCAATTACGGTCTTTTAATTAAATTGGTTGCTTGCAAACAAAGCAGAAAAATGTCCTTTTGTTTTTTAGGACGAACAAATCTTTCTTTTCTTTGCTAGAAGTCTGAAGCAAAAATTTAAGTTTGGGGAGTTTGATGAGCTTTAAAAGTCATCCATTTTCAGTCCATTTTTACGATTGATTTCTATCCCAGGAAGCGATTTATATGCGAGAAATGTGGAATAACTCACCAAGCTATACGGCGAGGAAATTGAAGAAGAGGATATTGCGGTAGAAGGAGGCGAGAGAAAGTGGGCGACGGGAATGACACGGTGTTTGAATGATGTCGCAGGGAGGTGCACGGGAAGAAAGGACGTGTCGCGGCGCCTTGGCGATGTGAAGAGGAGTACATCAAGGTCGCAACCACAAAACTCCAGTCGCGACATAAGGGTAATTGAAGGCAGAACGAGCAGGTCGCAATAGAAACTCCAAGTCAGGCAACCATAAATTAATGAAGAACAAGACATGATGTCGTGACACCATTTCGAGGTCGCGACAGAATTGAAGGTCGCGACGTCATTTAGAGGTCGCGACCAGAAGTTGAACCTTCTTTGGGAAGAATGGATGAGTGATTAGACAAGCGATGTCATAGCGAATAAAGCCCGCGGTATTATCTTTGAGTAGCGGTGGCGACAAAGAATCGAGGTCGCGACATAGGAAGAGCGAGGATGCTAAAGCGATCGCGACGAATAAAGGTGCGACGAATGCTTAGGCTTGATGTCGCGATAAAGAATCGGTCGCGACATTAACAACGAATGGGCCGGTTAATCACGAGAAATCCGCAAGGAAGCATCAAAGTTAGGGCTGACGCGAACCACATAAATAGCGACTCTTCTGAGGAAAGCGGCTCGGCTCATAACGAGATATCACAGGTAACTACCAAGGCTTATGTATTTTAATTTTCTTTTTCTTTGTTTTGTTGTTATTTTAGATTAGATTGTTATTTCTTTAAATTTTGGATTTGGACGTTAGCTGTTAAAGTAGAAGCTGAATGCAGAATTCTATTTCTTTAAATTGCACGGATCTTCGGAATTCGGGTCAAATTTTGGAATTCGGTTTCCGGTGTCCGGTCTCTGATGGTTCTCTTGATCGAGAAAGCAATTGTAGGGTGTAATAAAGTAATTTAGAAACCAGCTTCCATTGTTGACTACATTGTTAGAATTTATCTTTCTGTAGAAATTTATCGAAGCTGCGAACTTAGTTTATAAATCTACGCACTACGGATTCACGAGATATTCTATATAGATCCCAATATACGGTCAATCTATACCTCTGATAAGTTGTTTCATGCTCTGATTTCTAGGAGGCCCTCTAAGTGACATAGAGAAGGCATTCTTGAGAGTAATGAACAATTTCTCAAAGGTATGCGAACCTGATAATGGAGATCTAATGAGCTCTGTGAATGTTATTGAGCATCAATGCCACATTCCTGAAGGTACTTTGAAAATGGTCCAGGGTTATGTCATGTCTCATCATATCTGCATATCCTTTCCGCGACCTGCAATCGAAGAAATGAACACGTGAGTCATCTTCCCTTGTTGAAGCTCAACTTTTTCTTTGAAAGCTTTGAAAACCTCCAAAGAGTTAGACTTTTCACAAATGAGCTTGAAAAAACCATAACGGGAATGATCATCAATGAAGGTAATGAAATATGTGTGGCCACGCATAGCAAGAAGGGTGAATGGACCATAAATTTATATATGAATAATCCCAAACAACTCGGTACATCTGTCAGCCTTGGCACTCCTAATCTTGGTGATCAATTTACCCTTGATGTATACACATGTATCAAAATCTGAGAAATCAAGATCCGGAAGAATCCCACCCTTAATTAATCTCTCCATTCTTTGTTTGTAAATATGACCTAGATGTTTGTGCCAAAGAATAGAAGACTTTTCGATTCGATCTGGAAATATCTTGTGCTCACTTAATAGTATTAGCGATGGGTAACAAAAACATAAGGCGAGAAATGAAATATCTATATGTAAAGACTCCCACAAAGTATTCCATTACCAATCGATAAAAAATCTCGATACAATTTAATTTTTCTTGTTCCAAAAAGAAAACTATATCCAAGATAGGTACTGATATCATTATCAAGGGTATGTACAACACATCCTATAATTCCAAAAAATCTCCTATATTAAGGTGCAATCTAATAACTCCTAGAAAATCAACTTGGACTCTTGTACCGTCTCCCATGTACAAGTACTACTCTTAACTAGTTAAACTTCTTCTGCTTATCACCGCTTGCATAGAATTGAAAGCGTGAATGGTAGCACCACTATCTAACCACCAAGTATCAAATAACACATCAATGATATTGGATTCAAAACAAACATTCACCTAATGATTATCAGATAGCTCATTTTTCTCATTCTTTGAAAACTTTGTATATTTCTTTCTAATAACATCCAAGAACTGTTTTGCATTCTCAATATTGGGAATGCTGCATAAATAGAGTCCTCCATATGATTCTCCATAATCATCAATCAACAACTATTGGAATACTCTCAATCCTCATAGAACTTTTTCTCATTTACAGAACTCTCAACAGTGAGTTTTGGAGGAGCTTTAAATTTCAAGGCCAAGTTCAGTTTATAATTATCAAATTCATCATGAGATATTTAACCTATTGCTTGTAATTAGTCTCATTAAGTTTTGTGATGGCAGAGAATTGAGGAAAACTCAAAGTTGAAGAATAAACAAGAGAGCAATGTAAAAAAATACATGTAAAACAAATACATGCAAATTGCTTCATCCTTCGGCTTACCAAATGACCTACAAAAGTGGTCACCAAATGCTAGAGTCTATATAATACGAAAAGACTTATACACAAGTAAGAGCAATTTACTAGCCATCACAACCAAATACATCAATTTCCTACCGATAAAGCAGTAAAATTGTGCAATTCATAACACTTAGTGAAATCTCTTCACCAAACTAAGCATTCTACCAAATAATAAAATCATTGATATGACCATTTCACTATTTGTATGGATCTTAGCAAAATTGATGTGCAAGACGAGAGAAATTACAGTTGCAGCATCAATTCCAAAAATATCTGACATGCTTAGACTCACGAGAGGCAAGTTCATAAGCATTCAATATTTATCAATTTTACCCACATGCAAGAAAATAATTTTATTCACAACATGATGCTATAAATAATCCTAAAAAGCACAAACATAAATTGTGAAAGCAATTTGTGAAAAAATAGTTAAATTATTGCAAATTTGGGTAAAAATAAATAAATTCTAGCAAAAACAAATTTAATGCTTAATGGGGTAGAAAACTAAAAATGGGGGCAAAAACGTAAAATTTGACTTCAAAAAATACCCCTCAAAAAATATGAAAGTAATAAACATAATCATAAAATATTTCATTTTACATTCTATTTGGTTATTAAGAAAATATCAAAAAACAAATAAAACTAATGTTTTACATGTGTATCTTTCCAAGAAACCTCCCAGCAATCAATGGATCAAGGGATAAATCAAAAAACAAAACAAAAAAAAAAAAGCATTCAATCCTTTTAAGATTTGCCAAGAAAACATATACAAGAAACAAAAAAAAATGTTTATTTTTTTATTTACTTCAACGGTCATTAATTAGCTTGACATTATTGGAAATCGTGAAAAATCAATTCCCAAAATACTTTGGTCCATTACTTATAAAGGACCAAAAACAAAATAGGTCTCAATTTATCTATGAAGTCAACCCTTATTCATAGAAAAATGTGCATTGTGCAAGTTTTATCATACCCTTTAATTTTTAGTCCAAATGGATCCTATATTAATTATTTTGACATAATCAATGACTTGAGCAAAAAAAAATACAATAACAAAATAACAGTAGCTTAGATTTCAGCACAATCAACAATGTCGTGTCCAAAATCAAATCAATCTAAATTGAAAGATCAAACTTGCAATAGTGCCCAAATACGATCACAATCAAAATCATTCCAAAGAAAAAAACCCGAGAACTCTAAAGACAAAACCCAGGAACGACAAACATGTAGAAACATAGAAACAAACAGAGAGAAAAAAAATAAGGATAAGAGTGGCTACCAATTACATGATTATTTTGTCAAATCAAGAGTATTTATTTATCCCAAAAACAATTGATCAACAATCAATAATAGCTAATAAATACATTATAAAATTAAAACTTAAATTGTTCAAAGAAGCATATCAACTCGTAGTGTGTAGAAAACATATCTGTATGGATCCGAAATTATTGGTTGTCATTTATCTCCTAAATCTATAAGGGATGAGATCAAAGAAAAGTTAGGGTTTAAGATAATTATGTCCTTCTCCCCGAGTGTGTTCTACAAAACCTCTTAAAAATTATAAGGTTCTATTTACTTATATATAGAGAGCATAAGGAAACAAATGGGCTTTGGTCCAATGGGGTTACCAAAGCAAGGGAGAAGATAGAACCATAGGCCCATAGCTAGTTAATATTAAATCATCCCATAAATGGCTCATAATTAACATGCACAATTACACAATTAAAATTGTAACATGATTATGCTTAGTCCATAATCAATAATCCATCAGAGAACTCTCCAATGTAGCAGATTTTATAAGTCAAGGAAATATGTCTTCATTTTGCTAACATGTCTTCTCATTCAGGTGATGATTGGTAGCATAAGTAAATAAGAGCCAAGGTAGAGAATGTGAAGATTTTGGCTCATATTTAGCGTCAAGTTCCATGCTAGAATCATGTGTTGCAAAAACTTAAAGGGAAGGAGAGTTGACCTGCTGCAACTGTCATAACTGCATGGTGTAGTTGGATAGGTTGAACTAATTCTATTACTTAGTCAAGGATGGTTCTTGGGTTGGATATATAGCTAAAGATGTAGACGGGAGAAAGAATGACTGTAGTTTGAGGCTATGAGAGATGTCTTCCATGGTGTGAGACACATGTTGGGTTCAAGAGCATGTCTTTTGAGATGAGAGGCTAGATGAGTATGGCTTTGCATGTAAAGGAGATTAGGCTTACATGGGATGTACATAAGGGTGATCAAAAGCTATTGTACATGGTGTTGTTTTTCATATTTGGTTTTCTTCTCCTCTTTCTTGTTCTTCTGTGTTTGCATGAGTTTTTTGGCTTCACTTTGCAACAAGAACGTGTGGTTGTTTGATGCTCTAAATCCCAACAATTTTCGGGAATTTTGGGAAGACAAATTATGATAGCCATGATCTACAGTCTCTACATTATCTACATATCTAGGGGCTTAATCTTTTACAAGGTGAGAATATTATTACCATTTCCACGTCCTGAAAATAAGAAAGAAAAAAATGATTTCTTAAGGAAACTATTCAAAATTATTTATATGTTTTAAATTTTATTTTTATTTCACTAAAGTTGTACCACGGCTCAATCTCATCCAATTAATCAAGCATGGTAACTTTTCTATTCAATATTTAATTCATATATATATATATATATTAGAAAAAATAATGAATGTTTGTTAAGGCTGTGATTCAAGAGATGTTGCACCAAATGGTGCAACACTATCACAAGTGTTGCAACCAACTCTTTAATGATATACAATGTGTAGAGTTAATATGTGTAACAAGTAAGGAAATAGGAAAGATTATGCACACACACACAGAGGGGACAGAGATTGGTTACGTGGTTCAACAGTTGCCTACTTCCGCAGGGCTAAGCCCAAATGTAAGGTGTTTCACTATACATCAATTAGGTTACATTTTAGACTTATGTGAGACAAGGCTCCCCCTCTCTCATAGTCATCTTCTCCTAACTATCCCATAGAGAAACATTGAAATAAGATCCCCTTATTTCCCATACGTATCTGGTTCACCAACGCCCAATCACTCCATCCCTAGTAGAGTAAGCGTACTACTCACCATCAAAGATTCGAGGCAGTACCTGCAGCTACTCTTTCTTCAAAACACCTCCTCCAAAAATCCTCCTTTGTGTGCTTAATCGATGATCTCTAAAGGTCCCTACTGGTCATTTTTAAGCACGCAATTGAGAATCTTTATTCTGACCAAATCCATAATTTTCCAAAACCGTTTTATATGTCTGCCATCACTAGTTGATGTCCTTTCTTATTCATGGAGCATAAAATTTTCTTTTCCAAATAGGCTTCTAAGGACTAGATCTCTTTCATTTGGGATACTGTTGATTCAAAATATACACAATATTCCCTTTATACTTCTTTGCCCAATACCAAGAGGATAAGCCCTGATTTTCTGAATATCTTACTTGATTTGCGGATAATCTTTCAAATGCAATTGAGACCTAACTAAGGTAAGGTTCACCTTTCCTTATGCTTTGTCAACAGGTAGACAAAACCAACTCTGGACAGATGTGTTACATGGTTTGCTGCAACAACTATTGTGACAACAGCTAAAGCACCTCATGTATTTTATTTTTGATAAGTTTGCTGCCAATAATGATACTCCAACAATCTCCCCCTTTGGCATTCTTTAGCAAAAATAAAATTAAGAGCATTTGGAAAACAGGAGGTGATCATGTTAATAAACCAAAACATAACCACAAAGAAAATAACCATCCTCACAAAGTTATAACGTCTAGTCAAAGCATTTGCAGAGTTGACCATATCTAACATATGCTAGTAAACGAATATCTAGAGAGAGTACCATATTCAAATGCAAAAAAAAAAAAAAAAGGCTAGAGTGTACCATATTAAGAAAACAAAACACACATTCTCGATTGTTCTCCCTCTCCCTGCCACGTATACAAATGAGGGAATCTTAGTCCTTAGAATCATAAAAGTGCACATGATCGATATCACCACTTGCCGTGGGATGAGCCAAATCCTCTCGAGCCAAAGTAACAATAGAAGGACTAGCAGGAGCAGTAGATTGAAGCATACCAAGGGCAGTTGAGACAGTGGCTTGGTGATCTTGGTTGGAGCGTAAGAGATATTCAACCAGGGAGGTATGTTCTTACAACATTCACAGCTCGGCCTTTAGGTGAGCAACAAGGCCCATGTCCATAGGTGGAGGGTAATTCGTACAGGGCTCGAGTAGAGGTGGAATCATCAGTGCAGGCAGGACCATCACAGTCCTTTTCCAAAGGGGTATCAATCTTATGCTAACCCCGGAATAGCTTAGGATTTAGCCAGATCTTTGACAAGGGCCCACTGAATGTATCAGTGCAGAGAAGAATGGAGGCATGTTGATTTACAAGAATCCCAAAGATGAAGGAAGGATATCCAACGCCAAGTTTCAAAGAAAAAGATTCGTATTAGAGAATATGAACAAACACCAACCGCCCAAGATTAAAACTCTTCTTGGTCATAATCTGAAATAGTAGAGTATCAAGAGTCTTAGTGACATGGGACTTGTGAGTTCCAGGAAGCCAATTATACCTGCCAATCTTATGAAGAATGGAGTAATTTGTGGTCAAAACAAAAGAACGAACGTTGTCTTTAGCAGCCTAAGAAGACAGCTTGTCACTAGTGATGACTAAAACAACCTCCTGAATCGAGGGCTGGATGATGGGTCCATCAGCGTTAAGACAACAAAGAAAAGCATTCAAAATGCTTGGCGAGAAATCAAACCTGTTACCTCGAACATAAACCTTCTAGAAGTCATCAAAAGTGTGGTTGCCCATCCCCTTGGTCCAATTGGAGTAGAATTCAAGCACAACAGTCTTCATAAAATGAGACACTTTAGTCATAGTGTCAAGCAGATTTAAAGCCCCCAACAACTCAATACCCCTTGTGGACTCAAAATCCTGGTGATGGATGGTCCATTCATGGATGAAAGACCACTGGACCACAAAATGCCACATGGCAGAACCAAAGTCGGAAAGGAACCGTCATGATGGCTTAGAATTAGCTAAGGCATTAGTAGAGGCATGATGCTAGTGTTAGCTAGGAGGTGCACGTCTGGGTCACGATGTTACCAAGTGACTGGGTCGCGAAGTTATCAGAACATATTGAGGAGACTTCCGTAAGGGTCGTGGAGATGTCGCCGATCGAGAATTTTTAAGCTAAGAGCAGTTAGACGAGCCAAAAGAGTAGACTGATCCTTGTTGTTGTAGAGGAGGAGGAGGTATGACAAAAGAATCTCAATCGACCCTAGCCACAGAGATGTCGCTGGGTTGAACTCTACTTGCGCTTGAGGCTACGCAACAACGAATGGACAGGAACATCACTTATCTAAGGCATGCCAATCGCCTTTCACCAAGGAACTAAAACCGGGCTGGATGCGCCGTAGATCCGGTGTTGAGGAATGATGATGTTGGTAATGAAAAATAGGGCAAAACATCCTTACCATAGATGGTGGTCCCTGCTTCTTTGTCTGACATGGTAGAGCCCTTAAATCTAGCCCCAATATTCACCGAGGCATCAAAAAGCACCGAAACGATCGGTGGCATTGTGGCAAGGGAAGCAGCAACGAGGGGTCCTCAATAGTGGGTTGAATAAGGATGGGGTTTTCTTGAGATTCCCCTTGAGCAGATGCAAAGAAACAATGGGAAGAACTCCTTCAACCCCTACTTGTCCCAAGCATGTGGAAACCATGGAAGATGTAAGGAGAGCTACTACAAATTAGGGAGCACATGACTTGGGGGAGGTTGAAAACAATTTTTAGAACTTTCCAAACCCAATTCAAGGAAGGTTGTTCAATTAAAGGAAAGTATCGATAATAAATGTAAACCACCGCTAGAGATTATAAAGGTCATAATGTGCCACCTTCTCACCCTTTTTTGAGAGGAACTACTGTCTTAAACAACAAAGGAGCGAGAATAACAAAGAGATTTGCAAGTGGATGAGATTCCTTCTCGCTTTGATAAATTTTTTCTGACAGATCATTTTGTGCCACTCACATCTGCTGCATCACGTACCATTACACCTGAATAGGTACTTAAGTGTTTCAACCCGAGGCATCTAGACCTTTGCTGAATATATCGAGGAGTTGGTGATCCGTGTTTGATGTTTGAGCTTACTACTTTGTCTTCGGGAGCAAGACTACATAAAATGATGCCCAATATCATTGTGCTGCTGGAAGTAGTTCTTGAGATGACTGCGCTTAATGTCGGCTACAACACAATGTCATACTAGATGATGCAACATCTTATGCAACACTAAAATCTGGCAAAGATATTTTTTCAATCAAATAAGTCATAAATAACCTGTCACAATAGTACATATTCTCGGGCCTCCGTTGTAGAGAGAGAGAGAGATATGTTATTCTCGCTTTGCTAAACCATGAGGACCAAGTTGTTTCCTAAAGAAAAAAACTCACCCAAGGTATTTCTTCACATCTGAAGGTTTCGCCCTAGTCAACATCACGCATCTACCATGGTAGCTGTGAAGTCATGGTGAGTACCTGATAACCCGAATTATGTAGTTCCACCAACATACTTGATAATTTTCTTGACGACAATCAGATGACTTTGCTTGGGGTAGGGGTAGGCCTGGTATAAAGCATAGATTCCAACATTGTATCATAAGTTTAGTATGCTTGCTATGAGGTAGAGTAAAATGGCAATCATGCTTCTATACAATGATTAATCGACATCCTTACTCCTTTCATCTCTAGAGATTTTCGCATGATTCCCGATGGGTGTTTAACGATGAGTAGCAGTTTTCTAAGCCAAATTTTTTTACCAAGTTCTTGGCATATTTGGATTGAGAAATGAAGGTTCCATTCCTATTTATTTAACCTATAGTCCCAAAAAATAAGTAAATTTACCCACTATACTCATCTCAAATTATGTGCTCATGCCTCTGTACAAAGGTTCACTAACTGTGCTACATTCACCAAAATTATGTTGAGTGGACATAGATTTGTTTACAATGATATCATTATTATCAGGTTTTTATGAAGAGGGTACAATCTACTCCCCCTCAAGAATATCCCTTCTTGATAAGATAGTGGGACAATATTTCATACCAGGCTCTAAGGGCTTGTTTAAGCCCATAGAGGGCCTTCTTCAAATTTGTAACACTACCGAGATGAGAGTGACCTTCAAACCTTTCACAGCTACCTAACACCTCTTTGTTTAAGTGCCCATTTAGGAAGGCACTTTTGACATCCATCTGATAGAGTTTGAAATGAAAAGTGCATGCAAAGGCCATGAGGAAAAGAATCGATTCTAGTCAAACTACAAGAGCAAATGTTTCACTAAAAGCCACCTCCCACTGAAAACTCTCGCAACTAACCTGCCTTGTTTCTTGTGATATTTACATTTCCGTCCAACTTGTTCTTGAAGATCCATTTTGTTCCTATAACGTTGACATCTTGTGGCCGAGGTACCAGATCCCATACCTTATTCTTTATGAATTGACTTAGTTCTTCCTGCATTGCAACTAGCCAATATTCATCTTTCAGAGCTTCCTTGATGTTTTTAGGTTCAATGGAGGAGGTGTAGCATGTGTAGCCAATCATCTCTCTGTAATTGACTTTAAGCTTGCCTCTCGTTTGAATTCCAGCTTCTAGATCTCCAATGATTTCTATTGTGGAATGATCTTTTTGTACTTGTTTAGAGGCTTCTTGACTAGACCCCTCGGTGCTTGTTGCAAGGTTTTTTGATTGGGAAGATGATTCAAAAAAGGGTGAGGCATCTTCTGTGTCAAGGCTAGGTCTACTCCTAGGTGTTGTGTCATTTGCTGAGGCATCGTCTCTTGGTGCACATAGTGGTTCTTTAGTCTTGTTATCATCTATCCTTAAATCTATAGAGGTAGTTACTTGATCATTGATTACCACATTAGTTAATTCCATAATTTTTTTTTTATCACTTGTTGAACACCCTGTAGGCTCTACTATTTAGAGAGTATCTGAGGAACATACCCTTATCACTTTTTGGATCAAATTTTCTTGTGTTCCCTATCATTCAACACAAAACACATGCTTCCAAACTCATGAAAATACTCTGCCAAGTACCTCCATATCATATGGTGTGCCTGACGCTCCTCGGGCCTGAGGGGTACACTCCCCGGGTTTGAATGTAACATGTTGTGTTTAGTGCTTCATCCTAGAATTGAACTGAACCTTCTTTGCTATGAGGATGACACGAGCCATTTCTTGTAGTGTTCTCCTCTTCCTTTCAACTACTCTATTATGTTGCAGGGTATTAACGTCAGAGAACTCATGTCTTTTGCCATGTTTTTATAGAAGTTATCGAAGTGGGAGTTCTCAAACTCCCTCATGTGATCACTCCTTATTCATACAGCCTTCTTATGATGAGGATTCTTTTCAAGAGTCGGTTTCTTAAACAAGGCCTTAAACGCATCAAAGGTGTCTGACTTTTCCCAAAGAAAGTATACCCATGAATATCTGGAAAAATCATCAACACATACAAATGCATACCTTTTTCCCCCAAGTCTTTCAACCTGCATAGGCCCCATGAGGTCCATGTGAAGAGTTCAAGGGTTCTTGTGGTAGAGAGGTGTTGTGTATAAGATAACCGAACTTTTTCCCCAGTTGACATGAACCACACATTTTTCTAGGATCCACTTTCATCATAGGAATTCCCATAATTGCATCGGCTACAATAGTCTCATTGAGGCTTCTAGGATTGATGTGACCAAGTCTTTTATGCCAAACATCTAAATTGTTCACCAAAGTGGTGCAACAAGTTCTTGAGAAAGTTAATAGATAACAATTGTCTGATAACCTTTGTCCTTCCATGACGCATGAGTTAGAACTGTGTCATGATTGAACAACTTCCTTTAGTGAACTAAACAAGTAAGTTGTCATCACATAGCTGACTAATGAGGATAAGGTTTACCTTCAACCCATTCACAAGCAGAACATTCTCTAGTTTAGACATACGTGAAAATTTTAGAGAGCCACTTCCAGAAACTATACCTTTACCCCCATCTCCAAATGTTAGTGATTCTAAGCTGCATGGTTGTAGATTGGTCAGAAATTCCCTATTTCTAGTCATATGTCTAGAGTTACCACTATCGAAGTACCATTTTTCTTCCACCCTCATTTTTAGAGAGGTACAGACAACCAGACACCTCCCATCCCTTTTTATTCTCCATACCTGATTCATCTTAGACTGCCACAATTATTGCCTCATCTTTTGATGCTTCAAGAAGTGAGTGCATTCTTTCCTGATATGTCCCAATTTCCTGTATAAATAGCACTTGAGTGCTAGTCTTTCTTCTACGATAATGATTTTTACCTTTTTGAGTTGCTTCTATTGGATTTCGAGGGTTGGTTCCTACGCTTGCTCCCTTGAACCCTAGACCTCCATGATCTTTAGTCCTTTTTCCCATTTCCAAAATATGTTCCAAGGTCGTGGTACCTGAATTCAACATGCGCACAGTCTTCTTCATCTGCTCTAGTTTGTTTAGAGTCTCTTCTTATTTGCATACCTTGTCAAGAAGCACATTATTTTGTTTGACAAGTTCCTCTTTCTCGCTACATGGTTGGGAAACTTGCTTACGCATATCCTTGTTCTCATTAAGGGCCTCCATCAGTTTCTCATACATAACCTTATAGGAGTGTACCATCTCCTCATCCGAGATTTCTTCATCATCTCTACTTTCTACTTCTGTTGTAGCACCGACCATGAGAGATTGGGAGGATGATGCAACATATGATTCAACATCTATAGAATGGCCTTATTCTAAGCCTAAACTGATTAAGACCATAAGTTCGCTAAAAGGCTCCAACTATTCCTCACTCTCACTCACCCATGTTTCATTGCAAGACTTGTTTTCTACAAAGGTCAATGATTCAGGTCATGCCTCTACCCCCGCCTGGGCGAAGATAGGAGGCACAACACAAAAACCTGGACTCTTTACTCCACTTCTCGAATAACAGGCCGTCTTAATTACCAAACAAACTGATATATCAAAATATAACTTGTAAAACTACCAATCGAGCGGTAAGCTAAAAATGTTCGTACATATACATTCCCTGAGTCCCATACTCTCATTTTCTAGACAGACTCCACTATTACAAAAAAACTACATTTATACATTACAAAACAATAAAACTACATATGGTGGACTTCTTCATTACTGTTTGCTCATCTTCATTTTCAAACAGGGTAGAGCATGACAGTTTTAGTGGTATCAGAGCATTTTCCATATAACTATTATACTTGTACGAACCCTTTCATTCACTTTTTAGGATCCTCATTAATCCAATGGATGATTGTTAGAATTAACTGAAGAGATGGACCAAAACATGACTTGCAGGTATGCCTAGGCGAAGCAATGCTACGTTTAAAGTGAGAGTCAGCTCAAAGAAAAGCACCGTCACGCCCAGCGCACTTAAAGTGCAAACCTAGGCTCGAGTTTACCTAGGCGTAGGGAACCCCGCCTAGGCGTGCACTCCTATGCCTAAGCGTAAAGGTGTCGAGCAGAAACATAAATGGACCAGTTTTGGCCTTTTTCACCATAAATTTCCTTCCAAACCAAAACCAACTCAATCAAAACTCAAAATAAACCGTAAAACTCATCTTATACCAACCAACAACACTTATAATAGGATCTTTCCTACACAACTTAGACAAAGAGAGATTTCCATACATAATCCATACATATATAGTTTCCATACTAAAGTTCCAAAACTGGATTTTCTTCTTCTTCCTTTTTCCTTTTTATTTTTCTCTTCTTCTCTTCTCTCTTTCTCCTTCTCCTTGCTTGAACAATTGGAAGCCAAAAATGGATTCTCCTTCTTCAATTGTGAACCCTAGCCAAATGAGAGAAAAATCTCCCCCTTCTCTCTAAGACCATGTTTGGTCTTATCCAAATTTGAGTCAAATTTCACCCTTGCATTTAGGTCCTTTTATTAACTTATCATATTTCCACTTTAACATATAATCTTTTTGTTTTATGACCTTTAAGTCCTCATTTTTCAAATTACCAATTTACCCTTAGTACTTCAATGTCCAAAAAATACAGATTTTACTTTTCTTATGCTACAAAATTGAAATAAAACTACAAGGGTCTAATTCGGGGTGTTACATTTTGCCTGGATATGGCCATACCCTTCACATTCCTTGCACTAGATTCCTTTACTTTTGTTTGTCGGGTCCGTGTTGACTCTAAGAAACTTGTTTGCTTTGAGGGGAACTATGGGAGAATTAGAGGCAAAAGTTGTATTTTTGGGTTGGTAGGTAGGCATTTAGATTATTAAGAAGATTGGAGAGAATGCTTACAAGTTGGAATTTCCCGAGGACTACAATATCTTGCCAACATTCAATGTCAAGGATTTGAGGCTTTATCATGGTAAAGACTCAAGGGCAAGTCTTTTTCCCTAACTATGGGGAATTGATGCAGAAGCTTCTATAACATACATTGGGAATTCGATCTTAATTATGGAAACTTCATACTTAGGAGGCTATAAAACCTCGAAGACACCAAATATGTTTCTAAATCCAAGTATTTTGAGTCTTATTACTATTTTGATTTGGAGTTGTTTTATTTTAGAAAGATTTGTTCTCCAAGTCAATCAGTAGTTATTTCATTAATTTAGGGAAAGCTTTGTTTTCCTAGTCAAAGTAGGAGTTTCTATTTCTTTTTAGGGGTTGCTTTATTTAAATTAGAAAGTATTTGTTTTCCAAGTCAAAGTAGGAGTTTCTTTATTTGATTTAGAAAGTATGGGGCCTATATATACCCCCCTAATGTAGTCTTTTGCGAATTAGTTCAAGTTTTATGATATTTTCATATTTATCTTTTTCAAAGTTCTCTCTTATTCTTTTATCTCTTAGGTGGATTCCCTTGAGTAGCGAGTTTGTGGCTTCTTCTTATCTCTTTGTGGATTCCTTGAATGGTGAAGTAAATACTTATCCTTCTATAACCTCTACTCATCTCACCATCTTCTCTTTTTAACTTTCCAAATCCAATTCTCCAACCATATCCTAAAACTTTCTAAATATGATTTCATACTTCTAAACTCTTTCCATATACTTTATTTCACCCTATAAACCATAAATATCATCATCCATAACCTTAGAGAAACCCTAGATTGGTGCATAGCCCTATCCTACCTTAGAAAAACCCGAAAACCATAAAGTAGCACAAAACAAGGTTGTTTTAGTTCAAACTAAACCCGAACCTTTCCAAACCTAAAATAATTCATTCAAAACCTTTATTACATCATATATAAACCCCAAATCAACCCTATAACCTTTGAAACCAAACTTGTCCTATAACACCCCGAAATATACCCTAGTCGTTTTTAACGTGTTTAGGGTATTTTGTAGGTATAATTGGAATTTTTCGTAATTTAAATTCAAAACGTGAAAAATGAGAAACCCGGAATTTGTACAAGATACAAGAGTAAAAGTGAATTTATTTGCACAGATATAAGAGTCATATGACAAAGCAACATTGAGTGTTTAAAGTGAGAAATAGAATTAACTCTGATTTATAAATATAGGAGAGATGGAGGACCAAAGTGTAATAAAAGGAAAATTAAATAAAATGGTATAAGACCAAGCTGGTCTCTCATTTGGGAGAGTGCTAGGGCATTTCGTGAAGAGAGAAAGGAAGAGAGAAAGGAAGAGAAGAAGAAGAAGAGGAAAGGTATGGAAACTATTCGTGTATGGATTGCTATGGTTTTGTATGGATTACTATGGGTTTGTATGGATATTAGTTTGTTCCATTTCTAGGGTTTAGTTAGAATTCATCCCAACCTCTAGATTTGTTGAAAGTTGTATTGGTAAAACCTAGTTTGTATAAGATGGCATGGAATCCTCCCTTGAGTAATGGATTCTCGTTTGGCGAGGTATGGATACCTATTCGGGTGTTAGGAAGTTAACCTAACTTACAAGTATTTGAGTCACTTGAAAACCATAATTAATCTCTATTTTTTGTTTTGGTTGGGGTAGAACACACTTGGGAGATGTTTTTCTGGAGAGTATACGAGTTTTCTTTTGATTTTGGTTGGATTTCTAGAAAAATGGACGAAATCAGCAAATATAGGCAATTTCGGGGTCCTACATCGTGGCGTAGGGATCCCACGCAGCAGTGTTGGTCCACGCCAAGGCGTGGCATGTCCACGACACAATGTAGCCGAGAGGGAGGCTTGGACAAGCCTTAGGTACGCCGAGGCATAGCACTGTTCACAGACATGTGTTTTTGTCATGTTTTGCTATTCCGTTATTCCTAGGACTTGTCTATTGGACTAATGAGGACCCTATAAGTGTATGAAAGGGTCCATTCATGTTTGTAAGGTAAAGGAAAAATTAGACCATACCTCGCCTCCTTGATGAGTTCGATGTTGGCAAACTTAATGCCCCCATGATAAGATAGTAAGTTCCTGAACACATATAATTGTAGGACTGCCTAAGATTAGATATTGAATGACACGACACCTCTAATACTTTTCAAATTTAACCTATCTCCTTTTCTGGCTCCGATTTTGTGTTTCTTCAATTACTAATTTGAATTTGAAAGAATTGATCTCCTTCAAATTTCATACTGAACTTTTGATATATGAGTCTGAGTACTAATCCAAGGAAAGAGGATATAATAAAAAAAAGGATCAAACAACGATTCCACCACTCTTACCAAGGTAATGAATAATCTTGAATTCCACTTTAAAGAGACATGCTATAAACTGGGCTAGTACTTATGTACTCTCTGATTAGTGCAACGGCACTCTCCTCGACCGTGCTTCAAAAACATTTAGCACTTCTAAGACTTCGATTACTATGACGACACTCCTCCGTCGCTTGCTTCGCACTTACTCTCAGGCTACTGACACTCAAGATCGGGTAGACTGCATTTTTGGGTATACTTATTGTGTTGTGTCCTACTCATTTCTATTATCAAGTCTAGGTAGTCAAACAGCTTATATGATAAGAGTCCGAATGGAATCTAATAAGGAGTAAAGTAATGTACATCGTTTCACTCGAATGTACCTACGTACCCTCTATACAAGTATAAGCCTCTATAACTCCCACGGGAGATCTCAACAAGATAAGTCCGCTTATAAATTTCTCATATTTGCTAATGATATCTCATAACGTTATATGCTTACCGTGTGAGATGAGTATTAGTGTGCATGTGTATAAGTATAAGTCATATGTTCTTACTAAGCGTTAAACTTAGCACGGGTTTAATCCGTGTAGGTACGCAGGAGGACGACGCGGATCTTCTCGTGACTTACTAGGCCAACACACTTCAGAGGGGTCCATCACCCAGGTTTTGGCGCTCCGACTTATGTAAAATGTAAAGTCGTACGCTGTATATGTATATGTAAATGGGACTCAGGACTGTATGTATTGATACTATAAACACCACTACAATAGTAGTTTTATTTTTGTATCTTTGTATATGATATTTTGATTAAGTTATAAGACTTAGGATCACCAATGTCTAAAAAAGCAAGTAAAGAGTCCTAGTATAGTTTCGCGCCCCCTTCATTCGCCTAAGCGGGGGTTGGGGGTGTGACAAGTTGGTATCAAAGCCTGTGTTTAGCTTTCGGGTAGAGTTCAGATTGCTGATGTACCCCACATAGTAATATGTTGGCCTAATGCAGATGTCTTTGTTTTATGTATTGTCTAGAATGGATCCACCTCAAGAAGTTGTAGATGAAACAGCTTGAAAGCATCAATCCTTTGGATCTATCTACTTCTGGTCCGTCTGATTCAACGACAAATGAATATGCTTCAATTGAAGCATTGGTAAAAATCTCTCAGGATATGGCAAGGGTCTTAGATCGACTCACGGCCCCTCGAGCTTTGAGTGATTCAGTAAGAAATCATGGAGTGGAAGAATTCCATGGTACAAGTATGGAAGAGTTCGATAAAGCCGAGTTTTTGCTTGAAAACTCGGAAAGTGGCTTGCATGAAGTGAGATGTCCTATGACTCAAAAGGATACATGTGCGCCTTCATCGTCAGAAGGTGCAGTGTTATGGATTGGTAGGAAGCTGGTTTTGAGAAATCCATTGCTTCCAGATCTAGTAACATGGGACTACTTCGTTATAGAGTTTAATACGAAGCATGTCACTAATGATTACAAGGAGTCAGCAAGCACCTCACTCTTAAGACAATGGGAAACCGGGACAAAGGGTCGAATATGAGAAAGAATTCAGTCGTCTTTGTAACGCCCCAAAAAAACCCTAGAATTTTTATAATAATTTTATTATATATATTCCGAGTATGAATTGAGCCAAACTTGGGTTTTTCCGAGAAAACTAATAAATTGTGAAAAGTGAAATGAATATGTGAACAATGTGATTAAATGTTATGTGCTAAAATGAGAAATTGATTGAACCCGGAAATAACCCAAGTGAAAAAGGGCAAAAAAATGGAAATGTGTAAAATGAGGACCTAAGGGTCATTTGAGAAAAAGTTTTATGTGTTTAAGTGCAAATAGAAGTGATATATGTGCTATTAGGTAAATTGAGGCAACTTAAATCCAAAAATGCATTTTTGGAAGCCAAACATGACCTTATAATGATAAGTGATATTAGACCACATTTGATCTTAGAATGCTCATTTGAGCAAAAACCGTATTTGAGAGGAGAAAGCTAGGGTTTTTGAAAGAAGAAGTGATTTTGGTGGGAGATCATCCCCATTTCTGGCTTCTAAGTGATCAAGCATCTTGGGTGAAGAAGATTCGAAGGGATTTAAGGTAAGAACCAAACCCTATATCTCTTTAAATGATGTTTAGGTTAGAAAAACCCTATTCCATCCATGGGTTTTGCTCATGGTTGGTTTAAGATGATATTAGGATGTTATTGGGAGTTATTCCCATGATTTGTTTTGGGTTTTTGAGGATTTTTGGAGAAAAATCACAAAAGAGCAAACTCGAAAATCTGGGCACATCGAGCTCCTACGCCTCAGCATGGGATGCCTCGCCGCAGCAAGGCCAAGGTGCCAAAATGGCACCCCTCGGGTACTTACGCCGCGGCGAAGTTCTATGCCGTGGCGTAGCTATTGTTCACAGTGAACAAATTTCGAATTTTTGTTTCAAACACTTCGTATTCATACACCGATAGTTTAAGGACCCTAATAAATGATTAATGGGGGTTCAAGGATAAACTAAATGAAAACGCATTCATACCTCAATACTATGAGTTCATCTTTGGGCAGACTTAGTGTCTTAACCCAAAACCGTTAAAGATTAATTGTCATTCACTAAAAATGTATAATAATTGTTTGTCCACTAAGAGTGGCGTAGAATTGTTATCGATTGTGGACTCCGGTGAGGATCACCTAACCTAGGACTCCAGGATCGGCGTGAAGGAACGAGAGCCGACAAATTTCGGCTTGTCTATCAACCTCTATCCTTACTTCAAGTATTTGGTAGTTTACTAAATAAACCTGAAATGAGTATATGGAATGAGTATATCTTTGAAATGATATTACGAAAGTGCATATGGATTTGAAAAGGTGATATTGAAATGTATGATGATTAATTGCATGTGAGTGATTAATCGAATTGTAAACGAATTGGTCAATTCTTGACATCTGGAATTGAATCGATATACCGAACGACCAACATGGAGGGATGCACCAATCAGCATCCGTCATGAAGGCAAACCGAAATTATGCAATGTCCCACATGGCGGGATGCACTAATCGGCATCCATCATGATGGGAGACCAAAATTGTTAAATGTGTAAGCACATTACCAAATGACAAAAAGGACGGGATTCACCAAATGGAATCTATCATGAATGTGAATTGTATAGACAAAGTGAAATAACAAACTTTGATGAGTGTAAATTGGATTTGTAAACTAAATACATCCTTTGGAGTATATGTTTGAATCTCATGATTTTAGTTAAATAAATTGGTTGCATGTGAAAGTGCATATTTGGATATGATCAATGATTTGTAAAGTGAAAGCATGTGAAAATGAATAAGCATGAGTATCGTTAGATATAAAAGGCATGGTTTTATGGTAAATGCATGTCAAATTAAACCGAAATTGAATATAATCAGATAGAACCACTAAGCATGAAAATGCTTAGCGTGTAATTTTTATCTATGCGCAGGTTTCGAGTAAACAGGAAAGAAGGCAAGATCAAGAAGCGTAGAGTCATAGAGAAAGTTGCGGCGTATAAGTATATACCCCTTCATATGCATATCATTTCTTTCTAAACATGTGACATTTTGTGAACAAAAGAGTTAAACCTAAACCATTGTTTTGTATATCATTTTGTAAAGGCATGATATGCCATTTTGTAAACGAATTGTATAAGAGCAAATGTTGTTGGGCCTACCATTTGAAATGTTTCCGCGTAACTGAAAACCCTAAAACAAAATGACATAAATAAAATGTTTTGATAAGATAAATAAAAACAGTTGGAGTAAACCGGACTCCGGTTCGGATCTGCCCTTCAGGTCGGGTCGGGGATTCAGGTCACAACACTTTTACAAAAAAATAAATAAATAAATAAATTAAAATTAAATAAAAAGGAATTAAACGAGCATCCCAAAACCGGTTCGGATCCGTCAATCGGGCCGACCTCCGGAAATTTCCCCGGAGCGCGATAAATTCTTAGTAAATAAGCACCTTAACTGCTCTACGTAAAAATTCAAATGTAGACAGTTTGAGGAGGGCTTACATGAATCCTTTAAAAGGTACCTCACGGTTGTTACTTCGCTACAAGTTGTCAATTTTTATTAGCTAGTAAGGCACTATAAAAATCGAGAAGTCCTAAAATCTAAGAGTCAAGAAAGAAAGAAAGAGAAAAAGTTCTCAAGAGGGGGTTCCTCTTCGAGAAAAATACCTAGAGAGTCACAAGTTGATTCAGTACAGGGTTCAGCTATAAGGGGTAGGAGACAAGGACCTACCATGACACAAGGTTCCGGTCGAGGCACCTCAATCGAACAAGAGGAAATACCTACATTCTCGCATTGCTATGGAAATCATTATGGTTTGTGTAGACGAGTAACTCGGGTGTTTCCCCGCAAGTGTGAGCACCGATCATGGATAGCCACCGTCCGCGAGGATCGAGAAGTTCTGTGGAAATCCCAAAGAAAGTGGTGAGGAGGGTCAAAATGTACTCACCCGACTTAGAGTAAGGGTAGAGGACGAAGTGGTTCACAAGGAAGAGGTAGTGCTTCAAAGACAGTGAATCGTCCTGCTACTACTGGCCCAGCCCGAGCTTATGCTATGAGAGCTCATGAAGATTAGAACATACCGAGGGTTATTGCTGGTACTTTCACTCTCTTTGATATTGACTTGTATGCTTTAATTGATCCGGGCTCTACACATTTATATATATGCATGGAAAAAATGAGTGATAAATTGTTTCGCAGAGCTGCAATTATGACCTCGCTTTGTTACAAGTCCTCTAGGGCATAGTGTTAGAGTCAACCGCGTGTATAAGAATTGTCCCCTATTGGTACATGATAAGGAATTCTCGATTGATCTAATTGCTTTGCCTTTTCATGAGTTTGATTTGATATTAGGAATGGATTAGTTATCCAAAGATCGGGCCATAGTTGATTGTGATAAGAAAATAGTCCTGCTTAAATGTTTTGACCTATCATAAGTAACAGTATAGGGTATCCGATCTGAATCAATACTGAAAGTTATTTAACCTATTGAAGCCCGACGTTTCCTAAGAAAAGGTTGTGAAGCCTTTTTGGCTTTGATTCTTGACTCCAAAAGAGAGCAAGTGAATTTCGAAATTTTCCTATGATTAGGGAGTTCCTTGATGTGTTTCCCGAGGAATTACTAGGAGTACCACCTGAAAGAGAAGTGGATCTCTTTATTGAAGTAGTACAGGGAATGACTCCTATTTCGAGGGCACCCTACCATATGGCTTCAAACGAATTGAAAGAGTTGAAGACTCAACTACAAGAGCTATTGGATAAGGGTTTTATCCGACCTTAGTACCTCACTAGCCGCTATTTCAGAAATAAGGAAAGGATGGTACCTTCTGACATTGACTACCAAAGAATAAAAAAGTGACCGTTAAGAATAAGTATCCGTTGCCAAGAATAGAGGATTTATTTTGATCGCCTGAAAGGAGCAAGTGTCTTACCAAGATAGGACGGCGAACGGATATTATCAACCGGTAAAAGAGGTTGATGTCCCGAATACAACGTTCAGAACCCGTTATGGCCATTATGATTTTTTAGTAATTCCATTTGGTTTGACCAATGCTCCGACTGCATTTATGGACTTGATGAATAGGGTTTTCCACCCCTATTTGGATCAATTTGTTGTGGTATTTATTAATGACATCCTAGTGTATTCTAATGTGATGCCACACATGAACACCATTCGAGGATAGTATCATAAATTCCGAGAGAGAACTGGCTATTTGTAAAGTTAAGTAAATGTGATTTTTGGCTTAAGGAAGTGTCATTTTTAGGTCACATTGTATCTGCTGAAGGTATTAGAGTACCTAGTGAAAATTGAAGCAGTCATGAATTGGAAACCTCCTCAAAATATAACCGAGGTGAGAAGTTTCTTGGGCTTAGTGGGTTATTATCGAAGATTTGTACAAGGATTTTCAGTTATAGCATCCTCACTTACAAGACATCTCTAAAGGAGTGAAGTTTGAGTGGGATGATAAGTGCCAAACTGTGTTTGAAAGGTTGTTAACATCGTCAAGCACTAGTGTTGATTCCGCCCACTAATGTAGGGATTATACTATGTACAGCCGATGCTTCTGCGGATAGGTTTGAAGATGTATTGATAGGATGGGAAAGTGGGTGGCTTACTTTTTCTAGCCGCTTGAAACCGCATGAACAAAACCATCCCACTCATGATTTGATTAGAGTCGTAGGTGTTTGCTTTGGAATGGCGACACTATTTATACGGAGAAAATGTAGAATTTTTATCGATCATAAGTAGCTCAAAACATTTAAGCACTCAAGGACTTGAACTTGAGGCAACGTCGATGGTTGGAATTGTTTAAGGATTTTGACTGCATAATTGATTATCACCCCAAGAAAGCAAATGTAGTGGCGGATGCCTTGAGTAGGAAAATGATTTATGCTTTATCTTTGAAAGATTATGACTAGAGATTTGATTCTAATGGAGCCTTGTTGGCTCAATTGAGAGTTATACCGGATTTGAAGCAAATGATAGTAAATGATCAGAAAAATGATACCAAGTTACAAGAGATAGTTCAGTTAGTCAATATTAGAGACAAGACTGATTTTGCCATAGATGAAAGTGGAGGTTTGTTGTAGGAGAGCAAATTATGTATACCAAATGATTGTGATTTGAAAAAGAAGATATTAAATGAAAGCCACAATACTATTTTCACCATGCACCCTGGAGGTATTAAGATGTACCAATATATGAACAGCACCTCAGCTTGTCTGGGCCTGGAAAATTTGAGAATAAATTTATTTTTAAGGGGGAGAATTGTAACACCCCAAAATATAACCTAGTCGTTTTTAACGTGTTTAGGGTATTTTGTAGTTATAATTTGAATTTTTCGTAATTTAAATTCAAAACGTGAAAACTGAGAAACCCGGAATTTGTACAAGATACAAGGGTAAAAGTGGAATTTGTCAAAACAAGATATAAAAGTCATATGACAAGAAGATTATAGGCTAAAGTGGAAATAGGAATAACTTGATTTACAAATATAGGAGAGATGGAGGACCAAAGTGTAATAAAAGGAAAATTAAATAAAATGGGATAAGACCAAGTTGGTCTCTCATTTGGGGGAGTGCTAGGGCATTCCGTGAAGAGAGAAAGGAAGAGAGATAGGAAGAGAAGAAGAAGAAGAAAGGTATAGAAACTATTTATGTATGGATTGCTATGGTTTTGTATGGATTACTATGGGTTTGTATGGATATTAGTTTGTTCCATTTCTAGGGTTTAGTTAGTAATTCATCCTAACCCTAGATGTGTTGAAAGTTGGGTTGGTAAAACCCTAGTTTGTATAAGATGTGAAGGATCCCGACTCGGATTAACCTCATGAACCCGAGGGGACCTCCCGGCACTCCAATGGATATAGAAACTTTTCCTCAAACAATCAATTAAAATCCATGGAACGAACCCCTTTACAATCCTTAACATATCTTTAGAAAATAATGCGGAAGTGAAGTGGTAAATTTTTTTTCTTTTCTTTTTTTTTTCTTTCAAACACTTAGATTTTTCGTAATCGGCCGTAGCTCTCTCGCTTTTGACTTTCCTAAATTTACAAAAACCTGCGAAAACATTTAAAAACACTTCTAATCTTTCAATTCTCAACTTCTATTTTAGGACTCCTCGTCCACAACCCAATTAAGCACACAACTCAATCAAGCAAAATATATACACATATACATTTATTTACTTCAATCATCAAAACATTCAAAACTTCTTCAATTCCATGCAAAGTTTTATAAAAAGATTGAGCTTGAGTCGGACTTAATCCGACCGCCTACGTACCTCGTCCACTGAGGATCAAAGCCCACGTAGTTCCTTTTAAAAATATATACATATATACATATAGACAACATATTCAACATATACAATATGCAAAATATATATACAATGCAGTCACATGCGTCGTCTGCCTCGATGGCTCGACTCCACTCAAGCAGGGGAGATGCTTCACCCGCACACTTGTCTCAGGTCCCGAAAAAATGCTTTTGAAATATACCTAAAGAATGAGCTAAAGGAGCTCATGAGTGTACATTTCTCATTTAGATAACATTTCGCATATAGCAAAGTAATAAATACTTATACAATTAAAAATCAATTTATGCCTTAAACTTTCTTTCTTTCTTTATTTCTTTCTTTCTTTATTTCTTTCCTTCTTTATTTCTTTCTTTCTTTATTTCTTTCTTTCTGATGGAACCTAGGGGATAAACACACCGAACAGTTTCCGGGTACTAATGGTGAGGACAAATTTCATTCCAATATAACCACTATGTCATGAGAACTCTGCTTTGCATAGGGTTCCGGCCATGAAGACTCCATCAATGCAGCGATATTACTCTTAAACACCTATTTCCCCCCGCTAAGAACCTATAACTCACCCTCTAAACTTTACACGCCTAAGGTACCTCACCGATATCAAATATAATGAATATATGGGGTTAGGGTAACCATCAGTAAAACCTTTCTTCAAAATAATTTCTAAATCCATTTAAACACTTTACTTTATTATTTATACATTTTTGCATTCTTTACACTTTTTTAAACTTCCACAATGCCTTAACACATGCATACATATATAATTTAATATAAATATATATATATATATATATATATATATATATATATATATTGATGCGACAAAACATTTCCATATGCCTTAACATAAACTTCATATGCCTTAACATTTATATAAACATTTCATTTTCAAACTTTCTTCAAATTTCTTAACATTAAAACCATTCACTTTTTAAAACTCAATTCTTTCAAAATCATTTTACACTCACCTTTGTTTCAAACTCGAGCACAACTCCACTACTTTCCCGCCTTTGCTTTTAGCCTACACACTCAACGAATACGACGACAAATTAATCGCCTACGTATAACGTATAATTTTAACGTACTTCCTTATACTTAGTCACACTCAACGAATATCGCCGAGGCGAAGCTTCAGGCGAAGCAGGCACGCTACGCTTCAGCCGAGTTCTAATCTTATTTGAACCCTTAATCATTTACTAAGGTTCCTAAACCATCGTTGTAATAATTCGTGCCACTACACAAAACACGCATTGTGGGCATTTGGCTTCATGTACCTAAGACACCTCGACTTGTACCGTACATGTTGTATTTCGTTGACATGTACCTAAGACATGCCGACATGTACGGCATATGTCAAGCCTTCAGACTGCGACCGTACACCCCTGTACATGTACCGATACACCCTCCGAAATTTTGCCCAGATTTGTTATTTTTGCCACTTTTGCTACCAATTAACTTCATACCACTTCTATAATTCATAACACCTCAAGAATTTACATGGAATTCATCTCAAAACAACTTACACTCAATCGGGTGGTTTGGAACTCATACCACAAAACCCTAGGTGAAAATCCAAGAACTCAACCTAGGTCCACCAATTCTTTTTAAACATCATATAATTTGATGATTCCATGTTTCTCTTCCACTAATTGGGGTTTTACTCTCATAACCCCAACAATTTCAAAGGTTTATGTGGATCTTTTTGCACAAACCTAGACGTAAGGAGCAACTAATCTCCTACCAAAGCCCTAGGAATCCAAATACACTTGATTCTAAGCACAAAACATACCTTGATCTTCTTCTTTCCTCCTTCTTCTTCCTCTTCTTCCTCTTCCCTGCTTCTCCTCTCCTACGTGAACCCTAGCAAAATGAGACAAAATGGCTTTTGTTTGTCTCACCCTCCTATTTATACTTCCATATTCCTCATAATTGAAATTAAGTCCTCAAGCATTTAAATGTTGAAATTGTAACTTATGTTATTTCTATTATGGCCCATCTCTACTTGTTTTATGATTTCCATATCCTTTATGAATTTACAATTTTACCCTTCTTTTATTACCACATTCCTGCCAGCCTAATTTATCACTTCTCAATTTAGTTCCAAAATACTATAACGTGACACTTTATGACTTTATACACCTACGCATCATGTACGTACACCTCTCAGACTGGTTACAAAATCCTCCTCCTTAACATTTCCTCATTCCTCGAAATGAATAAACTAAACTCAAAAGAAAGGAAGGAAAGACTTACTGGAAATTATCGAGGGTACTGACGGCAAGATTCGAGCCTCTCCCAGTCCCAAGTAGCTTCTAATCGATGACTCCTCTGACAACACTCTTCACCAATGAATAAATTGTTGTGCGTAACTTGCTCTCGACGACGCAGGATCTCAGATGGCCACTCTTCGTATGTCAAGTTCTCTTGTATTTCCACCGTTGCTCTATCAATACATGTGAAGGGAAGGTCCGTATGTACTGCTGAGCATAGAAACATGGAAAACATCGTGGAATGCGATCAAGGTCTTATGGCAACTCTAATCGATATGCCACCTCCCTCTAATCCTCTCAACAACTCGTGAGGTCTAATATACCGCGGACTCAGCTTTCCACGTTCCCAAATCTTAGTACGCCTTCCATGGGGAAATCTTCAAAATACCATATCCCCTACCTAAACTTCTATCTCTACGGCGCATTGTTCGCATAACTTTTCCACGGTCTTAGCAATTTTCACTATCTCTTATAACTTTGATCTTATCACAAGTCACTGACAATGACCTACACTTCCCTTCTCTCCCCCCCCCCCCTCTCGCCTACCTCGCCCCAAACCGAGTCTGACATTTCCGTCCATAAAGAGCCTCATAATGTGCCATACCAATACTAGCCTCAAGGGAACTAAGTATTGCATGCAACCCATCATGGGTAGATGATGGGTGTCCTAAATTCTCCTCTAAACCTTGGCCAACACATGCCCGGGCATATCTTCTAAAGTCCTGGGATAGTCCTCGATTAGCCATCCGTCTGTGGATGAAAAGTCGCATCGAAGCGTAGTCTAAAGGTCAAGGGCATTCTATGCAACCGGGCTAAAAACCGTGAGGTAAACTCCGATCTCTGCCTCAAACAATGGAAACCGCGCACTATGCGCCTCCCGACACCCTAACGTATAATTAGGCCAACTTATCCACGAATCACTATTCCGATAGGTAGGAAATGGGTTGATTTCACAAATTGCCTACAATCACCCATATCAGACACGGCCACTCCCAAGCAACGCGGAAGTCCTACCACAAAATCCATAGTGATTCTCTCCCATTTCCACTGAGGGATCGGAGTGACTCGTAATGGGCCCCGTAGCTTCGATACCGGGGCCTTTTACCCGCGACATGTGAGACATCTAGAGACAAACTCTGTAATATCCCTCTTCATACCCTTCCACCAAGAAGGTTCCTTGTGGTATGATACATCTGAGGTTTCCCGGATGCATAGTACAAGAGGAGGAATGGGGCTTCTCCATAATCTCTCACATCGCCTACATCTAGTACACAACCTCCGCCCCATGACTACAGTACCATCCTCTCTCAATGACAACTCTCACAGCCGCACTTATTTCACCTCTCAACTTACTCATATCTCAGGGGTCCTGAATATGAAGCTCTCTAATTATGTCTATCAATACAGGACGTACATGAAATGTGGCTAATAGTACTCCTGAATCTGTCAGTTCCAGTCCCATACCCAAGGACCTCAATTCTATAAGTCGAGGAAGACGACGCCTCGCGCGATGTGGAACCCACGGGTCTCCTACTAAGAGCATTCTGCACACGTCATTTCTTCCAGATGATATTCAATGGTACATTCATAATCCTTGATCAGTTCAATCCATCTCCTCCTCGTCTCATGTTCAGCCCCTTCTGCGTAAAATGCATACCGTAAGCTCTTATGATCCGTAGGGAAAATCCTACAAGGCACTCCATATAAGTACTGCCTCCATATCCGCAAGGCAAATACTACGGCTGCTAGCTCAAGGTCGCGGTGTAGGATAATCTCGCTCATGCTTCTTCAATTGCCTAGAAGCATATGCAATCACTTTTTCATTCTGCATTAACACACAACTTAGGCCCTGCCTAGAGGCATCACAATACACTACAAAACCACCATCACGCCTGATGGAAGTGTAGAAATCTTTGGGCTAAGGTCGATCTCCACTTTCGGTTCATCGAAACTCTTGCTAACAGGCCACGACCATAAGCGGTTCCTCTTTCATATCAATCTAGTCAAAGGTGCGACTATCCTTGAAAATCCCTCAACGAACTTCTGGTAATACCTTGCCAAACCCGAGAAAACTCTTTATCTACGTAACATTAGTAGGAGTTTCAATTGATATAGCTTCGATATCCCTACGGATCCACTTTGAGACCCTGCAAGCCATGTGTCCCAAAGGCGACAACGTCGAACTGGCCCGACCTTACTGGGTTGGCATATAACCCGATCATTCCGCAATGTTTTGGAGAACTATCCTCAAGTGCTATGCATGTTCTTCTCCATGCCCGAATAGATCAATATATCGATCGATAAACAGATAACAAGTGAAGTCTAAGTAAGACTAAAATCCTACATTCATGAGATCCATAAAAGCTAATTTGGGGGCATTCGTAAGTCCAAATGGCATGACTAGAAACTCAAAATGCACGTACCGTGTTCTGAATGCTGTCTTGGAAACATCCTCATCATGAACTCTCAACTGATGATAGCTGGACCTCAAATCAATCTTGGAGAATACCCCTTAGCTCCTTATGCGATTCGAAAGTCAACCGTCCTCGGAAGAGGATCACGATTACGATATTGTTGTATTCAACTCTGCCAATCAATACATAATCGCATGCTTCCGTCTTTTTTCTTCACAAATAAAACCCGATTAACCCTGGGAGGCAGTGCTCGGTTTAATGAACCCCATGACTGACGTTCTTTCCCGTCGCACCTTAAGTTATTTTGATTCTCTTGAGGGGCCATCACATGGGCGCTCTTGAAATCGGTTCTGTCCCAGGGGCTAACTCGATCTGAAAATCAATCTCTCTATCTAGGGTAATCTGGAAGATCATCACAAAACACATCCGGAGATTCTCACATTCAGGAATGTTTCAGTCTCACATCATCCTCTCACCACCAGCTTCATAGGCTAGATACCCCACAGATGTGACTTTGGAGACCTCTTTTGACCATCATTCTGGACATCATACTCGAGGACAATATCTTCCTTACCCACAAAAAGTAATCTCTGGTTCCCGGTCCTCTGAGACCTTCCTTTCTGAAGCAATCCATGGTAGCGGCTGATGTCGAGACAACCAGTCCGTCCACAAGATCACATGAGTCTGGATGTCAGCCATTCGGTGGCTCAACTCGCAGCCCTCGATAATCCTCTACAACCATGTGCCACTCTATCTTTCTCAGTGATCACAGTAAGGGGAGACTACCATACTACAATCATGGTACGTATCTCTATGTTCACTTGTGTAATTGTGAAATAAGCAGGTGAGTCTTTTGGATCTATGAGACATCTTGTCGCTATCAGAGCTTAGATGGTACTGTGTGAGCCTCTGTTTTCTACATCACTCTGCTAGGTGTACCAAACTTAGCACATTATGCAGGTGATTAGATTGCCTGATGGGAATTGATGGGAATCAACAAATTTTATATCTAAGTTCCTCCTATTTGTGGTAGTCATTTCACGTAGTATGCGGTCTGAGGTCGAACACGGGGATGGAGTTTCATCCTATGAATGACATATCGGTGTTGAAAATGGTGAGCTTTTATTTTGATTTTTGGATTTGTTTTAAAAAGCAGTGTGAGTAGTTTGAAAGTTGATTAGCTGTAAGCGAAAGTGAAGTGTGAAGGTAACTTTGAAGATTTGAATCTCACTAACTTGATAACATAGGGCAAACAAGTGTCCTCGGGTTTATCCTCGCATTATGACAAGCAACCTATAGTCCAAGCCATAACCGGATCTTTGTTTAACTAGCAAACCTAACCCTAGAATCACTCCTATTTGAGTCAACACAAGTAACATGCATCTACAAATTTCTTCGCTTGAAACCCTAACATTCAACATCATTCAAGGCCTCGTGAAAGACCATCTAAAACCACAGGCATCTAGCAATAAGTATGCACTGTATCCTAAAGATGGTAGCATTAATAAATTAATGACATTAAATGATATTCAACCCTTAGTTTGAGAAGATGGGAGCCATAAATACAAAGACGTAGCATTTAACACATGAGGACAACCTCGCAATCGCCCCACAACCATTGCTTAGCTACTCTCAAAGAAAAGAGGCTTAGCCAAGCATCTCTTGATTGCCATCCTCAAGAGGGTTGTTTGGTAGCCTAGAAAACGAGAGAGAGTGAGAGAGAAGAGAGAAAAAAGCAAACCCTAAAATGAAAGTCATGGAATTGTATTGAAATGCCAAGAGTTACTTAGGGTTACAAAATGGGGGCTTATATAGGCCACCCAATGTGTGAAAATACAATAAAGCCTAACATTTTGGCTAAAATAAGGGACAAGGAAGTAATACACCAAAAATGAGGTCGGTTTGCATTAATTACAAAAAGATGACAAGGCAAGTAATTTCATTTATGCAGATCAATCTCCTCGCTATGTAGCGAAAAATTTCGCAGATACGAAATACCTCAAGTAGCTAAATTGCACAGATACGAATCGTGAGAATTCTCACTAAGATCGCACTTCGCTAATACAAATTTCGCTAGCCACGAAAATTTTAAGACATAGCGAAAATGTGTAATTTCGCTAGGCACAGTTAATAGCGAAAATTTGAAGCCTAGCGAAATTTCTCAATTTCGCTAGGATTGCGAAATTTTCGCTATGATTGCGAAATTTTCGCAATCCCAGAGAAATTTTCGCAATCTTAGCTTAAATTCCCGGGCTCAGATATTCTTCACGCGCACACTGCATCCTCTACTGCATCATTTCTTCTCACTTTGCCTTCATTCCTTCATTGAATTTTTAGATGTTTGAAGGCTGATAAATGGGTTCAATCTTCATGGATTAGCATATATTTCGATATTGAACTCTCAAAGTATGCAAAACCTCGCAAACAACTAAAAATTCTCTAAATCCAAAAGATAAGTGATACTAAGAAGACCTTAACACTAATTGTTTAATTGACATGATTAGTGCGCAAAAGCACTCAAACCTATCTCAAATAGGGCTCAAAATAGCACTTTGGGAGATAATCATGAGGCCAGTCCCATCTGCCCTTCCGGGATGTATCGACCTCACCGCCGGGTCCCGTGTCTAGTAAAATGGAAGCGAGGCCTCTACCCGAGCCCTCTCTGACATTCTCGACCGACTCTACCGAAGATCGAATCGCTCTCGTCCGCCCGTCCCACTCCCGATCCACTACTCAAACTATCTCGTGGCACCTATAGCGGCGTCCCGACCGTCCGCACTTAAAGCAACCTGTCAGGCTCAACTGCACTCACCATAATGGTTCTTCCCACACCGAAAGCACACTCGCTTGACCCTGAGCTACCCGTCCGTGGCCCCACCGAACTCCTCGGGCTAGACCGTGCCTCGACTCGGGCCTACTACACACCGTGTCTTTCCTCCCCTCTTGAATCAAGCATCGGAACCTCCCCAACCCACGCCGACCCACTCCATTGCCCTCGACGGCGTATCCGGATTTCAACCCCATGCTCCTCTCAACCCTAACTGCGGCCTCTACTACTTGGTTGTACTGTGTGTGGGTTGTCGACGCTACCGCGGGTCCTGACCTGGACTAAGACCCACGTAAAACCTCTGGTCTTCGAAACCCAGCCATCCCCGATAAATGGAAAATATGTCTAACGAGCTCAAAAACTCATTGATAATCCAGAATGCAGAGGTCCCCTCGTCCAAATTTAAAGAACTCCTCACCCTTCTCATCTCCTCAGAATCGCGGGAACAAACTTATCTCAGAAACTCTTCCTTGAACTCGTGCCTGTGACACCCTCCGCACTCCGAACCGCTCCTCCACCACTTCTAATGCTCGGCCCCGTAGGAGTAGCAAGGTGAAAGCGACCACCTGCCATCCAGACACTTCATCACCCGGTAGACCCGCCTATTTCCTCTCTAACCATGATGAAGCCTTTTCGGTCTCCAATCCATCATAGTTTTCAGTCCCTAGCTTTTGCCCCCTCTCTATAGAAGCCAACAAACTCTCGTGGCTGTCGTAATGCAAGCATGGTGTCGGTTTACACGCCTAAAGGTATCTATCCTACCACGACCTCGTGGAGGCGTGGTGGCTTTGTCTCGTAGTGGCTCAAGGCATAGGGTCAATACAAACAGTGAGTGAACATACGCACTCATCAACATGTTCCTCGGTGGTGGTACTCACGCCTCAGAGCTCTCCCGATGGCTGGGTCGGCCTCGACGACGCATTTTCTGTGAATTCAAAATTTAATATGTCATGTAATGCATATATGATTTTAAATCACATAAATAATTTATGCAATTTTAAAATAAAACATTAAAACAATCATATGAAAATAAAATTTTCAAATCCTTATAACATTTTCAAAACCTTGGCTCAAACCACGTTGAAGGATCCTGGACTGACATCCTCATGAACGAGGACTTCCGCACTCAATGGAGAGAGAACTTTCCTCAAAACAATCACCAAATCCATGGAGCCAACCCTTTTACAATCCTTAACATATCTTTAGAAAATAATGCGAAGTGAAGGCAATTTTTTTCTTTTCAAACACTTAGATTTTTTTAAAATCGCGAGTTTCTCTGTTTTTTCTAATTTCCTCAAATTTACAAAAAAACCTCGCGAAACATTTAAAACACTTAATCTTCACCCTCAACTTCCATTTTAGGACTCTCGTCCACAACCCAATTAAGCAATAACTCAATCAAACAAAATATATGCTACACATACATTTATTTACTTCAATCATCAAAACATCAAAACTTCTTCAATTCCATGCACGCTTTATAAAAGATCAGCCTTGAGCCGCACTTAACCCACCGCTTACGCATTCCTCGTCCACTAAGGATCAAAGCCCACGAGTTCCTTTTCAAAATATATACATATATACATATATACATGACAACATATTCAAATATACAATATGCAAAATATATATACAATGCAGTCACATGCGCTGCCTCCCACGCTTGACTCACTACTAGGATGTCGCACCCAAGACACCCGTCTGTCCTCTGGGAATGCTGAATATACTAAAAGAATGAGCTAAAGGATCTGGAGTGTACATTTTCATTTAGATAACATTTTATATAGCAAAGTAATAAATACTTATATACACTAAAAATCAATTTATGCTTAAACTTTCTTTCTTTTCTTTATTTCTTTCTTTTCATTTTTCTTTCGATGAACCTTGTGGGGATAAAAACACAACTAACAGCTCTGCACCGACAAGTGAGGGACGCCCCATTCCAACATAACCACCATACCAAGCAGAAACCACGCGGTATAGGGTTCCAGCCATAGCACCTTATCACGTAAGATATTACCTCTAAGCAGCACCTATTTCCCTCCCGCCAGTAACCTATAACTATACCCTCTAAATCCTTACACGCTTAAGGTACCTCAGCCGATATAAGTCATAATACCATATAAGTTAGGGGTAACCATCAATAAAACCTTTCTTCAAAATATACGAAATCCATTTAAACACTTTTACTTATTATTACAGTACATTTATGCATTCTTTACATTTAAACTCATACGCTCTTAACACATGCATACATATATATAATTTAATATATATATATATATATATATATATATATTATGCAAGACAAAACATTTCCATATGCCTTAACATAAACTTCCATATGCCTTAACATTTATATAAACATTTCCATTAAACTTCTTCGCTTTAACATTAAACTATTCACTTTAAAACTCAATTTTTTCAAAATATCATTTTTACAATTCACCTCTTTGTTTCCCGAAACTTGGAGCACAACTCCACTACTTTCTCCCGCCTCGCTTTTACCTACACACTCAACGAATATGACGACAAATTAATCGCCACAGATAAAGTATAATTTTAACGCATTTCCTTATATTTAGTCACATCAATCCACATCGCCGAGCGAAGCTTCAGGCTAGCGAGGTACACTACGTTGTCGAGTTCTAATCTTATTTGAACCTCTCTTAATCATTTACTAAGGTTCCTAAACTATCGGTGTACGAATGGCTTAATTACACAAAACACAAAGATTCCGGGCATTTCGCTCACATGTACCGTACACTCGGACCCGTACTAGCATACGTTGCATTCCGCTGACATGTATCTAAGATACGCTCGGGATATGTACCGCATTACGCTGGCCTTCGTGACTGCACTGCACACCTCCGTACATGTACCCGATACACCAAATTTTGGCCCATTTGTTATTTTTGCCACTTTTGCTACCAATTAACTTCATACCACTTCTATAATTCATAACACCTCAAGAATTTACATGGAATTCATCTCAAAACAACTTCACCACTCTTGAATTGGTGGTTTGGAACTCATACCACAAAACCCTAGGTGAAAATCCAAGAACTCAACCTGGGGGTCCACCAATTCTTTTAAACACATATAATTTTGATGATTCCATGTTTCTTTCCACTAATCGGGTTTTACTCATAACCCCAACAATTTCAAAGGTTTATGTGATCTTTGCACAAAACCTAGGACGTATGTGGGAGCTAAATTCAATCTCCCTACCAAAGCCTTAGGAATCCAAATACACTTGATTATAAGACAAACATACCTTGATCTTCTTCTTCTCCTCCTTCTTCTTCCTCTTCTTCCTCTCCCTTGCTCTTCTCTCCTTTCCTACGTGAACCCTAGCAAAATGAGAAGCAAATGAGCTTTGCCTGGTCTCACCTCCTATTTATACTCCCCATATTCTCATAATTGAAATTAAGTCCTCAAGCATTTAAATATTTAAATTGTAACTTATGTTATTTCTATTATGGCCCGTCTCTCTACTATTTCATGATTCAAGATCCTTATGAGAATTTACAACTTCATTTCTTCTTTATACCACATTCCTAAGTTCACTAATTTATCACTTCAATTTAGTCTCCAAATACTATAATGTGACACTTGATACCTTATACACCCCTACAAAGATCACACAAAATCGCACACCCCTCTCGGATCTACATAAAGATGAGTACAACCTCCTACTTCTCCGAGTCCTGGATTCTTGCCATGAGGTATGGATACCTATTCCGGTGTTTGAAGTTAACCTAACTTACAAGTATTTGAGTTTGAGTTGAAACTTAATTTAATTTCTCATTTTGGTTTTGGTTGGCTAGAACAAACTGGGAGATATTTTTCTAAAGAGTATAATGCAGTTTTCTTTGATTTTGGTCGATTTATTGTAAAATGGACTAAATCATTAAACTGGCACTCGAGGTCCCACGAGCATTTAGGGACCCCACACAACAACAAAATCACGCCAAGGCGTGGCATGTCCGCCAATGTGTGGCCGAGAGGGAGGCTTGGACAAGCCTCGAGTACGCCGAGGCGTAGCAAAGCTACGCCACGGCGAAGGCCTATGCCGCAGTGTAGCACTATTCACATACATGTGTTTTTGTCATGTTTTACTATTCCGTTATTCCGAGGACTTATCTATTGGACTAATGAGGACCCTATAAGTGTATGAAAGGGTCCATTCGTGTTTGTAAGGTAAAGGAAAAATTAGACCGTACTGGCAAATTTCTCGACGAGTCTGGATGTTGGCAAACTTAATACTCATGATAAGATAGTGTTCCCAACACATATAAATTTGTAGGATCAGCTTAAGATCGACATTGAATGACATGACAATCGTTATGCGGGGCGGCACGTATAGTGCTTCAGACTCGATTAGTGCAACATCACTCTTAACCGTGCCGCACATTTAGTACTCTTTAAGACTCTCTTATTAGTGTGACGACACTCTCTCACAAATGTTTCTAAGACTTGCTTCAGGCGCATTCGCATTAAAATCGCACTGGGTACTCTATTGAAGCAGGTCCTACTCATTTCTTATTACCGGCCCAGTGCTTCAACACAGGCTATCAGGAAACAAATAACTAATAAGTATAAAATAATGTACATCATTATGTTTTAAATGTACCTACTGCAATCTCCTCTGCAGATAAGTATAAGCTTTCTCCCATAGTACCTACTGCACCTTTGTACAAGCATAGCTCAGAGCACCCACTGGCACCTCCGTATAAGAGGCTCAGAATCCTACTGTGAGATCCGAATAAGTATAAGTCTAATATACAAGTATGTGCATAAGTTTGTTATGTGTATTCATGAAAATTCTGATATCTCATCAGACATCCATCAAGTATATGCTTACTATAAATGAGTATTAGTGCATGTGTATAAGTATAAGTCATATGTTTCCCACTAAGTGTTAAGCTTAGCACGAGTTTTGTAGCGACCCCCGAGCCCGACCCTACCCGGTTGGCGGATCCGAACCGAAAGCCCGAGGACGCTCGGCCGAAGCCATTAATCAAATCCATTTAGTTATTGTTTTGTTAAATTTTAGTTTTCAAAAGTGTCGCGACCCGAATCCCGACTGGATCTTGGCCATGGATCCGGTCAGAGCCCACTACCCGACATTTTCAGTTATCTCTTCAAAACATTTTGTTTATATTATTCTATTTTAAACTCTTAATTTGCCGGAAGTATTTCATTGGGCAGTCTCATACATTTGCAAATTCAAAAGACCCATAACATTTACATTTAGCAAAATGCATTTTACAAAAATAATGATACTGAGTTCAAATTGTTTTACAAAATATCAATGTTCGAAAGAAATGGAGTGAATGCATATGACGGAGCATACTCCGCAATTTTCTCTACACTCAGCCTTCGATTCGGGTCTGCCTTCACTACTCTATCACTCGGTACCTACACATTGATAAACAATACGCTAAGCATTTTCATGCTTAGTGGTTCTATACGCCCTCTATTCATTTCATCAAGATATATATCATGCATTTATCAAAAATGTCTTATAATGTCTCGTAATGTAAACGATGCTTATACAAATACACTTTTTATATCATGTTTCGCTTTTCGGTTTGTGATTTCACATATAACCATAGAATCAACATTCACAACAGATTCAGTTGGTGAATCCTGTCTTGTTTGTCATTCAGTAACAATGTGGTTTCACATTCAATATTACCATTTCACATATGGCTATAGAAATCGACATTCACGATAGATTCAGTTGGTGAATCCTGTCCTGTTTGTCATTCAGTAGCAATATGATTCCACATTCAACAATTTCGGTTACCTTCATGACGAATTCAGTTGGTGAATCCCATCATGTTGGTCATTCAATAATACATTTCGAATCAACTTACTTTTATGCAATAGCTTCACTTATAGTTCAAATATTCGCACACATGCATATACCACAAACATTTCGACAACAATATCAATAACTATATATATACTTATATATATTTCACAAATAGCATTCATAACCGATCATAATCACATTTTCAAATCCATATGCACTTTCGTAATAAAATTTCAAATTTATTTGGTATACTACCAGAACACGTGAAATGGAGATAGAGGGTCAGTGAACAAACCAATTATCGATTCCTTTTCTTTCTCGATATCAATCCTAGGTCAGGTTGTCATCCTCACCCGCACCTAGTCAAATACAATTTCTTCACTCTTAGTGGTTAAGCAAATAATCACACTAAACGAACATCGCCGAGGCGGTTAAGTCTGCACGCTTTTCACTTATTCTTATTCTTTATTCAACCCCATATTCATTTCTAGGGTCCCTAAACATCGTACATGAATACAAGACTTAACGACGAAAAATATGCAAAAATGGGGTCGGGGCTGAACACTTGTACCGCAGACATCTTCGACCTGCACCGCGCCGTGCCACCCTCCGCACAACCCGTACCGGTACACCCTCGACCCGCACCTACGCATTACCCATCAGACACTGCACTAGCATACCAACCTCGTACCGGTACACCCTAATGGAGCTTCATTTAGAAATGTATGGATTTTGCATTTTCACACATTTTTCATCCACAAATTCCTTTCTCCAATTGCCCCATATCAAAATCCACCATGGAATCTAACCAAACAACTCCAAAGGTGGTTTAGACTCAATAAAAATCCATTTTCCTCACAAGTGTGCCAGGCTTTTCCCAAAATCAAAATCATAAATGAGGAAGTTAGGTTTGATTTTTCTTACCTTATACCTCTTCAAATCTCTTTCAGATGACGCTTGGTCTTTTAGGAGGTGTTATGTAAAGGATCACACTAAAGCTTGATCTCTTGCCAAACCTCAGCTTTTCCCCTTTCTCCTTCCTTCTCCCTCAAATGGATTTGTCTTCAATGAGCCCTAAGACCATATTTGGTCTTTTAAATTTCTTTTTAAGTGCACATGTTTGGCCTACACCCTTTTCATTTCTGTATTTCATTTTTCCTTTTTGCTCTTAAATCATTTATCTTATAAGGCCTTGTTTGGCCACCCGATAAATCCAATTTCCATTTTTGACACTAACTTTAATTCACATTCTTATCATTTGTCATTTATTCATATTAGCATTTTTAATATCGGGACCCTAGCCCTCATTTTACTAAATTTCCACATTTGCCCTTTTCACCGGGCATTTTCTGTTCAATCAACTTTCTCATTTTAGCATATAATATTAAATCATATGCTCACACTTTCAATTTACATTACACAAATTTTCAATTTATCAATTTTTCCGGAAAAACCCAACTTTTGCTCAATTCATACCCAGAATATATAATAAAAATTATTATAAAAAATTCTTGCGTATTTTAAAATATTACAAGTTTTTTAATCCGCGCAGGCATAAAAGCCGAGTGACGCTCGTGATCTTCAACATTTTGGCCGGGCCATCACACTCAGAGGGTCCACACTGTGGTGTTTTGCGCTCCGATTACGTAAATTAAACGCATGCTTTACAGATGATACGTGAATAGGGACTTAAGACTGTATGTATTGATACTATAAACACCACTATGATAGTAGTTTTATTTTTGTATCTTTGTATATGATATTTTGATTTAGTTATATGACTTGAGATCACTAATGTCTAAAAAAGCAAGTAAAGATTCCGAGTATAGTTTCCCTCCCCCTTCAAACTACCATAAACTCATTCCTAACTTACCTAAACCATTAGATCATCCATAAGAGTCCAATCCTTACATCATTAAGTCCAATGAAAATTTCCATTCTTATTAATACATCTTATTAAAGATAAAAACTAAAATTATTTTTTATTTAACTCATACAGCAAATACCGTTAAAGAAAACTCATACAACGAACTTTTTAATTTAATAAAACTTTTCATATTATAACAATATGAATTTATTTTACCTTTTGAAAATATATGAATTTGGTGCCTTTAGCTTGACTTAGATAGTAAAAAGATGAGTGAATGAGAGTTTCAGGTTCAGTAAGGGTGTAATTTAGTAGTCCAGTCAATATAGAGTCAAATTTAAGTTTGACTTGATTAAAAAACTTGTAACTCGAACTCGAGTCAAACCCGTTCGGGTTTTTTTTTGTTTTTTTTTTTTTCTAATATTCAAAACACGACTCGAAAAATAATGGAATTATTCGAACTCGACTCAATAGAGCTTGAATCACGCAGTAATGTAATAATGTAATGCAAGGGAATAGTAGTCAAATAAAAATAAAAAAGATATGATTTTTTTTTTTGCTTATTCGGAAAGGAAAAATGCTAAGATTAAGCGAAAACAGCGTAATAGAGATGAAAATTACTCAACAACGTGTGCTGTGATTAGCCGTTGTAATCACGCAAAGTGGGTTTTCGACTACCCAGTAGGCCAGTGCCAACCAAAGCCCTCCAAATTGGAAAAAAATAAAAAAAAAATGAAAAAGAAAAAACACAAGCATTTAAAACGTTCCTATATAAAGAGGCCACGCGGTGAGCCATTTGCAATCGTGTTTTTGCTTTTACATCTCTGCGTTTCCCTCTCAATTCTCTCTTTCATTTCTCCACCACCATATACAAGGTTTGTCTCAGATCTCTTCAGATCTAGCTCTGCTCTCTCTATTTCTCATCAATTTGTTTTGGAATGCTGCTATGATTTGTCATTTGAATTGTGTTTTCGATACTGCTAGGCTTTTTTTTCCTTACCAGTTTTCTGTTTTTTGATTTTGGTAATGGAGAGCTGATCTGTTTGTTTCGTATCTTTTCTGTCATGTGGTTTCTGATATATGCTTGCTTCTGCCATTTCTTGACACTTAATGATCTCGCTTTTGATTCTGGTGGAGCTCTTTTCTCTTTTCCAATCTTAATTGGTTGCACCTGTTCTTTTCTCTTGTTTTGATTTTGATTCAAGCGGAGCCCTGATCTGGTTTAATTTTTATTTATTTTGTTGATTTATCATTGGATGGCGGCTTTTACCGTTTCTTATCATTATAATTATTTTTTTTATTTCGATTTTAACGAGGGTTCGATCTTGTTTCAATCTTCCTTGGGTTGTAGTTTCTTCTCGGACATGTAAGATGTTGAAGTTTCAGCTGGTATTTCATTCTTTCATTGGATCTGAGCAGTTCTGTTATTGATTGTGTTGAATTTGTCCCTGTTCATATTCACCTTTTTTTAGGCATCTTTCTTCAACATTCCTTTTTTACCTAAAAAAAAATGTATTCGACTTTATGGATCTGTTGAGAATTATATGAGGTACTGTTTTAAGTTAAAAGATGTTTTTCTTTTTCTTGACTTGATTTTCAACTATGCAGAGTTTGGGTAATTAAAATCAATTTTTTTTGTAAATGTGTGGATTTCGGATTAAGAAGATACTGTAGGTTTGGGTTTGTGATTGTTTGAATCAATAGTTTACTTTTTCTTTTTTTATATAAATTGAATAGACCATACATGTCATCTTCTCTAACTACTCTGTGGATGGTGCACAAGGAATATAATCCAACATGTCAGCTTTTTAATCACATTGGGATGAGTGCACAAGGAATATGATACCAAACATGTGGGTTGATAGACGCTACAATAAAATTATGTGATGTTGTCTGCAAGTTGGATAATTAAAAAAAATAAAATTGATTAGGTTTGACATTTGTTCACATAGCATTGCAAGGTCTGAAAAAATGGGAGATTATACCATCTGATAGTAATAGACCTGTAGTGACAACATTTATCTGACTTTAGTTTGTTGTTACTAATGCTTATAAAGGTTACCCCTCTCTTGTCAAGGGTCATTTGGGATCCTGAATCTAAAACTAGTCATATACTAGATGTGATATGAGTGCTCTTATATAAATGTTTCTATTTTCAATTGATTTATTTTTGTGCTAATATTCAGATAGTGTACGTAGACAATACTTGATTGGTACTCATGGGAAGTGCTGCTGAGGCTGTCAACAAGGTATCTTTTAATTTTATGGTTATTTTGTTCGTGTTTTACATTAGTTTGCTTTGTTTTTCAATTGCATTATTTGTGCTAAATCCAAAATCAATTTGAGTTGTTAAAAAGAGAGCTATTGAGTCATTTAGTTAAAGTTTTCATAGTTCTTTCATATTTTTAGAAGCCAAGAAAGCATCTTTTAATTTTTGAAAGGAAGAAAAAGTAACTTCCAACCCACCATTAAAAGGTACCTAAATAACTTAAGCATGAAATCAATTGCCATTTCTTCTTTTGTATATCCAGAACACTGTCTCATTGTGAGATCCTCAATTTTTTGTTTTTCCTTTTTAATTTTTGACCTGAGTTTAACCCATCTGAACATGCAATCACTGAGGAATTATGGTTTAGTCCCTGTTATGAACACATTCAAACCAGTCTGTTGGTTCTCTACATACTGCCTGTTGGCTGTTGCTGCAATACTTTCATAGAATGGTTACATGATCAGGTCTAAGTAACTAACTTTTTTTTTTCTCTTTTTCGGATATCTGGTTGATAAGATTGCAGAACTTAGTTGTAGCTCATTATTAAAATTTCAGAATATGCTCATAGAGATAAAGAAAATTTTTCTAAGTCTCTATGCAATACTTTCATAGAGTGGTTACATGATCAGGTTCTAAAGTAACATGACATTTTTTTATGTGATTGATAAGATAGCAGAATCTAGTTGTTGCTGTTCATTAAAATTTTGGAATATGCTTATAGAGACTTACTAATGTTTTTATCTCTTTCATATCTCATCTTTTGGAGTCAAAATCTGATGGATATTTGGTTGCAGGAAACAAACGAAAACTTGTTAGCTGAGAAGAAGGTTAAAGTTGTTTTTGTCTTAGGTGGAACTTTTGTTTCTGATTCTTTCAATAACTGATCTTATTCACTAAGGCCTTTGCCTATAAAAGTTGCACAATCCTTTTTACCTAGCTGAATTTCTAGTATTACTTCTCTGAATACTTGATAATTTCTGTCAGTTTCATTGTTTATCTATTGTACATAACAAGCATTTTTACTCATCCAAAAGTCTTAGTTTGTTTATGTAAATATTAAAGTTTATTCTACTCTATTCTTGATCTTTCTGTTTTAGTTTGTCCTTTTTACTAGTGAATATTTTTGGGTAACAACTGTATTATTTTGGTAAGTACTGATCTGTCCTTAGTCTGCTTAGCAACGCAAAAAGTTATTGTTGTAGAATTGGCCAAGTTACTGATCAAGTAGTGTAGGTAACTGTAGAGGCTGGAAGGTCTTAGAATGAAAGCACTCTCTGAAAGAAAATCAAATTATTAATTAATTAATCAGACTTCCTCCTGGCATTCAACATTGACCTGAAACATGAATTTTGAACTGTTACCTCCTTGTAGTACTTAAATGGTCTTCTTCTTAGTTGTTAATTAGCCTGTACTGCCAAATGACCAAAAGGCATTGTCAGTTGATTTGAACAAATCAAATTTCTCTAATATCAAATCCCACCTTTTATTTCTCCCTACGCATACTAAAATTTGGGCTCAACTTCTTTAGCCTGGCCTTATTAGCCCATTAATATTCACTTATCACAACATATTGGAAAGATTCAGATTTCTGTAGAGTTTGAAGGTTCTCTCTCTCTCGCTCTCTATCTCTTATTAAGGACGAATTTGGAGACTTGAAGTTTTGATTAGGAAGGTGAACTCAACAATTTTAAATTAAAGTTTCTTCAATTTCAAATCATCTAATATCTCTTGCTAAGTCAACCATTCAAGTCCCCTGGGAACATGATTGATCTGTTGTAATCCTTTCTTTCGATTTGTACCTTTCTCCGATTTTAGTTGTGCAGAGCCGATTTCCACAATTTGAGCTATCAGAAGTTGATGATTTTCATATCACTAGATGCTGTCAACATTTGGTTTCCTTTGAAGGGAAACTCAAAAATAATAGTTTTGTTCGAATTGAGAAATTAGGAAATTTTGACTACTTTGGTCAAGTTCAAGCTTGATTGCTGCCCCATTTAGGTACCATAATTAGTATTTATTTGTTCACACAAAATAAATTTTTAGAGTGCAAATTATTCAAAGTTAATTTACCTACTGTTATTAGTTTCTAGTACTAATTATGCTTGTAGTTTTCCATATGCATGTTATCGATTTCGCGAAGCCTATTTTGGTACATTTCCTTGATTTTTATTGATAATTTCACTGGTTTTCTCTTACATATTCATATGGATCTTCCATGAAAAGTTCTTCTATATTATGGAAATGGTTATATCATAATTATTTTTAATTTCTAGGCAACTCAAAATTTCTAACAAGGACATCTTAACACATGCTCCCCTGTTTTTTTTTTGGTAAATCACAATTTTGTTTTGTGCTTGCTAACCTTAAATTTGAGGTTTTCTCTTACATAGTCCAGATTCACTAAAACTGTAAATAACTGATTCAGTGACTTCTTTGATACATGAAAGATTTCCAGACAATGAACTTGAGATTTAACAGTCAAACATCAGTGCTCATCATTCCTCATGTAGTTGTCTGCTTCCTAGCCATCATAGTTATTTTGGGAGTCTTCTCTGTTGCAAAGATCCTTTTCTAAGAATGCACATTTTCGGGATCATGTCTTCCATTAGTTGATGAGGTTTTCACGCTTAGCCCCTATGGTTGCTCCTTCCTTTTTCAGGATCATGTTTTCCTACTTACACTTGCCATTGGTGTTGTATGCTACTGCTACACTCCTGATTTGTTCTCTTTTTTCTCTAACCATAAGAAGTAATTTCTGGGTTTGAATTCCTTGCAGTGTTGATAATTCTCTCTCTTGAATATGCCTGTCTAAAGTGACAATGATCTCTAGTTTGAGAACAGAAAAAAACCTAAAAATATATGGTACTTCAAATATTCTTTTGACATTTTGCTTGGTAGTAAGACCAAATGTCGGTGAGAAGTAATATATTAATTTTTGATGAAGTAATATATAAAATTTGAGTTCATGTATAATGTAGATAATGGATTCGCTACACTTCATACTTTTGTAGTGTAATGTGATATAAGCCATTTGTGATCATCATTCAGTTGGCATTTATGGACCACTTAATACATTAGGTGAAGTAGACAGTCTAGTTCAGATGGAAAAAGGAGAGTAGCAAAAACAAAATAAAATCAATTACTGTCTTCATGGTTCATATGTTCTGATTTACTGATTCTGTGGATTGACACACACATAACACACAAGTATGATTCTAAGGGATTTCTCCAGTTTGAATTGTTCTTTCTGTGGATTGAGCAGGCGGTCCAGGCAGTGGGAAAGGCACCCAGTGTGCAAATATTGTGAAACACTTCGGGTACACTCATCTCAGTGCTGGCGATCTTCTACGGGCAGAAATTAAATCTGGTTCTGAAAATGGGTATGGTTTTATAGTAATAGTTTCCACCTAAGCTGCATCGAAACCACATTCCTTTCTGGCTAATCAAAATCTGTCCTTATCCTTGATTCATTATACTTAGCATCCAAATATAAGAACAATTATATCTCTACAATGGGCTTGGTTTATCAAAGAAATCATTGAATGCCATTCTGTACATTTTGCTCTTGTGAAAAAGTGGAATTATTATCTCATGGATTAAACCTTATGTCTGTGTGATCTAAGCCATTTGATTGACTTATAATTCTTGATGTTAAAGGCATGATATTCATATTAAATCCAAATCCTACTAGCTTGAGCTTTTAGGAGAGTTAGTTATTTAACAAGGTATTAGAGCCTGGTTTGGCAGGAGGTCCTAGGTTCGAGCCACCTCTTTGCAATTTATTCCCCATTTGTTGATTTGAAAGTCCATGAAGGACTCTCTATTTGGTTTGTTTGACTCTCCATGTACAGGTATGGAGTTGCACGTGAGGAAGGGTGTTAAAGACATAATATTCATATTAAATCCAAATCCTACAAGTTTGAGCTTTTAGGAGAGTTGGTCATTTAACACTTGAAAAGGGTTGCCAATGGAAGGGGTTTGCTTTTTCTCCCGGATATGTGGGTTTTTTGTTATTATTGGTTTTCATGTATTTTCCTCTTTAAAAGCAACTAGTACATGCATTCTCTGTCCAAAGGAAATTTGATGGGTAAAGGGTGAGAGGTCCCCCTTCAATCTGGGGATTGGTTAATTTAAAGAGTAAATCCCCCAAATCCACTGATTTGACTTAGGGACACGGACCATTAAGTTGTGGTGCCAACACTTGTCTGCTGCATTTAATTTAACAATTTTAATTCTGTGGGGCTTTAAGCCTTGGACATCCTCATGAGTGATTATTCTACAATGTATACTTGGTTTATATTTGTGCTCTAAGAGACCCAAGTGCATGCTCTATTGTTTCCTTGGGTTGCTTTCTACAATGTATGCTCCTGTTCTATTGCCTGTTTACTTGGTTCTTGACCTTACAACATCTCTTGGTGGGTATTGGTTTTTTTTTGTTTTCCCTGTACCTTTTCATACTGGTAGAACTGTGGGTTGTAAACTTTTATTTTTGAGTCTGGAGATATCCTGCCCTATAAATTGGCCTAATTTGACTTTCCTGATTATCCGATTTGCAGACCTTCAGTTGTAGATGACTTATCTTTATTTTTATGCCTGTGCTTTTGGATGAAAGCATGGCTGCAATTAGTGAAATCAATGATAATTAGTTAAACTCTTTCATTAGTAACCTTTTCAGAAAAATAAATTCTTGGTGTGAATTGGAAAGGAGTCCAGCGATATTAAGTTTCAGCCTAAATTCACTTAGTTCTTTTCCTCATTGCCACACTTTCCTTTTTAAAAAAAGATTCTGATGTTTTTCCTGCTTGTTTGTTTGTTCTGTTTCACAAATTGGAGTATGAACAGCTCTTATCAAAAGTGTTAATGATTTTGTTCTAAGTTTGTGTTGTCTTTATTTCTGCAAAAAAAGTTCAACATGTTGCAACAAATGGGACTAAGATTCCAACGTTTTCCTTTGGGGTTTTCGAGTGAATTTCCTGAGAACAGTTGATTAGGATTTCCTTTCCAGTTTTAGTTGTTTATTATTTATGATTTATGACTTATCTTTCTTCACATGTTATATAATGAATGACCAAGTGCATTTTATCTTTGTTGCTTGTGGACAAAAATTGAATGTGTTTTTATGTACCGATGCAGTTCTCTTCCTTTCTGATTACCCTGAAAGAACATTTTATATTGTTGCAACAACATGTGGACTCCGATATATTTTAAAAAGGTAATTATTTTTTAACAATGACTGTGCTAATAAAGACTGTTTGCTAATGTGCTGCAGGAATATGATTCAGAGCATGATTAAGGATGGAAAGATTGTCCCTTCAGAAGTAACAATTAAGCTTCTCCAACAAGCAATGCTGGAAGACAGGAATGACAAATTTCTTATTGATGGCTTTCCCCGTAATGAGGAAAACCGTGCTGCATTTGAGGATGTTGTAAGCTCTCTATGCTAGCACTTTTTATCTCGAATTTTCTATCCCTATCACAAATTTATCTCTATGCAAATGTAATCCATATTTGGAATACCCTATTCAGAATAGTCCGTGTAGATGTTGTTGGCCGAAGCTGCAAATTTGGGATCCTTTCTTCTGATATTGGAACTAAATGATGTGAATGCAGACTAAAATTGAACCTGAATTTGTCCTGTTTTTTGATTGTCCGGAAGAGGAGATGGAGAGGCGCATTCTAAGCAGGAATCAGGTTAGAATATATGACTCTCCACTTTTGAAGATTCTATTTATTTATTTTATCTTGGTTTCTATTATATATTTGCCTTTTTGAAAAAAATAAAATTATTTTGTTTTTATGTTTGCCCATTTTGCTGGGAAATGAAGGGAAGAGAGGATGATAACATTGATACAATAAGGAAGCGATTTAAGGTGTTTTTGGAATCTAGTCTCCCTGTTGTTGAGTATTATAACTCTAAAGGGAAAGTCCGGAAGGTAATATTTTTAATATTTTGTTTATGCATCTTTCTAAACTATGTTCTTGCATGTTTATTTATTGCAACCAGTTGAAATTATTTCTTTGCCCTCAGATTGATGCTGCAAAGCCGATTGAAGAGGTTTTTGAGGCAGTCAAAGCTGTCTTCACCCCAACAAATGAACAGGTAAAGCACTACCGTAATGGCTGCTGGAATTTTATAAATCATCGGCTCTGTATGGGACAGAAAATAAAATCCGGAAGAGTTCATCGTCGGTGTTGAACAAAATGAGCATCATTCTGATGTTGTAAATGCTTTTATAATTTTTAGTGATGGAAATAAAGTCTTAATAATTTGTTACGCTTGAGGTAGCCTATAGTCTTGAAATAATTTGTTATCGTCTTAAATATTGTGATTGGCAAACTTCTTCATTAGCATGAGGGAAGCTATCATTGTGACTGAGCATCAGCACACCCTGAACTTTCTGATTTTGCGATTTGCCATCACCTTTAATGCTGCTGGAATGATGAAATGGGGGAATTTCTTGTCATTGGAAAAAATTTGGACTTGCGGCTGCTGATGAAGGATCTGAGGATTCATTTCAATAACTAACTAATATTTCAAGGGGCTCTAGTATTTAGTATGATTGTGAAATATACATTTGTTTTGGACCCTACCTAAACAAATGCAAATTTTAGTAATATTTAGACAATTTTGAGAAAATCTGTGATCTGAACATCCTTTTCCATTTACATCGTCTTATTGCTATTGTTTCAGTTAACCATTTGATCAAGCGTGTTATGCTAGTCAGTATTATTAGGTCCTATATTTTTGGGGACTGACCAAATCACTCACAAAGTACAATAAATTATATTCTATAACTGCAACAATTGTGGGGAAAAGGAAAAAGGAAATAAGGAAAGTAGTCAGTACCATTTTCTATTTACAATTATTGACATGCACATTTCCCTCCTTAGCTGATATAAAGATTCAATGAATGACTACTGTTCACAATATGGGGTATAACCTGGCATTCAACCTTTTAATAGCAGCAAGAAGTGGAGTTGAATGTCCACACACACACATACTTCATGCTGACTCATCGCATACCCTTCCAAGAATGCATCCATCCCAACCGCTCATCTTTTGCTTCATTGATCGATGAACATTTGGTGTCTGCAGGTTGCTGCTTAGGCTCTGGAGCTGCATGGAAGCTATCAAGCTGAAAATCTGTTTAGGTAATATGCTTATATCTGTTGAGGTCTGCTGAGGTGATAAGCTATCAGATATGTGATTATGTAAAAGGAAAAAAAGAAGATATAAGTGGGACACAATGTCCCCCACCTTTGGGTATGAAACAAAACAAAACAAACTACATAACAATGCCCCTTGAGATGGGCAGTGATGACCCTCTGGGTTTGTAAGTCAGCATCACTTATCGGTGGCAGGGTTCTCAGAATATAACCCTCCTCAATTGAGAGATGGCCATATAAATTATTTTGATAACTATGTCATCGTTATCTCCAAAATCTCCAAAACCACCTCTTTATCCACTGTGCCCCTGAACAATCACCAAAATATACTTTCTTCATGCCTGCAAGCATGCATAATAACTCTGTCAAGATGGCAGAGTTAGAATTGGTAAGAACCAGCTTTTTCTTCTTTTATTTCATGCTTCCAAACTCTACTCTCTTACCTAACCAAGATTTCCTCAGAGGAAATGACCTCCTTAGGCCCTGCTTGATGCAAACCTTCTTTGATTGTCTAAAAGCTGTTTCCAGCCACTGATAGATCTTTTTAGTGCTATGCTCTTCTCTTCTTTAGTCATATTTTTTATTTGAACACCTTTGCTAGAAGTTACTGTCAATGTGATGAGATTTTAATTACTGAAACTGGCATGAAGAGGGAAAACTCTTGCATCGCTTTATCTCCGAATAATTCAAATCATTGTTCTCCAATTCAACTTTGAAAGTTCTTGTATTCCTTGCTCCTCCAATAATCTTTATCTTAGTTGAGATTGCATACTTTTACAAGCACAGACTTCTTGGCACTTGTGCTTGTGTTGGGGACATCCAACATACATTCATATCTGAGAAAAGAGTCTTTACTGAATTGTTTACACCATTAAAAACAAATGATGAAAGCACTTTTCTTATATATGACCATCCTAAAAATGTCTAGTACATTGCTACATAAGCTCTAGGTATCTAAACCTTCTAGATTGGAACAAGGTCATCCCAGATCAAGGATTTTGATTCCTCCCTGTCGAGTTGATTGATGACTTTTAAGCAAAACTCTGTGAATTAGAATAGGTAGATGCTTCTGAATTCCTTTCTTTTTTTTTCTTTTTTGTTCTTCAAAGTTAGTATCATAGTAAAGCTTTCCAAGTTTTAAGGTTGTGTTTGGTCCTTGGAAAATGATTTTCTCATGAAAATTTTAAGAGAAAATAAAATATAATTAAAATTAGTTAGTAATTAAAACATTTTTAAGTCATTTAATCTATCTATGGTTGGGTTAAAATAAATACGGTAAGTTTGAATTTATTGACTTTAATGCTATTCTTTATCTTTTGGATTTTTCTTTCTTTACTTTCCTTTGCATTTTCCCTCAATTTTTCCATGAACCAAACATCACCTAAGCGTTTTTACTCTAATGCTTCTTGTAGAGAGTAGACTTGTTAAGTTACCTTTCTTTCAGCCGGTGTATTATAATTATTGACAATTAATTAATTCTTTTATTTTGTTTTCTTGTTTTCAGGTGATTATAATGGTTGGCTGCGCATTTTTATATTTGTTGAGGTATTATTCATGGGACAAATATTTGTTACTTTTGCGAGTAGGATTTAAGTTGTAGTTGATCTACCAATTTGTTTGTTTACTCCCTACAGTGGAAGAAAGTTCATGTTATAAAAAGCCTGTACTATTGTATTCTTATTGAATGACTTTGAGTATTAATAATAATAATAATAATAATAATAATAATAATAATAAATATAACACTCCTTTTCCGGTTGCCTGACTAATGAATACTCTTATGTGTTAACGGTTTCTTTGGCTGTTAAAAGGTTCCATTAGGAACCTGAGAAGTATTAAGAAAAAAAAAAATAGAGAGGAAAAAAGTAAGGAAAGAAAAATTTGAGGAAAATAAAAATTAAGTTTAAACTTGATATTAATTTTATATATTTATTTAAATTCATTTTATTTATTCTCTATCTATAAGGATTGAAAAATACATGAAATTTTGATTTTATATATATATATATATATATATATATATATAGTATATATATATATATATATATATATATATATATATATTATGTTTTTCATGTTGAAATAAAACATGAGAAAATCATTTTTTTTTTAATAAAAGAACCAGTGAAATGAAAAAAAAATTTAAGGATAAAAATACTTCAAAGCACATAAAGTAGCACTTTTAACCTTCAGATACATTACCAAATTAGATATTTCTTAGAATTCTCTTAAAAAAAATTAAGGATAAAAATACTTCAAAGCAGATAAAGTAGCACTTTTAACCATCAGATACATTACCGAATTAGATATTTCTTAGAATTCTCTTAACTTCTTTTTAATTAGTAAAATTTATATCTATTGTAAATGAATGGTCGGTTTACATTGGTGAATGAGCACATTCACTTAGTAATTAAGGAACTTAGTTATTGTAACCATTACGAACATATTCAGTTCATGGATTTCATCAATGAAGATTCATGCATGGTTGATTATGGAAGCCTATAAAAGGTCTTCCCATCCCTTGTATTTGATGAACCCAGTAAATAAGAACTTCTTTAATTTCTCTTCTTCTCATTCTCTCTCTTTCCTCTCTTTATCCTTCTCTTTTCCTCTACCAATTATGATTTCTTTGCCCTAATGGATATACACATGAAGAGATAAATATACTTCTCTTTTAAGGTTTGTATTTTATAATATTATTCATAACACATTATACCATGAACCTGCTCTCAAGGTAATTTCTTAACCATAGCTTGAAGTTATTTCGATTTTGCAAATCTATAATTATATTTGGTTTTGATTGTAAACCAAAATCTATACTGTTATATGTCAAGATCGATCTTCATACATTATTATCAAAAGTTTGTGGAAAATGTCAAATCTCACAAAACTTTAAATTGTGGTACTGGACATTACTGGAAAAAATAATCTATCTTGAATCCTTGATACTGAAATCTAGCTTGACGCAATGAATCTTGGAGTTGCCATCAAAGAAGGAAATCAAACATCCTTGTAGGAGCGCGTAAAAGCGCTGATTTTCCTTCGGCATTATCTCCACGATGATTTAAAAAGTGAATGCCTTACATTAAAGAACTCCTCACTCTATAGAATGAGTTGAAAGGGAGATATGACCACTAAAAAACTGTGATTCTCCTAAAAGTTCGATATGACTAGATGCACTTGAGGTTGCAATATTTTAAAACAGTTAGTGAATATAATTATGCATTATTTAAAATTAGCTCCTAGTTGAAGCTGTGCGGGGAGAAAGTCGTAGAAGAAGACATGTTAGAAAAAACGTTCACCACATTTCATGCCTCGAATGTGCTCCTACAACAACAGTATCGAGAGCGTATATTTAAGAAATACTTTGAATTGATATCATGTCTTCTTGTTACTTAGCCAAATAATGAGCTTTTGATGAGAAATCATCAATCCCGTCCAACTGGATCTAAACCATTCCTTGAAGTGGATGTGATATCGTCTCAAACCCGTGGACATGGACGAAAATATGGTTGTGGAAGGAATTTTCGATACCATGGAATTCATGGTAGTAATCATTCAAGTTCCCCAAAAAGGAAAACCTCATGAAACCACCATAAGTGGAATAATACCGAGGTGAAACAAGAAAATGAGAAGTATATACAAAATGCACCTTCCAAGGTCCATGAGAATAATTGTCATAGATGTGGTATGAAAGGGTATTGGTCACTACTTGTACATCCAAACATTTAGCTGATCTCTACCAAGCATTAATCAAATAAAAAAGAAAAGAGATACAAATGAACTTTACTGATATAAATGAACTAGACATAACTTACTATGATACTGATTTCTTAGGAGATCTTGATGAATGATGAAAATATTGTTACTAAATGATGTTTTTTATATCAAAATTAAATAAAATATCAGTTTGTTATTACTTCAATTACATTGTTATTTATAATTTTTATTAGTTGTATTTGAAATCCATGTGTTATTGATTTCAAGGTGAATGAGGGTGATGTATGTCTGGCTGACTATGCAACCACACACACAATTCTTCAAGATAAAAGATACTTTATAGATTTGACATTAACAAATGTCAATGTAAGTACTATATCTGGTACTATAAACTTATTGAAGGCTCCGGAAGAGCAAATATAATGATACCAAATGAAACTAGGTTCCATATCAATGAAGCATTATATTCTACAAATCCACACGGAATTTGCTAAACTTTAAAGATATTATTAGAAATGAATATCATATTGAAACTATGAATGAAGGTAATAAAGAATGTTTTTACATTACCTCTATTATTTCTGGCAAGAAACATATAATGGAAAAATTCTCAGTCTACTCTTCTAGGTTATATCATACAAATATAAAGCATATTGAGTCATTTGTTCACACCTAAAGACTTTCGTTCTTTGGCATGAAAACCTAGGTGACCTTGGGTAATCAATGATGAGGAGAATCATAGAACACTTACATGGGCATCCACTAAAGAACCAGAAGATTCTTTTGCCCAATGAATACCCATGAGCAGCTTACTCACAAGGTAAACTGATAGTTAAACTATCCTTTAGCAAAGTCATATTTGAGTCACCAATCTTCTTAGAAAGAATACAAGGGGACATATGTGGATCTATCCATCCACCATGTGGACATTTCCGTTATTTTATGGTCTTAATAGATGCCTCTACTAGATGGTCATATGTTTGCCTTCTTTCGACAAGAAGTGTTGCCTTTGCTAGGCTCCTCGCACAAATGATCAAATTATGAGTCCAGCTCCTAATTCATCCAACAAGGCCATCGTAATCTGACAACGTTGATGCGCCTCATCCCAAACCTTTTTATCGACCACGTATATCGCTTGAATAAATGTTGAGCATCCTGTTGCTCATACTCACACCCAAAATGGTTTAGTTGAGTCCCTTATCAAACGTCTTCAATTAATAGCTTGACCATTGCTAATGAAAACCAAATTGCCGACTTCTGCCTAGGGACATGCTATTATGCATGCTGCAAGCTTGATTCATATTCGACCAACTTACCATAAATACTCTCATTCACAACTTGTATTAAGCAAACAACCAAATATTTCTCATTTACGAATATTTGGTTGTTGATTCGTGCCACGGTAGGGTGAGCGGAATCAACAAAATTTGTTTCCTATGTTCCTCCTACTGCCGTAGTCAAGCTACCGCAAAGATAGCTTGCCCAGTGGTCGAACACGAGGATGGGTTTCATCTTATGAATGACTCCACTATAAGTTGAAAAATGGTGAGGCTTTTAGTTTGGATTTTGGATTTGTTTCAAAACAGTTGGGAGTTGTTTGTTTACTAGCTATCAAAGAATGACTGAAAATGAAGTGTGAAATAGTAACTCTGAAGGCTCGTCACTGTACTTTGACAACATGGGGCTAACAAGTGTCCTCGGGTCATATCCTCGCATTATGGCAAATAACATATAGTCAAAACCATAACCGGATCTTTGTTTAACTATAAAACCTAACCCTGAAACCACTCCTATTTGAGTAAACACAGGTATTATGCATTCAAAGCCCCTATAAGTTTAAAACCCTAGCACTCAACCTTATTCCAGTGGCTCGTAAAGGCCATCTAAAGGATAATAAAGCAGTATCTAGCACAAGATGCACTGGACCAAAGCACAGTAAGTATTGACCGAGAAATGACATTAAAATGGGCATTAAACCCTAGTTTGGAAGATATGGAACCATAAATGCTGTACCTGTATCATTTAAAACAAAAGGACAACCTGCAGTAGCCCAGAACCAAGCTGAAGAACCTCCTCCTCTTCAGTGCTGAGGAGGCTTTAGCCAAGCATCCTCGAGTTGTCATCCCCAAGGGGAGTGTTTGGCAGCCTAGAAAATGAAAGAACGAGGAGAGAGAAGAGAGCAAATGAAACCCTAAAAAGAAAGCTGCGGGAAAATGAAAAGTTGCATAAAAGTTGCTTAAAGTTACAAAATCATGGGGGCTTATAAAGGCTACCCAAAGTGTGAAAATACAAGAAAGCCTAAAATATTGGCTCATACAAGGGACAAGGAGGTAATACACCAAACGGGTCAGCTTCGCATTAATTACACAAAAATTGACAGGGCGTGAATTTCAAGTATAGTGGTGAGAATTTCGCTTAGGATATGAATTTCATAGCCTATAAATTTTTCGCTTAGCCTAGCGAAATTGTACGTATAGATAACTTAAATCACAAATTTTCGCTATAGCACGCTGAATTTCGCTAGTTAGATAAATTTCGCTGAAATTTAATAAAATTTGTGAGAGATAGCTAAAATGGAGAATTTTCTATTAAATTCTCGCTAGCCTAGCGAAAATTTTCAGAGATAGCGAAAATGGAGAATTTCGCTAGGCACAGTGATTTTCGCTATGTAGCGAAATCTCCTCGCTTAGCCCAGTTTAAATTTCAATTTTCGTTTAGGATTGCGAAATTTTCGCTATGGTTGCTAAATTTTCGCAATCCCAAAGAAAATTTTTGCAATCATAGCGAAATTTCCCGGGCTGCCCGTTCTACACTCGCTTGCCTACCGTGACCTTCTATCGCATCACTTTTCATCATTTTGCTCTATTTCTTTATTGCATCTTGGTATTTGTGGATGTAAGGAAAATTAGTTTCAATATCTACGGTTCCGCATTATCTCGATATCGAACTCCCAAGGTATGCAAAAACCTGCAAAATAACCAAAAATAACCTCGAAATGGCATAAGTGATACTAAGTGGACATGAACACCTCAATTGGCTTAATTGATACGATTAGTGCGCAAAAAGCACACAAACCTATCTCAAATAGCTTCAAATAGGCACTTTGGGCACTAATCACACTCCCCCCAAATCGACACGCTATAGTCCCTAGCAATGCTAAAATAATCAGGACATGCATGCTGTGATTTTACAAAAAGTGTATACGGTTCAAAAAGGTGTATGTACATATAAGCAATGCCTTTAAAATGAACAATTGATACCAAGTTTGAAAAACCTACATGAGAGAGCAAAACCATGTTAACAAATTTTAGGTCAACATCTGATCCAAAGAATTCAACCTGAATTTCCACTAAAATCTAATGGTTCCTAATGTAACCAGATTGAGCCAATAAAGTGCAAAATTATTTCCTCCCCTCAACCTAGCTACTGGCATGGCCTTAAGCCGCTGAATTAACCTAGATAGGAAAAAGCTACACTTTCTTCTTTATTTAACTACAATGTAGGTGTAATGTTTAAACCCACTTCACTCAAAGTCCGTGGTAACTGGGTCCATCCACGACTTAACCAATTAAGGTTTGGGGGCATCGTCAAAAGGATCACTGACCAATTAACTCGCAGCTTCACCCCGACCCGAATGATTTCGAGAATTACACCTACAACACGCCTAAACTCTACCCATTCACCCACGAGCGAACACTAAGTCGATGACTCTAACCACTATAGTTTAGGCATCGGGCTTCAAAGGCTTCACCCATATACCCCTGACCGTATTCTGGTTTCAAGGCAAGCTCACGACTTTTATTTTTCTTTTTCTTCTTTCTTTTTCTTTTTCTTTTTTTCTTTTTCCTTCGAAGACAACATTGGTCTTCATATATGGGTAATTGACAAACCTATCATGGTCATTAACACGCTTAAGGCCGGCTTTGCAAAGCGAAAAGAGGCATATAATTTCACAACCTATCGGTACAATCTGGTGTGCAGTGTGTGAATTAGCTCAAAGGGGAAATGTTCAAGTTGAATTCGCTGGAATCTCAATTGACCAAAAACTGAATCATGCATGGGATTGTTCTAACATTAAGGCAATAACAGGGTTTCAATTCTCCAAGTAAAGGCAATTCAATTGTCCAATTGAAAGAAAAATAGATACACAAAATGGAGGCACAAAAAGTAATTTGCAAAAGTGTAAAGAAAAATGAAGCTGGCATAGAATGCAAACTAATGGATGGGAATGTACCACCTCAATCATGATGGTCGAGAAGGGGGCATTTCCACTGTTGGTGTTAATACACGAAAAACTGGTCAGCCGAACCAAGCAAGAGCTAAATTTAGACATGTGGACTGTAAGACTCCGTGGAGGTCCAAGCAGAGAATTTCCTCCCCGATACCGCCGCACAATATGTGGCTTCACCCGGCTCCATCGACTCATCACCCTATCAACATTCGGGATCGAGCAGGTCCACTGAACCATTGGGGTAAGCCTGCTGAACAATGAATGGACCCGCCCATCGCGATTTGAGCTTGCCCGGAATAGATGGAGTTCGAGTCATACAAGAGGACTGGGTCCCTCAACAAATTCTTCTCGCTATCATCCGGTCATGCCATTTTTTTTGATCTTTCTTTGCAATCTTCGAATCTCAAGTAGGCATCATTTCGCATTTCTTCCTAAATCATTGAGATCATGAGAACCTCTAACCCGCCTATTTCAGTCCATGTTCACTTCGACGCCCACCACGCCTTGTACTCGACACCGGAAGGTACATGCCTTACCATAGACCAACCGATAAGGGGACACTCCCAGGTTTGTCTTGAAAGCTGTTCTATAGGCCCACAGCGAATCAAGCAGTTTGATGGGCCAATCTTTCCTGTTGGCGTTTACCACCTTCATTAGAATGGTCTTAATCTCCCTATTGGCAAGTTCTACTGCCACTTTGTTCGAGGGTGGTAAGGGGTGGCCACTTTATGTTTCACACCATATTTAGCCATGAGGTTTTCAAATGGTTTGTTACAGAAATGGGAACCTCCATCGCTAATAATGGCTTTTGGCACCCCGAACCTAGAAAAGATGTTTGCTTTCAAGAATTTAAGTACCACCCTGTGGTCATTGGTTTTGCAGGGGATTGCTTCAACCCACTTGGACACGTAGTCCACTCCCACCAAAATGTACGTATGACCATACGACATGGGGAAGGGTCCCATGAAATCAATGCCCCACACATCGAATAGCTCGACTACTAAAATTGGGTTTAAAGGCATCATGTGACGGCGAGACAACTTCCCGAGTCTTTGGCATCTATCACATAATGCGCACATTCGTGTGCTTCCTTGAACAAGGAAGGGGCCAAGAGAAACCAGGATCGCGAAGACCTTCATCGCCGTTTTCCGGGAAGCAAAATGACCACTACTGTGCACTCTCATGGCAAAGTGGCTCGTAATTCCCGTTGTTCCTCCTCGTAAACGCACTTCCCGATTATTTGATCTCGCACAAAGATTCGAATAAGAAGGGTTCCTCCCAATAATAGGAATGGATCTTCGCAAAGAAATACTCATCTCGTTTCCACTCGATGGATTTCCCTGCGGGCGAGGAAATTGGCAATGTGAGCATACAAGGGAGCTTTTTCCAGCTGCATTAGAGATTCTTCAGTGAATTCATCATTGATGGGTGGGCTATGAGTGTCACGGGCTATTGTTAACCTTGAAAGATGATCTCGCCACTACATTCTCTTACTCCCTTCTTGTCTTAATTTTGCAAGTTAAACTCCCGGGCTAAAGAACCCACGAATGAGCCTTGCTTTCGCATTTTTGCTTGGTCAGAGATTGTTCTTGCAGCTTTAATGGTCCGTAAAATGACTACATCGTACCCGACTCAAGTATGCTCTAAATTTGTCTAAAGCATAGACCATTGCCAACAATTCCTTCTCTGTAGTAGTATAATTCCTTTGTGCTTCATTCAAGGTTTTGCTTGCATAATAGACTACATGAGGTTTCCCATCTTCTCTTTGGCTGAGAACTGCACCGATAGCAAGATCACTGGCATCACATCACTTCAAAAGGCAAATCGCAGCTAGTGCCTAGCTCATCGGCAAGAGTCAAATGGGATTTCAGCTCTTCAAAGCTCTCCGACATTCTTTCTCCCAAATAAATTTACATCTTTCTAGAGCTTGCACAGGGGTTTAGCAATCTTCGAAAAGTCTTTAATGAACCTTCAGAGAAGCCTCGCATGACTAAGGAATCGTTTAACCTGTTTACATTCGCCTGGGGACGGCAATTTGGAAATAAGTTCAATCTTTGTTTTTATCAACTTCTATTCCTACGGAAATAATGTGCCCCAAAGATACCTCGGGTTAACCATAAATGGCACTTCTCCCAGCTTACACCAAAGTTCTCTTATGCACCTGTGACGGCCTCCGCATTAGTCAGCATTCCTTAAAATCGCTCCATATACGCTGATGTCATCCATGTATACTTCCATTATGCGCTCCACCATATCGAACATGCTAAGCATACATCTCGAAAAGTGGCCAAGTGTAAAATACCAAAGGCATCCTTCTATAAGCATATGCACTAAATGGACAAGTGAAAGTGGTCTTTTCCTCGATCCTCCGCAATCCCTTATCCGAAATACCTCAATACCCATCCAAAAGCAATAGAATGGGTGTCCTAAACCCTTCAAGGAGCCGATCGACAACGCAACTGAAGATCTTTCTTGTTACCTCATTGAGCCTCCGAGATCTATGCACACTCTCCAACCTAGAGGAGTCGGTAGACAATTCTTCACCCTTTTCATTTTTCGCTTGTCACTCCCGACTCTTAGGCACCACCTGCTAAGCTCACCAAGTGCTATCCGAAATGGGGTAAATGATACCGGCTTGGAGCAATTTCAGGACCTCAATGCGAACTACTTCCTGCAGGTGGGGGTTCAACCTCCGTTGTGGCTGCCTAACAGCCTTTGACTCCTCTTCTAGGTAAATGTGATGGGTGCAGATTGTTGGGTTTATGCCTTTTAAATCAGAAATTTTCCACCCCAATGCTTGCTTGTTCCTTTTGAGAAGGTGCAACAGGTTATTCTCTTGCGAAGTAGTCAACAGTGATGAAATCACAACTGGACACTGCCCATTTTCTTCCGTAAATGCCACTTCAACTCCAACTGGAGGGGTTTGAGTTCTAATCGCTAGTTCCTTGGTTCGTCACCGCTAATAGAGGTAGGATTTCTATTTTTCTCCTCCAATACCCCTGTACTAAGCTCATGCTTGAGGTTCCTCATATCCCAAGGCACTCGAATAACTCCGTTAATACATCTCGCACCTGCTGCTCATTAGCCTGTTCTTCAAGAATCGCATCTATTATACAGACTTCTTCACAATCATCTTCTTCCGAGTGCATATGCCTTTTACTCAAATGAAAAATATTGAGTTCTAAGGTCATATTCCCAAATGTGAGTTGCATAACCCCATTCCTAAGAATTTATTACGGTATTCGGCAGCCAAGACCCACTTCCTAAAAATGACGGGCACATGATTGGCTCCCACTCCGCAATCGGCCTGTGTCATACGACTAAATCCACTGCAATAAAATCGGTCCACTTGTATTAATACATCCTTAATGGCCCTTCGGTATTTTAATAGAATCACTTACTGGCTAGTGATGCAAAGGTGATGGAAGTGGGTTTCAGTTCTCCCAAACCTAATTGCTTGTACATGGAATATGGCAGAAGGTTCACACTAGCTCCTAAGTCTAATAGTGCTTTCTCCACACTGATGCCTCCAATATTAACCGAGATTGTTGGACATCCCGGGTCTTTATATTTCACTGGAGTCTTGCACTCAATGATAGCACTCACTTGCTCGGTCAAAAAGGCCTTTTTGTTTACATTGAGACTCATTTTTATCGTGCATAAATCCTTCAAAAACTTTGCGTAGGTGGGGACTTGTTTGATCATGTCAAGGAGAGGAATGTTAACTTTTACCTGCCGCAAAACTTCTAGAATTTTTGATTGGTTAACATAACTTTTCTTTTTTCGGAGAGCCTGTGGGAATGGAGGGGGTACACTGTTCTTCACCTCCTCTCTATTTATCGACCGGATCTTCTTGCGGGCGGGTCAGCTACCGGTGGGAGCGATTTGCTAGAGTTGAATCGTTGGTCCCATTCTTACCACTTCTAAAGTCACTAACGCTTTCTTAACTTCATCACTTCGTATTTGACTATTGGTCAGCCCTATTTCATGCACTCCCTTCTTATGTTGCTGTGACTGGAAGGGAACTCTTCCCTTCTCGAACCCCCGCACTATCGCTGATAGTCTTGAAATTTAATGCATATTGTCCAGCTTTCCTCGTTTAGTGAATCCCCTTCTCGCTCAATTTTCTCTGACAACTTGAACATTCAGCACCTTCGTTCTACAAACAGTGTCACTCACTTTACTGTTTAGGATTGCCTGTTCAACAGGAGAAGAAAGTGGAGGAGGCTATTGTTGTATTGAAGTGGAACCAAACTGCTGCTGTGCTCCTGGAGGGGCGTTTGCAGGGGGTTTTGGCTTCCATGATGTGCTCGATGATTTCTCCAGCTAAGGTTATAGTGTTACCAAGGAGCATCTATGGGTGGTTTATTTTGATTTAGGGTAATGGCATGCTCTGACAAAGGTTCTCAAATGGTGACTATTTGACTGACAATTGAAGCAAGAGGGTTGGGATGCAGATAACTCATTGATCGCTTGTACTTCATGCTTCGATTTTCATTTCCAAAATTTCTCATCCAATCTTCTAGCTTAAAGTGGTCGCTTTGCTTTCATCTCTCGTGTCTTCGTAAAGTGCATACATGCTCCCCCTCGCCTGGTTCGAAGGTTTGATCTTTCTACCTCCCTTTGATTCGGTTCATCCATGCCTTTTGAGGTTTCGTAAATGACATAGTTCAAAAAGTCCATGGCCTCATCCCGGTTTTTGCCTCAAAAGGTACTCTCCACACATAGTCTCCAATAGTTGCTTCATAGTCGAGACATACCATCATAAAATGGTTCACTAGCATCCATGTATCAAAACCGGTGTGGACATGCATTGATGGTCTCCATGAATCTTTCCCAACACTGGTAGAACTTCTACATACATAGCCGAGTAAGTGTAGATCCGTCCCTTCAAACTCGTTGGTTTTCATGGCACTCAAGAATTTTTTCAAAATTTCGCTCGCAGCCAAATTCCTACTTCTTATGGTTCCGGTCTCAGTGAGTTAAGCCAAATCTGGCCTTGTCCTTGTGGTTAATGGAAATGCTTTCAACTTCAGCAAATCCATGTCAATCATACCTTCCTTAAAGGTTGTGCAAACTTCCTCAAAATCCCTTATATGAGTGTATGGGTTTTCATTTTCCATACCATGATATGTAGGGAGTAGGGGTACTAAGTAGGGCCTCACTGCTACATCTTCAGCATGAGTTATGATGCAGGAAGGGGCACTAACCTGTGGAGGGTGTATGGTCCCTCACCGATCCGTAGCCGTCGGGTCTCATGGGGTACCCGTCGACTCGGGCTGCTCCTCGTGGATCCATTCGTCACTGGGCACAATCGATTTCATTGCCTTGTTCAATTGGTGCACCGATTCCTTGCAAATTACTCCGATGTCCCTCTATCCTGGTGCATAAACACCGTTATAATAAACCGAGACACAACAAAGAGCACCAACAAAACTTGCAAAAGGGTTATTGTTAGCTAAAATAAAATTGACTGTATGAAAAGCAAAAATGCGCGCTATCGTAAAGTGATGAAACTTGCAAGCATAGCAGAATCGAGATTCAAAAAAAAAGATACAGGTCACCTACACTTGTAGCCAAGGGATTCTGAGTACACATGACTCATCATGCGTAGTTTTGGCACCATCCGACAACGGCGCCACATTTGATTCGTGCCACGGTAGGGTGGCCGGAATCAAATTTGTTTCCTATGTTCCTCTTGCCGTAGTCAAGCTGCAAGCATAGCGGTCTGAAATTAGAACACGGGGATGAGTTTCATCTATGAATGACTTGCATCGGTGTTGAAAATGGTGAGGGCTTTAGTTTGGATTTTGGATTTGTTTCAAAAGCGGTGGGAGTTGTTTGTTACTAGCCTTCTCAGTAATGGCTGAATGAAGTGTGAAATATGAAAAGTAGCTTTGAAGGCTTGGGTCTTGCTAGCTTGTGACATGAAATTTATGAAGTGTCCTCGGGTCATATCCTCGCATTATAGCAAATAACATATAATCAAAACCATACTTAGGATCTTTGTTTAACGCTATAAAACCTAACCACGGAAACCACTCTTATTTGGTCGTACGGGTATTATGCATTGAAGCCCACATAGAAGTTTAAAACCACAGCACTTTCGACCTACGTTCAGGTGGCTCGTGAGGCCATCTAAAGGATAACAGTGCATCAGCATTAAGCATGCCTTTGGACAAAAGCATGGTAAGAAGTATTGACCAAGGAAATGACATTAAATGCATTAAACCCTAGTTTGGAAGATATGGAACCATAAATGCTATATCATTTAAAACAAGAGGACAACTGCAGTAGCCGAACCAAGCCGACAACCCTCATGCTAAAGTTAGCAGGAAGCAATGACATCAGCAAGGTTGTCATCCCCCGAGGAGTGTTTGGCAGCCTAGAAAATGAAAGAAAGAGGAGAAGAGAGGAAACAGTAATTTACTAAAAAAGAAAGTGGGGAAAATGAAAAGTTGCATAAAAGTTGCTTAAAGTTACAAAATCATAGAGGGCTTATAGGCCGTGAAGTGTGAATCTGAAAGCCCTAAAAATATTGGCTCATACAAGGAATGAGGAGGTAATACACCAAGCGGGGTCGTTTGGCATTAATTACACAAAATTGACGGCGGGAATTTAAGCTGTACTAGGAGAATTTAGCTAGGATGTGAAAATTTATTTAACTTGTGAAATTTCATTAACTGTGAGAATTGCTAACTGTGAGAGATTACCTGAGAGATAGCGAAATCTGGAAATTTTAAGCTATGCACGATTAATTCGCTAGTAGCGAGAATTCCTTCTTCTTGAAATTTGTGAATAAGCGAAAATGGAAATTTTAGTCATTGGTGATTTTCGCTATGTACTTGAAAATTGCTAACTAGTAGAGAATTTCAATTTATTAGGATGCGAAATTTTAAGCTATGGTTGCAGTACCGCAATCGTGAGAATTTTCACAATCATGCGAATTTCTTGGGTTGTTCTTCAACGCACACTCTTTGCACCTTCCTATTGCATCCTTTTCATCATTTGCCTTCATTTCTTTATTGCATCTTGGTATTTGTGATGGCTAAAATTAGTTTCAATCTTCGTAGTTTAGCACATATCTAGATAACATCGAACTCGAGGTATGCAGCTTACGCAAAATAACCAAAATAACCTCAAAAATGGCATAAGTGATACTAAGTGGACATAGACACCTCAATTGGCTTAATTAATCTGATTAGTGCGCAAAAAGCACTCAAAACCTATCTCAAATAGGGCTCAAAATAGCACTTTTTGGGCACTAATTAGTTGTACAGTCTATATACCAATTGCACCTACACAACGCACTAAAATAGGTCCTCAATGAAGACTTGTGATTTATATAGGTTTTAATTCTCCAGCTATCATAAAATATCTTGAACCCTTAACAAGGGATGTTTTTACAGCCTGCTTTGTGGATTGTCATTTTAATGAGAGTGTATTCCCACCATTAGAAGGAGAAAACTCGGTTCTAGAAGAACGATGAGAAATTACTTGAAATGTATCTACAATGTCTCATTTTGATCCTCGTACAAATCAATGTGAACTGGAAGTTCAAATGATCATTCATTTGCAAAATCTTGCAAATCAATTACCAGATACTTTTATCGATACAAAGAAAGTGACAAAGTCACATATCTGGCAGGACCGACGGATACCCTCGAGTTTCGGGTGGTCAGCCTAGTGAAGTTCCCAGCATGTGACCCACAGGGAATGTCGATAGACCTCAACTTTAAGAAAGAAAGTAAACACCTGCATTAATATAAAACCTCAATATATATATATAAAAGATCCATAACCACTCAAATTCCTGACCGACCCATTTCTTTGCCAGAGTCATAACCACAAACACATATGATAAAGACTCATATGAGTTCAATCTTAAGATCGAGCATTCTAAGAGTGTTTGAATTTAGGGTACAATGAGAAAATACATAAGTCAAATAAAAATAAAAATGGAGATAGATAAGATAGAATATTTGGCTGTGAGCAGTGACGTGAAATTTGGCGAGGTAGGTCTCTATGGTACATGCGGACACAGAGAACATATTTAAAAGCAAATAAAACGAGAGATAATAAATCTACGATTGAGTGACATAATTTATAAGGAAAATAATGTTTTATTTTTAAATTCCTTCTCTCAGACCTCCGTCCACTCTTTTGTAAGGTTCCCGTTTGGAATCATTTCACAAAACCCGAACTTATACCCAAGTCAATAATATGAAATCGTAGCAAAAATTTAGCCGAGCATCATAATCAAGAACCTTATAACCTGAAATTTTCCATGACATAAAAATTGAGCATAAGATATATATAATCATGTTTATTAAAATAATCTTGAAAATACAGTAACCATAAATATTGAGATGATTATACTTTATAGAAACCAACAATGCATTTAAAATACCATAGTAAGCCAGTAGATGAAACTTGACCTCACGACACTTGGCGTGGCAGCTAATAAACGGATCGACGGCGTCATTTGTGACTAATAAACATTCAAATAAACCCCGAGCATCACGTGGCAACTAATAAACCCAACCGGGTAATCCGACATCAGTAAATGGAATTAATACATAAATCTTGAATGTCGAACCTTTGGTACTATATGGTATTTTTATCAACTTATAACAACTGACAGTATCCTTCCTCACATATACCCCTTCTAACGTCTTGTGTTATAAATGTTTTCACAAAGTCTCAAAAATCCATTCCTTAAATCAACAAATTTTCAAGTGTTTAAACACCGATCCATGTACCAAAATGTTTTAAATACCACAAATTCACATCCATGAACTCAGTAAAATTTTCAAATATTCTTTAAAATGATTGACAAAATCCATGATGATAACTTATTTATATAAAGCTTGATAATTATATTTATGCATAACCAACCATTGATAAAATAAGTTATATATATAATAATTAACCATAACTATATATCATAATAATACCCCAAAGAATTTAAAACATATAAACCACTCACAGACTACAGATGCTCAGTCCTGCTCCCCTGCAGGATCATCTCGAAACTTCAAATGTGAGTATGCATAATAATATAAAAAAGCCATTTAGGCTTGATAGCAACCCAAAGACATTGGGATTACTTTGAATGTCTTAGAATATTTTAAAACTATGAAACTATCTAAATTGGACCACAGAAAGCAGTCCAGTTATATAGTGTACCCTACAGGGCAGTACCCCAGAGTAGGGCTTTTCACGGGAGCTAATCTTCGAAATGAACCTTCCAATAACTCATAAAAATATCGATTTCACTAATCCAACTTCAATTTACTAATTTGTGGTGTACTTGATTCGATCAAACCTTTTTGGTAATTACAGAAATGACCGTGAAGCCAACAAGCTTGGCGTCCAAAATTTACAAACTTTATATCGGAAAGCCCGAGACCCGGGAACACGCGTTACCCTTACCTTCATTCAAAGGTTGCTGTGGTGGCTGAAAAACTCGTCGAACGATCGGCGAATTTGTTTACGTCGTATCTTCAAGCGGTGAGGAATGCGAAGGGACCGCGGGGCGTAGGTCGGAGGGTCGAAAGATGGGAGGGAGGTAGATTGACTGGATGGCGGAAACATCAAATCCAACGACCGTGGCGACCGCGCCGCGTTAGCCAGGCATGTCTGGGCTCGTCCGTGATGGTCATGTAGTGGCCAAACACGGTCGTTTGATGGCGGCGCTCCTCCTGGCCGTGAGTGTAGCAGGGTGGCGAGTCGCCTTGATAGCAAAACCCGTTTGGCCCTAAGGCTGTTAGCTTGACCGTTCGAGGTCACGAGTTTGGAGAATTTCTCTAGGGTTTTGGAGCTCAAAATGAGTGTGTTGGGGCTAGCGTTCTATTCAGCACGCAAAACTAAGTTTATATAGAGCCTAGAGTTGCTTTCAGGTAAAAACCCTAGACTGATTTGGACATTGCTAAAACATTGTTGTTTGAACTCCCCAGGGTCATAACTTTTATCGAAATGAGTGATTTTAACGTTCAACCAGTCACATGAACTCGTCTCGACGAGGCTGCGAAATAGTGTCTTAATTGACCCAAATTATTCATCCTTAGAAAAAAGTCAACTTGGGCCCACATACTAATTGTTGGTCAAACTTGGTCAAACGTTTAAAAACTTGTATTATTTGGTACGGGTCGTTACAACCTACCCCCCTTAAAGAAAAATTTCGTCCACGAAATTCGTACCTGTGTCATGGAAGAGATGAAGTGCGGCTCGGCATTTGGTCACTCCAGCTCCAGTGCGCCTCCTCATTGAGTGGTTTCTCAAGGACCTTCACTAAGGATATTGTCTTGTTGACTCCTTCTCTTCTCTGCCGGAATGCGCAGCGGCTGCTCCTCCTTAGGATAAGTCATCCTCATTTCGATCTCTGGTGTCTCGACACATGTGAGGGATCTGAGATATACTTACGTAGCATGGAGATGTGGAACACATTATGGACTCGAGAAAGCTCCTCCGACAAGTCTAATCTATCAGCCATTGGACCTATCCTCTCAACAATCTCAAAAGGCCTAATGTAGCAAGGACTTGGCCCTCACTTCCCAGAGTACCGCCCTTCCCAAGGAGAGAGCTTAAGAATATTGATCTTGACCTCAAACTCAAAGATCCTTTCTGCAGCTTGTCCGCATAAGCTCTTTTGCTATCTTGAGTTTGCTTTCAGCAGGAGCACGTATAACATTAACCTTGTCCACTGTCGTTTGTACAATCTCAGGACCTAGTAATTTCCTTTACTTGATCTCATTTTCAACATAGTGGAGTGCGGCATTGTTCCCATCTGATACTAGCAGGTGACATTGTCTTGAGTGATAGATTTGTTATAAGTGAACTCACACTAAGGTAGATATTCATTCCAATGTCCTTTGAATTACGTATGACCTCAACATATCCTCCTAGTGCAGATAGTCCTCTCAGATTGTCCATCGATGCGAAAGGGTGAAAAAGCGGTACTCAAATTCAATAACCACTAATTCCTTCATCAATCCTTTCCAAAACCTCGAAGTGAATCATGGATCTCTATCAGAGATGATCGACACTGGCACCCCATGCAAACTCACTATATGATTCACAAAGAGTTTCGCTAGCTTTCGAGGAGAAAACTTCTCACGAATAGGTAGGAAATGCATGGACTTGGTGAGTCGATCAACTACTACCCAATTTCCGTCATGTCTACGGCTGGCCGGAGGAGTTTGAACCACGAAATCCATTATGTCGCTCCCATTTCCATTCTAGGATGGGTAAAGAAATTTGCGAAGTCAGGCTTTTGTCTCTTTGCCTTCCTTGTTGACGGATGAAGCGCGGATTACATACTAGGCAGCTTCTCTTTTCATCCACGACCGCAATAATATGCCTTGATTATGCGGTACATCTTGAAGTGCTAAGGTGCATAGCATATAAAAGCGAACTATGGAGAAGCCCCATCCCAATATTTTGCCTTTTAACTCAACCGATTCTTTGGAACACAAAGCCTAGAACCAATCACCAGGCTCGTGCGTCTCTATGTCGTCAGTTACATTCCTTCCCTCGATTTTCTTTCACGCTCATCAAATAGGGATCTTCTGGTTGTGCCTTACAGGAGAATACGATCTCACAGTATGCGGTCGTAGTTGGAAACAGCAAAAGTGCCCACTGAAGCATGCATCCTCAACTCAACACCCAACTCTACTTAGCTCGACCATCAATGGAAGTTATCTTTAATACGCATATAAGCGAAGAAGCCTGTAGACTTAGGCTGAGGCATGCATTCACATTTGCCTTACACGGATGGTAGTCGATAGATGCGATCATAATCCTTAAGTAATTCCATCCATCTCCTTTGCCTTAAGTTTAACTCATAAGGTAAAAAACAAATATTTAAGGCTCTTATAGTCGGTAAATATCGACAAGTAAAGGCTCCATCTGAAGTAATGCCTCGAGTCTTCAATGCTAGGAATTACCGCGTGAGTTCAGTCGTAGGTAGGATAATTCGGCTCGTGTTCCTTCAATATGCGAGCATCATACAACTCTCTTATGTTGCATCCAACACGCAACCCTAAACCTTGGTGTGAAGCATCGTAAACCTCGAACCCTCTCGTTGCCCTCGCGATGTCAAAGCAGTGACATCAACTTTTCCTTGAGTGTTTAGAGCTTCCCTCACACTGTCAGTCCTCAAAACTTAACTCCTTTCCTAGTCAAACAATGAAGTGATCACCCTTATCTTTGAGAACCCTTCTATATGAATCTGCGGTAATACTCGGCTAATCACAGGAAACTCAGCATATCATAGTAGTTGGTTGCTCCCGACTTGCCACTTGCTTCACTTTAGAGGATCACATAAATGCCATCAACCGAAACACATGTCGAAATCCTCGCTCAAACGAAAATTCACATTCTTTGAACTTGGCATACATGATCTTGCAAAAGTGATGGGCGTTGAAAAAGTCTGCAACACAGACAAAATGTCGCTCATGCTCCCATTTCGCTCCTCAGTACACGAATAATAAAGTCGATGAAGCTGATGACAAACCACGATCTAAGTATGGACCCGGAAGACCAGTTCAAATCAAGTCCATATGAAAGGCTGTGAGGCATTAGTGAGTCAGAAAGACATTTTTAAACTCATAATGTCGTATCTAAATCTGAATTGGCGATCTTAGGAATATCTGATTCCCCTAATCATGTGATGGTACCGACCTCCAAGTCAATCTTGGAAGAACACCGCACACCTGGAAATTGTCGAATAGATCATCAATCTAAGGTAAAGGGTATTTGTTACGAATGGTGTTTGTGACATGCATGATGCATACACAACCTCAGTATCATCCTTCTTCTTCACAAATAACACAAACGCTCCCAGTCAAATCGACCTAATAAATCCCTATCCATCAACTCTTGTAGCTGAGTCTTCAACTCTTTCAACTGATCGGGGTGCCATTCTATAAGGTGGTAAAGAAATAGGGTGTACCGAGGACTAAATCCAATGGGAAAATCTGTTTCTCGTTAAAGCGACAGAGATGTGGAAATATCTGAAAGTCCCTCACCTCTTGGTTAATCCTCCAAATCTCACTTCACTACTCACAGTGTCAACTACATGAGCTAAGATACCTTACAACCTTTCTAAAGTAAACACTGGCAAATAGCGAGAAATCAAACCTAAGGTGCTCGCCTCCGCTCGTAGAAGCCCACTAAGTAGTCCGTTAGTCTAAATATCACTCCTTGGAAACAATCCGACTGAAGCATAGTTTGAAGCAAACCCGATCCATCGAGAATCATCCAACCCTTGAGATCTATTAATATCAAATGCTTCCATATCTTGGCCTCGATGAAAAGCGAACTACCTTTAAGCGCAATCGACTAGGCCGTAGAGACTCTCTATGGGTGTGGCGATCTCGAACCATCGAAGGAAAGTCTCATCGGGCTGGTCTGACATACTCACGTGAAATAAAAGAGTGTGTAGCCCGGGCGATGAGTACATGTGCATCGTCACCAAAAATAGATAAATGTACACTGTCACAGCGTCGGGGTGGCACATTGCCTCTGCACAGTCATGGCATAAACTCTACCTCTAACGAGATTGGTGCGTCCTCTCACGTCACATACGTGGGTTGGTGTGAAGCCTGGCATCGTGCTAAAGGAACCACCCGGTGCGCCTGTCTGTCATCGACCTCCGTACCCACTAGTCCATTGGGCCCAGTGCGATCGAGACTCTGAATGCATTGGATTCTCGATGAAGCGATCCCTCTTGAAATGTTACGTGCGCATGTTTGAAACACCATCATCCGGTGGCATGATCCGTCATTAATCTTCTTTCAAAGCATACGGGAAGTCGACGAAAACCGCTTGATTGCGGACCTCTGAAAATGGCCCTTGCCACTACTCCTTGGCGAAATCTAGAGACCTGTGTATGTCCACCTCACGAAACACCGCTCTTCTTGCATGCATTTGTCTGGCTGGATCCTCTTGAGGTCGACTGAAACTACCTCTTGTTGATCCTTAATTTGGGGCTTCCGAAGACAATATGTATGATGGTGCTTAGTGTCTTCAAGTCTGTCTCCACCTCTAGAGTACGGCGTCTCTCATGTCGTGTCACGTGGGATAGTCGAACTGAGAGGCGCTCAAAAACTATCGACTCACTCGATCCATCGAAACCTCTCTTCTTAGCGGCCTCATCATGACCAAATTGGGGCAATCCGATAGCTCTCTAAGCCCATGCCATTACTTTCGAGAAACTGTCATGCTACCTTGAGTGGCGTCACCGAGCCTTCTAGCCTGCCCAGTACCGACAAAGGGTGAAATGAGGAAACTTCGGTCATGGCTTGGTCTTGGCGTACTGAGTGTGACGTTTCCTAGTCCTCTCATCGCCCACAGCTGCCTACCCCTAGCGAGAGAAAACCAGCTATCTGACTCTATCCTCATTCGGACACTGCATACCCTCGTCCAAAATCTTCTATATTGTCATCTAAAGCTAGGATAAGCCACCATAGGAGCGGAGTGGAGCCATCAAACCCAGCATCAAAGTCTCACGAGCTTGATCAGCGGTGGCACCGGTAAAACCACTCTCTCGGTAATTCCGAGCGGGCACTTCATTAAAGATTCTCCTCGTAGTAGATTGCATATGAGCTTGCCAAAACTGCGGGGGCCTCGTCTACCTGGCGCCCCGTGAGCATTTTCAGAATAAATGAAACATAGTGTTTCAAGGATAAGGTTAGGAAGGTACTCTGGCTCTTGGATGAGTTATAGTGATATGTACAACCCGAGGAATTTAGAAACCTAGAGCTCGATACCAAGGCGACAAGACCCAGAGCACAGGCCCTCGAGTTTCCCGGAATTGGTGCTAGTGAATTCCCATTGTGTAACCACAGGGAATGTCGATGGACCTCGGCTTTAGAAAGAAAGTAAGCGCTTGCGTTAATATAATACCTCAATATATATATAAAGATCTACATCGCTCGAATTCATAATGTGACCCATTTTACTATAGGTGATAACCACAAACACATATGATAAAGACTCATATGAGTTCAATACTAAGATCAGAGCATTCTAAGAGTGTTTGCGAATTTAGGGGTACAATGAAAATACATAAGTCCAAATAAAAATAAAGGCAGATAGATAAGATAGAATCTTTTAGGCGCGGAGAGCAGTGACCGTAGAAAATTTAGTGCGAGTGAGTCTCTGATTTGTCTGGACTAGAGAGCAATTTAAAACAATAAAGCGTGAGATAATAAATCTCGGTGAGTAAGCATAATTTATAAGGAAAATAATGTTTTATTTTGAAATTCCCTTCTCTCAGACCTCACGTCCAACTCTTTTGTAAGGTTCCAGGTTTGGAATCATTTCACAAAACTGAGCTTATACGAGTCAACAATATGAAATCATGCTCAAAATTTAACCGACATCATAATCAAGAACCTTATAACTGAAATTTTCTAACTTAAAAATTGAGCATAAAATATATATAATCATCATGTAGCCGTAAAATAATGTAGAAAATACAATAACCATAAATATTGAGATGGTTATGCGCCTCGAAACCAACTTGATATGCGAGTGCCAATACCCATAGTAAGCGAGTCGGATAAACCCAACCTCACGACACGTGGCAATAATAAACCGGGTGGCTTGGAGCATCAACGTGGCAACCTGTAAACCGGGTAATCCCGACATCACGGCCGTGGAATTAATATATAAATACTGAATCGAACCTTTGGTACTATATGGTACATCAACTTGTAACAACCAACACCGTATCCTTCCTCACATATACCTTTCCAACAATACTGTATTATAATCATTTCACAAAGTCTCAAAATCCATTCCTTAAATCAATAAATTTTCAAGTGGTGTAAACCTCAATCCATGTACCAAAATGTTTAAATACCACAAATTCATCCATGAACTTAGTAAAATTTCCAAATATTTAAAATGACAAAATCCACCTTGAAATGATAACTTTTATATAGAAGCAGATAATTATATTTATGCATATAACAACCATTCGATCCGATAAGTTATATATATAATAATTAACCAATTATATCATAATAATACCCACAGCTTGTTTAAAGCAATAAACCACTCCTGTTCTGGTCTCAGTCCTCTTTCCTACGGATCGTCTCGAGAAGCTCCCAGCGTGAGTGTACGTAATAATATAAAAATACCATTTAGGCTAATACTTAACGAAGACATTAGGATGCCCGAATGTCTTAGAACTATGTTAGAACTATGAAACTATCTAAATTGGGCCCCAGCCGGGTCAGTGCCAGTGTGCCTTATAGACCAGGGTACCCCAGTAGGGCTTTTCACCGAAAGGCTAATCTTTGAAATTGAACCTTCAATAACTCATAAAAATGTCCCAGTACATAATCCAACTTCAATTTGGCCTAATTTGTGGTGTACCCCAATTCGATTCAAACATTTTTCGATAATTACGAAATGACCAAAATGAAAACTAATAGCTTGGCGTCCAAAATTTACAAACTTTATATCGCGGAAGCCAGACTAGGAACATGGAAGTACCCTTACCTTTGGTCAAAGGTTCTTTGTGGTGTAGAAAAACTTCGATCAATAGTCGGCGAATTTGTTTTCGTCGTATCTTTCAAACGGTGAGGAATCTGCGAAAAGGGACCATGGGAATGAGTTCAGAGGGTCCAAAAATGATGGGAGGGAGGTATGGGTGGGCCTGGAATGGTCGGAAAACATCAAAATCTGGCGACCCACCGTGGCGGCCGCCGCCGCTTTCGCCGGCCGATCTGGGCGCGTTTAGCGGTGGTTCGCGGTGAGGGTGGTAGGCGCGGTCGATGCAGTGTGCTCCCCTCCCCAACCGTAGCGTGTGGCAAGGGTGTGGAATAAGCCTCCCACGGCCAAAACCCATTTGGCCTAAAAGCGGTTCAAAACGACCCCGTTCGGGGTCCACAGGTTTTGGAGAATTTCTCTAGGGTTTTGGAGCTCAAAATGAGTGTGTTGGGGCCTAGGTTCTATTTGTACATAAAAACTAGGTTTATATAGACCTAGGGTCTCTTTGGGTAAAAACCCTCGGCCCAGTTTGGATCTTTACTAAAACATTCTTGTTTGAACTCCCAGGGGTCACTTTTTATACGTAAGTTGGATTTGCGTTCCCGACCCCGTCCTATGAACTACGTCTCGGCAGAGCTCTGAATGGTGTCTTAGTCGACCCAATTATTCATCCTTGAAAAAGTCAACTTGGGCCCACATACTAATTGTTGGTCAAACTTGGTCAAACGTTTTAAAAACTTGTATTATTTGGTACAGGTCATTACATATCCTAGCTGTGAATGCTCCAGTACAGATTGATGTTCATGAAGGATAATTAGCAAATGAGTCTAAAATACGCTTGCAGCTTGGGAGACCTATTGGCTCAAAAGATATAACTCCTCGGAAGTGGAGAACATAAAAAAGAATTGATACATCTGAAGAGATACATGATAATTTGATAAACAAAAGGCCCATGTACAGGCATATGATTAAAAAAGGCTCCTGAAGAGGTATATAGTGATTAAGAGGCCCCTGTAGAGGCATATATTGAACAAGAAACTCCTGAAAAGGTTCAAGATAAAGAAATAGCCCCTTAAGTGGCTCAAGTATCGGAAAATTATTAGATCTCAATGAGTTATGTGCATAAGGGATATAAATGAGATCGAAATGATATTATTATAAATAATATTTTTTCCTTCCAAGCGGCTTTAGTCATCTTTAGAAATGGTGAGGATCCTGAATTATAAAATGTGGAAGAATGTCGACATAGAAATGATTGGCCAAAATGGAAAGAAGCTATGCAAGCAGAATTAAACTTGTTAATGAGATGAGAAGTTTTTGGACCTTTAGTCCAAACAACTATAGGTGTAAAGCCTGCTGGGTACAAATGGGTATCTATACAAAACGCAATGAAAATAATGAGAGCTTAGTAGTCTCTGAAGGACTGGATATGTGTCTCATGGATGTCATCACAACTTATCTATATTGATCCATAGATAGTGACATATATATGAAAATCCTTGAAGGATTTAAATTTCTTGAAGCAAATAATACAAAGTCTTGTAGTATGTGCTCAATCAAATTACAATGACTATGTGGATTGAAGCAATCCGAACACATGTGGTACAATCGCCTTAGCGAGTATTTACTGAAAGAAGAGTATGTGAACAACCCTATATGCCCTTTGCATCTTTATAAATCAAAAACGGGATTTGTAGTTATTACTGTGTATGTTGATGATGTAAATCTTGTTGGGACTCTTGAAGAGCTTAGAAAAATAACAAAATATTTAAAAAGGGAATTTGAGATTAAAGATCTCGGGAAAACAAAATTTTGTCATGACCTGCAGATCAAGTATTTCCCTATTAGAGTGTTGGTTCACCAATCAACATATACTAAGAAAATCTTAAAACGGTTTTATATGTATAAAGCACATCATTTAAGTTCTCTAATGGTTGTTCGTTCACTTGACGCGAAAAAAACCTATTTCGTCCTTGTGAAAAAAGTGAAGAATTACTTGGTCCTAAAGTACCATATCTTTAGTTCACTTACATATCTTGCTAACTGCACTTGCCTAAATATTGCTTTCTATGTCAATTTATGAGTCGAGTACAGTTCCACTCTAACCTAAAAACATTAGAATGATATCAAGAATATATTGCGTTACCTCTAAGGAACAATTGATATGGATCTATTTTACTCAAATGAATGAAAACATCAATTGTTTGGATATGTTGATGCAGGATATTTTTCTGATCCACATAAAGCTATATCACAAATAGTGTGTGTTTAATTGTAATGGTACTACTATTTCATGGAGATCTTTTAAGCAAACAATGGTGACCACATCATCGAATCATTAAGAGGTTATAGCAATTCACAAAGCAAGTCGTGAATGTGTATGGCTAAGATTGATGATTCAACATATCCAAGAATCATGTAGACTCCCCTCTATCAAAGATAGTCCAACAACATTATTTGAAGATAATGTTGTATGCATTGCGTAGATCAAAGGAGGTTACATCAAAGGAGATAGAACAAAACACATTTCTCCAAAGTTCTTTTATACACATGAGCTCAGGAAGAGTGGTGAAATTGATGTTTAACAAATACGCTTAACTGATAATCTAGCAAACTTATTCACAAAGTCATTGCTAACCTCAACATTTAAGAAGCTAATATACAAGATTGGAATGTAAAACTCGGGAAAATTCAAATTTTCTGAAAAAGGGTAAAATGGTAATTTCGGTTAAAATCCGAAATTTTTCTAGATCTCGGATAATGAAAGCGGACTTCAGATTTAGGTCGTCTCGCGAGGAAATCTAGTACCAGTCAAATTGAGGCGGTGAATTTCACTTTGAGCCTTTGGGTGTCGGTCTTGTAAAGCGGCTTTGTGAAAGACATGTGATGTGACAAAAGTCACCTACTACATGTACTCATGTGACACATGTTGCATGATTAGTGAGATGATGGAGATAATTGACTTAGATTAAGTCATGTGTCAAATAGTTAAATGAAGGGACAATGATGGAATTATTGAAAAGAGTAAGTGAATAAGACAAAAAGAATTAGTCTTCTTCTCCAATTTGAAAGCAAAAACGTGTAGTGAGTGGGAGATTCAGGTTTTAGAGAGAGAAAGAGTGACTTCTCTCCAGATTTCCCGGCATTCGGACCGTCGGTTCTCTATGGAGCAGAAACCTGGTTGTTCTCTACCGCCGGTAAAGGCTACGTGGGCATGGATTTTGTGGGTTCCCAGTGACTCCAAGAGATAGGGATCTTTTCCTACTTGGTTTATTCTTTGGCTAAGAGCCATTTTATGGATGAGGATTTGTTGAAGCCTGGATGGCCGTGTTTTCGGTCTCAAAATCTTTGAACCGAGTGAAGAAATCCCTACTTGTGTGGCGAGTGACAGTGTTGACCGAAGTTTCCAGCGTTCACTGAATTGACCAATGTGATTTTTGTGTTGTTTGGTGATTAGTGCAAAAGTCTTTATTTTGAGCCCTATTTGAGATAGGTTTTGAGTGCTTTTGCGCGCTAATCAAGTCGATAAGAGCGGTGGAAGTGTTCAGTCTTCTTAGTATCCACTTGTACCGTTTAGAGTTATTTTGGTTGTTTGCAGGTTTTGCGTACAGTTTCAATATCGAGATATATGTAACCATGAAGATTGAGCCCATTTGTCGACCTTCAAACATGCCAAGACTGCTAGTGAGACAAGTCGAAAGTGGGATGAGTGGGTCGATCGTGAATGGGTGACAGAATCTCAGAATTCGTGGATGCGAAGTTGTTGGGTGAATTTCGGGTCAGGATTGAGATTTGTGATGAGTGGGAGTGAGAAATTGTTTAAAGATTTGTGTGTTTGACCTGTGATGCTATTGATAATCTGCCCAAAAAAATTAAATAAAGATGAATTGGGCCGATGTGAGTGATGCAGCATTCTCCCATTCTCTATCCTCACAGTGCAATTCATCAAATAGATATTTGTAAATGTATTCGCTCTACCTAAATGACCTCTTTAGCGAAATTTCCTGCCTTGTCATCCTTTTGTAATTAATGCAAACCGACCTCATTTTGGTGTATTACTTCTTTGTCCCTTGTATTAGCCAATATGTTAGGCTTTCTTGTATTTTCACACATTGGGTGGCCTATATAAGCCTCCCCCCATTTTGTAACTCTAAGCAATCTTTTGGCACATTTTCATTTTTATGTAAATATCTCCCGCAGCTCAGTTAGGGTTTTGCTTTTCTCTCTTCTCTCTCCTCTTTCTCTCATTTTCTAGGCTACCAAACAACCACTCTTGAGGATGACAACTCAAGAGATGTGGCCTAAGCACTCTTAGCATGAAAGAGAGAGGGAAGGTAGGCCCCAGCTTGATTTGTGGAGGCGATTGCGAGTTGTCTCATGTGTTAAATACTCACAGTCTTTGTATTTATGGCTCCACGTCTTCTCAAACTAGGGTTGAATATCATTTAATGTCATTACCTTGGCCAATACTTACCATGCTTTAGGATACGAGTGCATACTTATTTGCTAGATGCCCAGCATTGTTCTTTAGATGGCAGCTACGAGCCCCTTTAAAATGATGTTGAATGTTAGGGTTTCAAAGTTGAAAGGTGTAGATGCATGTTGCTGTGTTGGCTCAAATAAGTGATTGAGGTTAGGTTTTCTAGTTAAACAAAGATCAGGTTATGGCTTGGACTATAGGTTGCTTGTCATAATGCGGATAAAACCAGGGACATCATTGTTTGCCACTATGTTATCGAAGTTAGTGACCTAAATCTTCAAAGTTACCTTTTCCTCCACTTTCAATTTTTACAATTAATCTTGATCAAACAATTCACCTTTGTTTTAAACAAAATCCAAAAATCCAAATTAAAGCCTCACCATTTTTAAACCGTCTGAGTCATTCATAGGATAAAGCCATCCGTGTTCGGCCCGCACGGAGCATTATCTTTGCCGAGTAGCTTGACTACGGTAGTAGGAGGAACAGGGCCTGAAATTTTTGTTGATTAGAATCATTTTCACCGTGGCACGAATCAAATGGGCGCCGTTACTTGAGGATGGTGCCAAACTACGTTTGATGAGTTGAAGTGTACTTGTAATCCTCGTTACAAGTGAAGTGATAACACGAACACGTAGCTTGATTGCGATACTTTGCAAGTTTTCACAACAGCGATAATTTCCGCATTTTTGTTTTTTACGATCGATTTTATCTTTCTAACCCACAACCCTTTTGCAAGTTGAATTATGCTCTTTGTTGTGTCTCAGTTGTTTTGCGAGGTGTTTGTCGCGATCGGATAAAGAACGCCGGTGAAGCTACTTGAGAGAATCGAGTACACAAATTGACTGGCGAATGATAAGTGTACTGCGATACCATGGATCCTTTGCTGAAGAACAGCGTCTGACAAGGTCCCCCAATGAATCAACTGCATATAGGTCGATGAGGACCATCCACCCTAGGGTTAGTGCCCCTTCTGCTGTCGTACCTCTGCTTTGAAGATGTAGCAGTGAGGCCTACTTGGTACCCTACTCACATACCTTAGTATGAAGAATGAAAAATCCATACACATATAAGATATTTTGAAGAAGTTTACTTTTTCCTTTAAGGAAGGTATGATTGACATGGATTGCTAAAAGCTGAAAGCATTTCCATTGACCACTAAGGACAAAGCCAAGATTTGAAACCTTTCATTGAGACTAGAGACAAAAATTGGTGGCTATGACGAATTCTAAAGAAGTTATTGGTGCTCATAAGACCAACAATTTGAAGGGCAAATCTATACCTTTGCATTTCGAGATGGTGAGAGGTTTTCTGATCTTTGGGAGAGATTCATGGAGACTATCAGTGCATGCCCACACCATGGGTTTGATACATGGATGCTGGTAAACCATTTCTATAGTGGTATGTCTCCTGCTATGAAACAATTGCTGGAAACCATGTGTGGGGGTAACTTTTTGAGTAAGCATCCCGATGAAGCTATGGATTTTTTTGAACTATGTAGCTGAAACCTCAAAAGCTTGGGATGAACCTAGTCTACAGAAGTCGAAAGATTAAGGCCATTGAACCACGAAAGAGACAGTATGCATTTCGAAGACACGAGATGAAAGCGAAATTATTATTTTAACTCAAAGATTGGATGTCTGAAATGAAAAATCAGCATGAAATGCAAAGCGGTAAATGAGTTATCTACATCGATTTTCTTGCTTGATTTTAGTCGAATAAGTACCACGAACTTGTCGAAACATGCCCATGCCATAAATCAAAATAAACCACCATAGATGCTCCAAATGGTAACGCAATAACCCTAAGCGAGAAATTGTGACCTATCGTAAATCCCAAACCCCTTGCATACGCCCCTCGGGAGTCTGTGATTTTGTTCCACTTGATACAACACTTGACCTCTTCCTTTCTTCTCTGATGAACATGCGATCCACGAATTTGAGTAAAGTGGTAGGCATATTTGTAGAAAGAAACGAAGGTGCTAAATGTACAAACTAATTGGAAAATTGGAAGCGCGTTCGAGTTCCTTAACGATGTTTGGACAACATGCGTGCGAAATTTCAAAACTATCCGACGGTACAGTAGGATTTAGAAAAGGAGAGCTCGCTTCCGATCCGCGACAACATCGAAGGCGAATGAAATAGCCTTGACCAATGATCCAAATGTCGAGAATTGATGAAGTTAAAGCGGTGTGACTCTTAGAAGTGGTAGAAATTGAAGCCAACGAGATCCGACTACAGTCAGTTAGATCCGACAGCGGTTGATTTATCTGAAGAAACGATTACCCGATAGGGAAGAAGAAGATCAGTGTACCCCTACCATTTCCACAAGCTCTCCAGAAAAGGAAAAGTTCCGTTAACCAATCAGAAATGTTAGAGTTTTGCGGGTGAAAGTTAATATTCCTCTCCTTGACATGATCGAAACAAGTCCCACTTCATAAAATTCTTGAAGAGACATACACGATAAAGGGTCTTAATGTGAACAAAGGCCTTTACGGCGGTAAAGGCAGAGTAGTGCTAAATCATCGAATGCAAGACCGGTGAAATACAAAGACCCGGGGATGTCTACAATCTAGGTTAATATTGGAGGCTTTAGTGTGGAGAAAGCCTTTGTTAGATTTGGGAGCCCCTGAGTGTGAACCTTTGCTATTCCATATTGCAAACAATTAGGTTTGGGTGACTGAAACCGAGCTTCCATCCTGTAATCATTAGGCCCTGATAGATCTATTAAAATGCCAAAAGGGACCATTGGGGATGTTCTAATACAGAGTGGTAGATTTTACTATCCGGTGGACTTTGTTGTGCTTGATACGAGACCAGTTGCAATGGGACCCAACCAATGTACCCATTATTTTGGGGCCATTTTTAGCCACTTCAAATGCCATAATATTGCCCGGCTTGGGGTTATGCAGCTCACATTTGGGAATATGACCTTAAGAATATTATTTTTCATTTGAAGTAAAAGGCATATGCACTCGAGAGAAGATAGCGTGAAGAATGCATGTAATAGATCAAATCACGGAAAACGAGGCTAATGGCGACGAATGAATTTATTAACTCTAGAATTATGCAGGGGTGTCGGAAATTACCTTGAGAACCTCAAGCACGAGTTTCAGCCTGAGGGTATTGGAGAAGAAAAAGTAAAATTTTACCTCTATTAACTGGTTGATGAACAAGGAACCTCAGCAATGAGCTGAAACCACTCCCGGTGAGTTAAAGTATGCATTTTGGAAGAAAATAAAATGGAGTGTCGATTGTAATTTCCTCATTGTTGACCTTTGCATAGGAGGATGACTGTTACATCTTCTCAAGAGAGGAACGAAACAAGCGTAGGATAGAAAAATTTCTGATTTGAAGAGTATAAATCCATCAATATGTACCCATCACATCTATTTAGAGTCTAAAGCTATTAGCGACCCAGTAGCAGGTTAAGACCCCCACTTGCGGGAAGTAGTTCGCGTGAGGTCTTAAAATTGCTCGGCCGGTATCATTACCCCATTTACATTAGCACTTGGGTGAGTCCAACTGGGTGGTGCCTAAGAAATGGGGAGTGACTACGTGAAGAATGAAAGGGTGAAGGAGTATCTGGGGCTAACTACCGGTTGGAGAGTGTGCATTGACTATAGGAAGGCTCGATAGAGGTAACGAAAAGACCACTTCCCGTGCCTTTATTGATCGACTCCTTAGAGTCTACGGACACCCATTCTATTGTTTTTGGATGGGTATTCGGATATTTCAGATAGAGATTGCTCGGAAGATCGGGGAAAAGACCACTCACTTGTCCATTTAGCACGTATGCTTATGGGAGGATCTTATTTTTAGTGCTGCAGCGCCAGGCCACTTTTCAGAGGTGTATGTGGCTAATGTTGGTGATATGGTGGAGTGCATAATGTAGGTATGCATGGATGACATCAGCGTATGGGCAATTTTGAAGAATGTTTGACCAATGCAGGCTATCTTTGCGAGGAGGAGGTGCATAGAAAGAACTTGGTGTAATGGGAGAATGCCATTTTATAGTTAACCGAGGAATTGTCTTTGGGGCACATTATTTCTAGCGGGGGAATAAAAGTTGATAAATGAGTCAGACTTATTTCCAAACTCACAGTGATAAGTATAAAAATGATTAAGCGATTCCTTGGTCATGCGGGGCTTCTATGGCTTGATTCATTAAAACTCTCGAAGATTGCTAAACCCACATCTGAGCTCACAGAGAAAGATGCCAAGTTTGTTTGGAGAATGCAGGAGAGCTTTGAAAGTGAAATCTCATTTGACTCTTGCCCTGATGATACGAGGCACCTAGCGCGGAGTTACCTTTCTTGAGTAATGTGTGATCTGAAGTGACCTTGCATGGGAAGCTGATGCCCAGCCCGAAGAGGAAGATGGGAAACCTCATGTGGTCTATTATGCAAGCAAAACCTTGAATGAAGCACAAAGGAATTATACTACTACAGAGAAGGAATTGTTGGCAGTGGTATATGCTCTAGACAAATTTCGAGCATACTTGGTTGGGTCGATATAATCGTTTTAGACCATTCGCTTGAAATACCTCCTAGCAAACAAAATCACGAAAATGACTCATCAGATGGGTTCTTCTGCGAGTTTAATTTGCAAATTAAAGACAAGAAGGGGAGTAGAGAATGTGGTGGCGGATCATCGTCAGGGTTAACAATAGCTCATGACACTCATAGTCCACCCATCGATGATGAATTTCTGAGAATCCTTGATGCAGGTGGAGAAGCTCCTGGTATGCTCACATTGCCAATTTCTCACGGGAGAAACTCGGTGAGTGGAAAGGGCGGATGGAAGTACTTCTTTGCTAAGATCCATTCACTATTATTGGGAAGACCGCTTTTTGTTCAGTATTGTGCGAGATCGAATAAATCGAGGGTGCGTGCACGAGGAGGAACAATTAGGAATCCTTAACCATTGCCATGAGAGTGCACAATGGTGGTCATTTTGCTGACGACAATGAAGGTGCTGCAATCGGGTTTTCTCTTTTGGCCTTCCTTATTCGAGGAAGCACACAGGAAATGTCATGGTCATTCATGTGGTCACGAAGACTTGGGAAGAGTTTGTCTCGCCGTCATATGATGCCTTTGAACCCAATTTAGTGGTGAATTATTCGATGTGGGGCATCGATGGGACCTTTTCCACATCATATGGTCATACATACATTTGGTGGGGGTAGACTATGTCTCAGTGGGTTAAAAGCAATCCTGAGACCCATTGACAATAGGGTGGTAATTAAATTCTTGAAAGCCAATATCTTTTTCAGGTTTGGGGTACCGAAAACCATTATTAGTGATGGAGGTTCTCATTTCTGTAACAAACCATTTGAAAACCTCATGGCTAAATATGGTGTAAAAACACAAAATTATTTACCTTACCATCCCCTCCGAACAAGAGTGGTCGAGTAGAACTTGCCCGATAGGGAGATCGAGACCATTCTAATGAAGGTGGTAAGAAACACCCGACCGGAAAGATTGGTCTATCAAAGCTGCTTGATTCATTTGTGGGCCTGGGACAGCTTTCAAGACAATCCACAGGAATGTCCCTTATCGGTTAGTCTATGGTAAGGCATGTCACCTTCCGGTGGAGATCGAAGTCAGGCATGGTGGGCAATCGAGGGCTGAACATGGTTCTAAATTAGAGTAGGAGTTAAGAAGGTTCCTTGATCTCAATGAGTTGGAAGAAATACGGAATGATGCCTACTTGAATTCAAAGATTGCAAAGGAAAAATAATATGGCATGATCAAATGATAACCGGGAAGAATTTCAAGAGAGGGAGACCAAGTTCTTTTATACGACTCGAGCTCCATCTATTTCAAGCGGCTCGAGTCACGATGGACGGGTCCATTCATTGTCAACGGAGCATACCCCAATGGATTAAGTAGATCTAATCAATCGGATGACAACGAGTGTTTAAAGTCAATGGACGAGGGTGAAATACATGTAGTGCGACGAGCCCGGCGGGGAGAAATTCTCTGCTGGACCCTCCTGCAATCCTCTGATCCCGCGTATGAGGGCGGTTAAAGGTAATTTTCATGCTCTACATGTCACGGATGTTTCAAATTTTGTTTTCCTTTACTGTTGCATATACTTTTTGTGCCTCCACTTTATGTAATCGTTTTTGTCTTCAATTGGACAATTGAATTGCTTCAATTGAACAATTGAATTGCTTCAATTGGACAATTGAATTGCCTTTAAATGGAAAGTTGAAGCCCTGTTTGTCACCTTAATGCTAGAATAACTCCATGCATGATTTAGTTTTTGGTCATTTAAGATTCTAGTGTTTTCAACTTGAGCATTTCCTCTTTGAGCTAATTCAGCCACCGCACTGCACACGGATTGTTTCAATAGGGTTTGTGATTTGTTTTATCTCTCCTTTCACTTTGCATAAGCCGGCCTTAGGCATGTTGGCAACCTAGGATAGGTTAGTGTTTCCCACATTTGAAGACCAATGTAGTCTTCCAAAAAGGAAAAGAAAAGAAAAAGCAAAAATAAAAGAAAAAGAAAAGAAGAAAAAGTAAAATAAAAGTCGTGAAGCTTTGCCTTGAAACCCGAACACGGTCCGAGGGGTATATGGCGAAAGCCTTTGAAACAGATGCCTAAGCAATTGGTGGGTCCTTCGACTTAGTGTTAGTTACTTGGGTGAATGGGTAGAGTTTGCGGTGCAGGTGCTCGATTCTCGGGGGAGTCATTCGAGTCAGAGTGAAGCCTAGGTTTGTGGTCAGTGATCCTTTTGACTTGATGCCTGAAGCCTTAATTGGTTGGGAGTCATCAATTGGACCCCGTTACACGGACTTTGGTGAAATCGGGTTTGAGCATTGCACTACAATGTAGTTGAATAAAAGAAGAAAGAGTGTAACTTTTCCTATCTAGATTTGTTCAACGACGGCGTGCACGTAGCTAGGTTGGGGGCTAATTTTGCGCTATTGGCTCAATCTGGGTTATATTAATTAACCATTAGATCTTAGTGAAATTCAAGTTGAGAACTATGGATCGGTGTTGACCTAAAAATTGTTTCTTGCATAGTTTTGGTTCTCCTGTCGGTTTTCAAACTTGGACTTCATTCTTCCAGTTTAAAGGTAATGTTTATATGTAAATACACCCTTTTGAATCATAAACTTTTTGAAAATCACTGCATGCATGCCACTTATTATTTTTGCATTGCTAAAGGGACTAGCATAGCATTTGGTTGGAGGGTATGATTAGTGCGAAAAGTCTTGTTGAAACCTACTATTTGAGATAGGTTTGAGTGCTTTTTGCGCATAATCGTATCAATAAGGCCAGTGAAGTGTTCCGAGGTCTTCTTAGTATCACTTATCTTAGTTTAGAGGTTATTTTGGTTGTTTTGCGAGTTTTGCATTACCTTGAGAGTTCAATATGAGATATGTACTTAACCATGAAGATTGAGCCCATTTATCGGCCTTCAAACATACCAAGATTCAATGAAGGAATGAGGCAAAGTGATGAAAATGGATGCGTGAAGAAGCCGATGGCGATGGGTGGCTTGGCAATTCCCGGGGAAATTTCGCTAAGATGCGAAAATTTAGATTTGGGATCTGAAAATTCAATCAGCGAAATTGAAATTAAACTAGGCTTCAAATTTAAGCTATGCCTTTGTTCTAGCGAGGAAATACACTTTAAGCTATCTCTAAAATTTAAACTAAGCTAGCGAAATTTAGCTATGCGAGTGCCGGTGCCCAGCGAGAAATTCTCGATATCGCTATCTCTGTGCAATTTATTGCTTCATGAAATTTTTGGCCAGCCTAAGCGAAATTTTAAGCTACCTAGCGAAATTGTATTTCGCGAGAATTTCTTTGCCTTGTCATCCTTTTGTAATTAATGCAAACCTCATTTTGGTGTGTGCTTCCTTGTCCCTTGTATTGGCAATATATTAGAGCTTTCTTGTATTTTCACATTGGGTAGCTATATAAACCTCACTACATTTTTGTAACTCTAAGCAATCTTTTGGCACATTTCATTTTATGTAAATATCTCCAGCGACTCGATTAGGGTTTTGCTTTTCTTTCTTCTCTCTCCTCTTTCTCTCATTTTCTAGGCTGCAAACAGCCCTCTTGAGGATGACAACTCAAGAGATGTAGTAGCCTCTTAGCTTTGAGAGAGGGAAGGTAGCTAGCTTAGTTGTGGGAGCGATTACGGAGTTGTCCTCATGTGTTAAATGCTAAAGTCTTGTATTTATGGCTCCCATCTTCTCAAGCCCAGGGTTGAATATCATTTAATGCCATTACCTTGACGATACTTACCATACTTTGGGATCTGATGCATGCTGTGCTAGATACCTTTGTTGTTCTTCTAGATAGCCTTTGCTAGCCAACGAAATGACGTTGAATGTTGGGGTTTCAAAGGCGAAAGGAGTTTGTAGATGAATGTTGCAGTATTGGCTCAAATAGGAACGTTCTAGGGTTAGGGTTGCTAGTTAAACAAAAGATCAGGTTATGGCTTGGACTATAGGTTGCTTGTCATAATGCGAGGATGTGAGGACATTTTTATACATGTTATCAAGTTAGTGACCTAAATCTTCAAAGTTACCTTTCACCTCCACTTTCAATTTTTACAATTAATCTTCGGTCCAAAGACAATTCCTGCTTGTTTTAAACAAAATCCAAAAATCCAAATTAAAAAGCCTCACATTTTCAACACCGATGCCTATGGATGAAACCCATCCCCGTGTTCACCCTTAGATCCGCCATACTCGCAGAAGCTCGACTACGGCAAGAGAGGAACTTAGACTACAAATTTGTTGATTCCTCAATCAACAATTCTACCGGGCACCTAATCATTCGGGGTGATTCAAAATGAATTGCTTGATTTGTTAATTAGCCCATGTGAGCTAATTTTGGTGTTATTATTGTAAATTGAATAACATGATTTATGTGAATTAAATTTTGTTAATATATACATGTAAAATATATTAGCATGAATTGTGTGGAATGATATAATGTATTTCCATATGTATTGGGCACTTAGACATAGGGTGGGAGTGCATGACATGAAATGAAAGAAAAGTGAAAATGATTGTGAAAGGAATTTCAAGGAAGATTTTCCGAAGAATTGCCTTGAGAGTTGTCCAACGCCATTCTGAGGCGGACTCCATGACTATTTTGAGAATTACCCCAAAGAATTCACCCTGAGGGTCAGTCTAATGTATTACTAAAATTCATAAAAGTTTCAGAACAAAAGCTTTGTTTTAAACTCCATTTTACTCGCATTTGGCTTAAGCATATGTGAGAGCAGTGAGGACTAGACATGGGATTGTGGTATGTAGACATTCAAGTATGATCATGTATTTTCGAGTGTACTTGGTTGCCATGACATGTGCACTTAGGTGGGGAGTAACCCATGTAGGAAATTATCACTACTGGGTATTGCTCACCCGTCGAGGGATCATTATTTCAGGTACAAGGAGTGTACAAGAGAACGACGCTCACTAGAGGCCACATTTTAGAAGAAAGCCGGATTGTGGCTTTGGTATTCATTTTGTATAACATGTATTAAAACTTTAAATTTTGATATATGTTTTGGTTAAGAGTATTGTAATAATCCTCAACTATGGTATATAGTTGATGTATGATTGATGAGTATTGATATATGGCCCGCAATGCTTTACTATGTACATGTTCCATGATACGGCATACAAATATCAGCAGTCGACGTGGTCAATGAGACACCCCGATCAAGGCGCCACAGAATGTAAATTCAACTGGAAGAATTGGAGTATACATGAGGGGGAGTATGCTTATGACATGATGTTAGTGTATTGTACTTCCTTTTTCTCGTCCAGGTTTTGTCCCACTAGGTTATACTAGCAAGATTTTTAACGAGGTAGCCTTAGAAAACTAAAAATGTAACACCCCAAATTATATCCTAGTCGTTTTATTACATGTTTAGGATATAATAAAAGTAAATTTTCATTTTTGGAAATTTAAATGCTAAGTAAGAAAAATGATAAAAAAAACCCGAGATTTATCCAAGAGTTAAAATAAAATTGGGTACCTTCCAAATTCATAATCTTATGTACAAGATGAAAGATTATATGCTAAATTGAAATAATGATAAGTTAACATTTGTAAATAGAAGAGAATAAAAGGACATACATGCAAAAAGAGGAAATTGACCCAAAATTGGGGATTAGCCAAACATAGCCTTAATATTGTGTTGGGATATGACCAAAAATCTCATTTTGCCTTTGTGAAGGTTAAAGCAAACCGCCTGAGTAAATGAGAAAGAAGGAAGAAAGTAAACAAAGAAGAGAAGGAAGCCAGGTATGTAACTTTGTATGGAAATTCCCATATTGCTTGTATAAAAAACTTGGTAAGGATGTTGTTTGGAGATTTTGTTGGAAAAATACTTGTTTAAGTTAGGTTAGGAAAACCCAACTCTTCAACAATACATGTATTCTAGGTTGGTCTAAGGTTTTGTAGTTTTGTTTTGAAATGGCTCTTGATTGTAAAATAATTCGTGAAATACAAAATCGGTCACTTGTTGAGAGCCTCGGCCGCTAGGCGTGAGTCCACGCCAAAGTGTGTAGAGCTTCGCCAAAGGCCGAGCTAGGTTTTTGGCACTTTCAGTGAAACCCTGGAAAACTTTTTATTTTTCCAAAAAAGAAATAATAGGAAATTTCGCCGGACGATACAGATAAAACCTTAGATTTTTCTGTAGACTCTTATGACAAAATCCGACGTGCCATTATAATCTCATCTCGGCGAAATCTAGTTGAACCAAAACGAACTACACGAATTCATGCAGATGCACAGAGAGTGCATGCCACGTGGCACCAGAATTATTACTTGGCACCCTGAGTGGGCCAAGTGTCATGCCCCTCAGGAATGCACATTATAAAGGATGAGTTCTTGGCACAGAGGACACGTGCCCTAACTAGGGCTATGCGCCATGCACTGAGAAACATGTCTAGAAGTCAGTGGTTTGTGTTAATTTGATCAAAACATGGCAAGGAAGTAAAGACTACTCAGAAACAAATTTGTGAGCTAAGGAGTATATGAGAACCAAAAAGGGCAGTACAACTAAAATAGAGAAGAAAGGGGAAAAGAAAGGAAGCTGAAGGTAAAAGGAAAGGAAGAGGAGGAAAGCTACAAGACCTCCTATTGTTAGACACGAGCTTGACTATGACTTGATCCACACACTACAAGAGGAAACCTTGTCATTTGGTTATTTTCCTGTCGGGCCATGGAAATGGCATTGGTTGAGCTTTCTGGTTGTGACCCTAATGTGCGAGATTTTCGTGTATGGTAAATGTCGTTTAGGAGTAGATGCCGCTCACTTTTTTCCTTTCTCTCATCCCCTTGACTGTGTTATGGCCATAACTTCGGTCATAATTGTCCTAATTGCTGATTTCGCTTGCTGGGTAACTAGACTTATAGGAGTGAACATATCTCCTGTGAACAGTATGTCCACTCACCCTTTGACCAAAATGCACCAAAGGAGGATGTTCGTGCGCTTTCCTATGCCGTGTTGAGATCCCCATGGATCGGTGTTTTGGCCATAATCGCACCACACTAATTGGAATGATTCCAATTAATGACAACCAGACTTTAGAGGAGAACAAGATATCCCCAAAACAAATTCGATACAATTTCCGACTCCTTTGACTTAGAAATGCATTCTAAAGCGGGAGCTATGTTCGTAGTTTTCGGTCCTGCGAACCAGTAGCTTTGTTAAAACAAATGCCTTCCAAACAAGCCTTTGCCAGATCAGTTTTAAATCATGGATTTTGTGGATGTCCAGTTAATCTCTAAGTACCGCAGATGGTATGAGGCTTGAATCTTAAGCCATCAGTGGAATTGTGTGGATCAAAGTACAATCTCTGGTTAAGAGATGACATGATGACTTTATTGTGTGTTCCAAACAATTTGAGCAGAGGTGTCAGGCTTGAACATGGCCGTTTTGCCACAGCCGGCAGGTCTGCGGTATGTCCCAACCAAGACGGGAGCCATATCTCTATTTGCCTAATTATGCCAGCTGCGGAATGTGCGTTGCATGATGGTTTGAATTGATGCGCGGGAATTCTAGCATGACAACATGTAAATTGATATTGAATCGAATATGAAACGGCTTGTGTGTATCAGACATGAGGGTTCATGGTACATGCACCTAGTGTGTATAAGGTGTAAAGGTCCATGGTGAAAGTCTTCACACATTAGGTGCATGAGTCAAAAAAATGCATGATCGTACTGTATCATAAAAATACAAATCCATTCTGTTTATGGTAAAAGGCGGTACTCATTAAGTAATCGTTGTTTGGTACCAACGTGCTCTAATGTATCAAGTCCGATTAAGTTCACACAATGTTAAATGAAAATGGAAATGAATAAGGTTTCAAGGTGATTAAGTAGTGGGAGGACACCCTCTCAAAGCGGAAAGCCTGAAAACCCGGTTAGACGTGATTCATCGTGTGGAAGTCCAAAGTGCCACTAAAAAGAGATTCGGCAGCTGAGACTCTAAAAGTTCTGCTGCTCCAAAAAGACACAAAACGATTAAATAAATATCGCTACACTATGAGTTTAGGTGACGTGAGTCGACTCGACCGATTTGATTTCATTGGCAATTTGCATTAGGGTGGTGGGCTGAGGTTGACCTAGCATACCGGGCATGTAGAGTGCCTGCCCCCAGCTACATGCATGTAGTTTTTTTTTCATGATAGGACAGTATGTCTGCATGGATGGTGTTGCTTGTGTGGATCGTGAAATGAGATTGGTTTGCATGTGTGCATCTAGGTGGAGCACCGTGGTGGTTTTGCTTTCTCTGAGCTTACTCACTCCCACGTGGGACCCCTTTCTCCTCGGGTACAAAATACATGTGTGCGCATCTAAGGTCCCTAGAGGCCGACTGAGAGGAAGAGGGTCGCCAGGGCCTTTGAGATATTTTTGTATATGTATGAGAACCTGCCACCGTAATACATATCTTGCCACATATTGGAACAACATTTGGCCCTAATGCACGATTTGTACCATATGTGTGAGTGAGGTGCTATAACTCAATGCTTGTATATAGATCAGATAAAGTTATTCGTGTACTTAAGTGAATTAAATATAAGGATGAGCCCCCAGATACGAGACATGTGAGTGCGATATCGGGATACCCGATTTCCATAGACTTATGCAGGTTGACAGGTTGTCGACGAGACTCCCTGGTTTTAAGGCGTCACATTCTGGTCCACCTAGGTGTGACATGCTCCACCTAGGTGAACCTCTCCGTCTAGGCATAGCATTGCTCCGCCTAGGCGTACCTGTAAGTCTTCTCTGGGTTCCTCTCTTCCGTTAATTCTAACAATTAGCCATCGGATTAATGAGGATCCTAATAAGTGAATGAAAGGGTTCATACAAGTATAAAAGTTATATGAAAAATATTTTGTACTTCGCTGCCTCGGCGAAGCGAACGTTGGGCAAACATTGTTTCTTGCCCTCATTTGCTAATAAGATTAAGAATGCTATAACAAATTCTGAAATACATAATCGTATGCCTACTTAAGACCGAATAGTGAATAAATAGGTATTTCTGATCAGTGCTTCGGCATTCCTGCTAGTGCTATGACACTTATGTTACATGGGTAGACATGTTCTGATCAGTGCTTGACACTCCTACTAGTGCTATAACACTTTTGTGCCACGTAGGCACTTTCTCGATTAGTGCTTCTAAGACTCCCCGCTAGTGCTACGACACTTCGTTACGTGGGCGTACACGTCTGCTCAAGACTATACTTTACCTGGTACCTATTGCATCGCGGTTCTCTCATTCATTGTTACCGGCTCATGGTGACATATACTTATATGTTGTAAAGAATCGAATAATAAGATACATGAAATTAAATGATAAGAATCAATGATGAATAAGAAGTAAGCATAAGAAATCGCCTTGCCCCCTGCTCGCACGAGACCTCCGTACTCCCTGTATATGATATATGTTCTGAACTCCTACGGGATATATGAAAGTTTCGTTACAAGAATTATGTATGTGAAAAATTTGTTATAGAATTCTGTATACGTAAACTTTGACACATGCTTTATGATATATGTATTCTGTAAATGTGGACCACTTCAAGTGGCCATATCTGTTTCCCACTAAGCTATAAACTTAGTATGGATGTTTCATCCGTGTAGGTACTGAAGAGGACACCAGTGGCATTCCGCATCAGCCAAATCCAACACAACAATAGAAGTCCACATGATGTAGGTTTTTTGTTTTTGTTTTATAATGTATATGTAAAAGTTTTTGTAATAGTGGATTTGTTTATGTACAAGTAACTGAGACTCAGGAATATGTATAAGTCAGTTAAACACCACCATGGTGGTGGTATTAGAATTTTTATTTCCTTATGGATTTATATATTGAAATGGGTCCACCAATGTCCAAAAAGCAAGTGAAGGAGTTCCGCCTGCATCGCGTTACCTATCTTCGGCCAGCGGCCATGGTGGGGTGTAGGGGCGTGACAAAGAATATTCTACATCATAAGAATATTGTGCTATTTTTCATTCACTAGATTTTATCCCGTTGGATTTTACTAGCAAGGTTTTAATAAAACATATTTTTGATGGTGGTCATTTAAGGGAGAGTGTTGTGAATGAAAGATCGGTTTACATTGATGAATGATCACATTCACTTTGTAATGAACACAGTTATTGTAACCAATTATGAACATATTCACTGAACTTCATTAATGAAGCACTCTGGCGCATAGCTTGATTATGAAACTCATAAAAGGCCCTCCAACCTCTTGTATTCGACCATTCCAATGAAAAGAAACTTCTCTTAATTTCTTCTTCTCCTTCTTCTTTCCTTATCCTTCTTTCCTTTACAAATTATGATCTCTCTGTCCCATTGGCAAATACACATGAAAAGATAAATATACTCCTGTTTAAGGTTTATATTTTATAATATTATTCACAACACTTTCTTTATTTTTATTTATAGTGTTAGTTTTTATTTGTTCATTAATTAATTAATTTATTATTAGTCAAACTCATTCCAAATCAAATTGGTTTGTTTAGACTATTTTATATCTCTATTTTCAAAGAAAACAAAAATCAGGTTACTTTTCATTTTTATTTCCTTGAAAATTGAGCTCAATAAATAGAAAAAAGGAAAATATGAATGCTGCATTTTTAATTTTTTAAATATAAAATTAAAGATTGTTTTGTAAAAGGTAAACAAAGAATAAATAAAATCATATAAAAATGGAACTTTAAATTTATCTTACATCCATAAAAAATTAAAATTAAGGAATTTTAAATTTAAGATTGTAATAACCGTGAACTAGTAACTTTTTCGATTCACTTATCGATCCGATTTTTAAAACATTGATGCAGTCCAATAAGATCATAACATGTTCCTTCAATTTCTTGAAGTTATTGCCGTTAAGTATTGAGACGTTGTTGATGTTAGCAGATTTAGTGTTTGCTATAAAAAGGAAAAACAAAAGGAAGAACAAAGCTCACATTATGAACTAAACATGCATATATTTAAGTAAACAAATCTAAATAAGCATAAATACACACATATATGGGCGCCTATAACAAGATACCAAACATAACATTGCATATAATCTTTAGATTAAAGTAACTTGTTAAAGGTACTCTCTATTAGAGTTGGTAAAATTTGATATGATACATGAACACGACACGAACCCAACACGATTTTTACAGGTTTGAGTTTTGGGTCATATTCGTGTTGACCCGTCTAACACATTTAATAAATGAGTTATATTCGTGTTGACTTGCTTAACACGAATTTGATCCGAATTAACCATTTAATTATTATATTAATTAATTAGTCTATTTAATAAGTTATTGTGTTAAATATGGATTATTAATTATAATTTATATTAATTTAAATAATAAAATTAATAAACATGTTAAATTTAATAGGTTATTTGTGTTAAACATGCATAGATGATTAATTATAATTTTTATTATTTTAAATAATCAAATTAATGGGTTTGGCCCATGTCGACCTACCCAATACCTAATAATAAACGGACAGTTTGGTTACCGAATTTAATACGCTATTATTCGCGGGCCGGAATTGCCAGAGAATGTTAACATGATCCGTGTATTGACACGAAACGAACACAACTCATCAACACAAATTATCACCCCTACTCTCTACAAATAGCTCAAAATAACTTTAATCACTCACATAATATACCTTTCCTTATTTACAACAATTTAACTTTAAATGAGCTACCATAACATATATCTTGTCTAAAGTAATCACCATTTAGGCAGGAATAATTTTTACTTTCAGATATACATTTATTTACACTTAAAATCCATTAAAATTTTATCTAATAATTATCATTTTAATTGATTATAATAGTAAAATTTATATAAATAAATACATTATAAAAATAACCTGAAAATGTGTAAATAAATACATGCAACTTGAGTATAAATAATAATTTTAAACAATAAAAAAGATTAAATGGTCCAGGGCCTAGTGGTTAGGAAGTTGGATTTGGATTCGAAACCAACAACCTTAATTTAAATCCTAATGGAGTGGGTTTTTTATTTTTTAAATTAAATAAATAAAACCTTGCAGGCACGTGTCATCTTCAAACTTGGGTCCGGTTTCAACCGAGTAACAAACCATAAGTAATAATACTCAAATAATTCTATATTCTAACAACAAATATATATATATATATATATATATATATATATATTTATGTAAAAATCTAATACTCTAGATTTGGTTTTTTTTAAAAAAAACAGCACCACAGGATTAAAAAAAAAAAAAACACAATGATTTTGGATGTAATGTATTAGGGAAAAAAAATAGAAATCCATAAACCAATAAAATCTTCAGAATAATTTCTGGATTTAGTTTCCTTTAAAAAAAATTATTAAGGAATAAAAAAAGAACTTGAAATCCAAAAACTTGAATATTTCATCCTTAACAATTTTATTTTCTTTCCTTTATCTTCTATTTCTTGTTTTCTCTTAAGATTTTTTTTTCTTCCTAAATCAAACCAAGGAAAAGACTGAATAGTAATTCCATGTGCTATGATATTTACATATACGCCTAAATATAGAAAATTACTAACATATATTTGAGTTTAAAACTTAGTTCATGATTTGGAAAACGAATAATAATTTAAATCGATTTAATCATTTAATTAAGTTATTAAATGAAATTAAATAAAAATTAGAATAGTTGATAAAATGACTTAAAAATATGACATAGTAAAAATAATATACTTAATAAAATATATGAATTTGTATTATGACTTCCCAAAATAAAAAATAATTTTTTTGAAAATAAGATATCAATTTATTGATTAATTAAGCGATATAATTTATAGAAATGCCACAAAATCAAAGTGTTACAAATTTTTAGAGGATGATATATAAATCAGTTAATAGAAAAATGTGATCTAAACCTGTGCATATAGTTGATAATTCAAAAATGCATAGAATACTTAAGATTCCAAATCTGCAGTATACCGATGAACATGATTTGATCTAATGATTCTATCTGATCAGAATTTGTCCACGGTAATCAACGATGAAAATCACGAAGAAACTGATCGACGATATAACTATTTGTTGCAACAAATTAAATGACAATAGTATGTGATCGATTGTAACGTGAACGAGGCAAACTCGATTGATTGTGTGGAAGATGTAAAATCAAGTAATCTAATCATATGAAGATACTAACAACATAATCAAATCATATGCAGAAGCAAAATGCCAGGATATACATACCTCCAGACATTGTTGAGAAACAGAGAAACTGGAATACACTTTTGGTTCTTCTAAACCCTTCTTAAAATAACTTGATGGTAAGTTTCTGTATGTTGAGAGCCTTGAGCTTGGGCCCCGAAAATGCCTCTGACCTCCATCCCAGGGTGTCTACGGTGTGACAAATCAACATGGAATACTAGTGAATGTCAGGTTGGCTTGAGCATCATTCTCAATGGGCGAGTCTCATTTATGTGCAGGAGCTCTACCCAAATATAAACCTGTCCCAAACAATCACAATGACCTCAGGGTCCACATCATGATAAAATAAGCCACTTGAGCCTAAATCATAAACTCTAAAATATATCAACTATATTACAATGGTTTCAAGTTAATAAATCACTCTTACCAAACATATATCAAAGTTTACAATTTATTACATGTTATACAAAGCAGATACTTAAATACAATGTGGCTTGTTCTAAAAATGAGGCCTCTGTGAGCAGATCTCGTGCACAATCCTGTACACGAAATAGTGATCCCTACGACCTTGGTGGGCAAAGCCCGATGAGTGATAATTTCTACATGGGTTACTCCCCACCTAAAAATTACACATGCATGACAAAACAGCCACATTCAAGCCAATTCCATGAACCTACTCAAGTATACATGACAGAGGCCCATATATAGGTGCTCAAAACCCTCATATCTCTGACCAGGTGGATCAGGAAAATAGGAGGGAAGCATGGGGTAACTAACTCAAAATTAATTTTTGCAAATATATCAATATATGAGAAACCAAATGAATAATTATGTTAATAAGAGTTTGCTTGGATGAAAAAGTACAAATCATTATATGTTTTTTATACTTTGAATCTGTTGATTTCTAAACCATCTATATTTTAAATAGATTACAAATGGTTTGTCAATGAATCAAATCTCTCCATTTCTATATCTATTAAACTAATATTAAACAATTCTTTTTCCTCTGTTCTTGAGAAGTGGTTGTGATATGCGGAAAATAACTCTTCCGCGAATGTTGTGTAGCAGATGGAAAGTAATAATCGATTAATAAAGCGAATAAAGCCAATGGAACTCTTTATTTCAGTTTCTTTCCATCTTTATTTTTCGACAGTCACACGTGAAAGAACATTATCATTATATAATATGAAAGTTGAAAGTTCTTGAGAAGAAATGTGTAGTGCGTGAGTCAGTTGAAAGTCAGTAAAGATAACGACTTGTCATCATCCATTAGAAGAATTATTCTGGATCAGACATTAATGCAATCAAGTAAATTAACATGATTGCTTGAAGCGATGAGTCATCTCTTGCTATCAGTGAATCATGCTAATAAAATATTCAATAATTAAATTAAATAGCATTTTGTTTAAAAATAACCAAGTGTAGTTTTTCAGATATCCCCTGCAAATATTTTCCTCATTAATAGTAAATGGTTATGATAGTTGTCCATCCTATTGTTGATTAAATGTTGGTATATGTCTGTGCTGTTATTTTATTAACAGTAAAACAAAATAGTCAATCTGTTACAGGAGGCGTCTGTGTTCATTCTTTTTGAACGGGATAATAGCGTGTTTTGGTCTTAATTCAAAAATAACCTCATAGTTAACAACCAAAAAAAAACTAAGTTCTTCTTGACGATGAGCTGGCGCCTCACTTTACCGGATCAACTATCGCGATCAGTAAATATCAGTTCAAAATAGATTTTTAACTGCTCTGCGATTGGTAAATGTGAACTCTTATAAAATTGATTTGGTTGAAGACTTCGAAGCGTTCTTCTCTCATTGATACATTGATGGTCTCCCGGCCAGTGCCGGATCTTCTTAAATTGCCTTTGTGTTTTAGTTTTTCATGCCTTTCATTCTTATACTTCTGTGACCACAGTTGCTTTATTATGATGCTGATACTAGTTCCTTGTTATGCTAATATATTCATGCCTTTATGTTAACACAATTCAAATGCATAAAACTTATTATGATTACAGATCATTCACAAATTAGCTCACATGGGCTAATTAACAAACACGAAGCAATTCATTTTGAATCACTCAACCAAACACATTTTTCTAAAAAAATAATTTTGTGTCACTATTCACGTAGCAGTGAAACCCTCAGTTCTTTTATTCTAGCAACCTGAAATAGGAATTTTAAAAACCGGTTGAAAACTTGAGATCAATTTCACGAATTTAAAACAAATCTCATAACATTCCTAACCATTTACATAGCTCTTAGACAAGATTATAGTAGAAGATCCCTACTCTTGGAGTTTGTGAGACTCCTGCCGTCAGGTGCCACGTAGCCTCGTTGCGTAGAAACTGACTTTCCTTCTCGCTCAGGTAAAAAACCAACGGTCGTCCCATTACAGGGAATCACAGAGAGAAAAACTCCCTCTCTCTCTAAAACCATAAATTTGCACCTACTGCATGTCCCTCCCCTTTTTCACGTTTTGTTCTTTTAATTTGGAGAAGGTCACTATTCCAAGTTTGTCTCTTCATAATTATAGTCTAAAATTCCCATTATGTCGCATAGATTTACCTGGCTTGTATTATCTGGCGAATCCATTTGGTCATCTCTCTGTGCGATATGTGTCACATGATGCATGTGATGTGACTTTATGCGTGGCATGATTTTACGACACCCGAATCTTTGGTGCCGAAGCGATGTAAATTTCGGCGTCTACGAGGGTTGAAATTCGGCGTGGTAGCTGAATTGCGAAGACGTGATTGATCCGTTTCATCATCTGAGATCTAGAAAATTCTGGATTTTGACCGAAATGACGATTTTGTCATTTTTCCAAAAATTGGAATTTTCTCGGTTCTTACAGCCTCATCAATTCCTTATATGGAGACCAAGTCATCATTGGTTTCCCTAAGAGGTGTAAGGGTTGAGGAAGAGGTGTTATGGGAGATTTAAATTTGAATTTAAAATTCAATTATATGGACCATTCTAACATTCTAACAACATAATCAAATCATATGCAGAAGCAAAATGCCAGGATGTACATACCTCCAGCCATTGTTGAGAAACAGAGAAACTGGAATACACTTTTGGTTTTTCTAAACCCTTCTCAAAATAAATTGATGGTGAATTTTCTCTGTATATCTGAGTAGGTTTAGGGACACAAAAATGCCTCATCAATTCCTTATATGGAGACCAAGCCATCATTGGTTTCCTCAAGAGGTGTAAGGGTTGAGGAAGAGGTGTTATGGGAGATTTAAATTTGAATTTAAAATTCAAATTATATGGACCATTCTAACATTCTAACAACATAATCAAATCATATGCGGAAGCAAAATGCCAGGATGTACATACCTCGGCCATTGTTAAAAACTTGAGCGGAATACACTTTTTGGTTCTTAAACCGCTACTCAAAACAACGTTGGTGAATTTTCTCTGTATATACGGTAGGCTTAGGGACCCAAAAATGCCTCATCAATTTCTTATATGGAGACCAAGCCATCATTGGTTTCCCCAAGAGGTGTAAGGGTTGAGGAAGAGGTATTATGGGAGATTTAAATTTGAATATAAAATTCAAATTATATGGACCATTCTAACAACATAATCAGATCATATGCGGAAGCAAAATGCCAGGATGTACATACCTCCAGCCATTGTTGAGAAACAGGGAAACTGGAATACACTTTTGGTTCTTCTAAACCCTTCTCAAAATAACTTGATGGTGAATTTTCTCCTGTATATGCGAGTAGGGCAGGGACAAAATGCCTCGTCGATTCCTTATATGGAGACAGGCCCATCATTGGTTTTTGAGAGGTGTAGGGTTGAGGAGAGGTGTTATGAGAGAATTAAATTTGGTGAAATTCAAATTATGGATCCTTCTAACATTCTCACTTTGTCCATATAGTTCAACACCTATCGAGGAAGATAAAACAAATATATAAATCATGACAACCAGTCTTTCTTATAGTGAATAGTATCTTTCCATGTATTACAATATATCAAGTTCCTCAACACAAACCTTGAAGCAATGAATAAACCATTTGTTTAATTCAGTTAAAGCAATGATATTTCTCAAAATAATAATAATCTGAAATGTACAAAACCATATGAGAAAATATCATCTTGAATAAAGTTTCATTAAAATATGAATAATACGTACAATAAAATTACATCGTGGAACGAAGTCCCATTTGTACTACATGATCCTTAAATACTTAGGTGGCATGCCTTTAGTTAAAGGATCAACGAGCATTGACTCAGTGCTAATGTGTTCAATGACCAATTTCTTTTCTTTAACACGTTCTCTTATGACTAAGTATTTAATGTCGATATGCTTACTTGAAGCTTCCAACTCTTGTTGTTCATAGCCATATCTACCATGACTAAGTTTATCAGTACAACTTCAATGGTCTAGATATAGAATCCACAATTCTAAGCCCAGATATGAAACTCTTTAACCATACACCATGTGAGCTAGCCTCAAAACAAGATACGAACTCGGCTTCCATAGTGGAAGTGGCGATCGAGTCGATTAAGCACTTCTCGAGTCTGACTCCATCAGCTAGCTTGAAAATATAACCAGATATTGATTTACGAGAATCAACACAGCCAGCAAAGTCTGAATCGGAGTAGCTAATCACCTCCAAACTATCTGTTTGTCTATACATAAGCATGTAATCCTTTGTTCCTTGAAGGTATCTCATCACCTTCTTTTCATCTCTCCGGTGGTCGAGACCTGGATTACTATGATATCTTCTTAATACTCCAAAAGCAAATGCAATGTCAGGTCTGGTACAAACCTGAGCATACATTAGACTTCCAACAGCTGAAGCATATGGAATGTTCTTTATGTGTTCCCGTTCGAAATCGGTTTAGACCTTGATTCAAAGTAAATCTGTCACCCTTCAAAATCGGGCTACACTCGGTGAACAATTTTTCATGTTAAATCTCTAAAATTTTTATTGATATAGGTCTCTTAGGACAAACTAAAATGCCTCAAGATCTTTCCCGTGGATCTTAATGCCAACATAAGATGCCTCTACCATATCCTTTATATCAAGTTCTTGGAAGAAATTGTTTCACCTCATATAACAAACCCTTATCATTGGTTGCAAGTAAAATATCATCCACATATAACCTGAAAATGATCCTCCCGACCTTCTGGTATATACATTTATCCATGATTTTCTTCGAAACCAGATAGTAATAACTTCCTTGGAATTTCAAATACCATTGGCGGGACGCTTGTTTTAAATCCATATAGATTTCTTAAGCTTGAGCTAAATGCTCACCTTGGCTGAAATCCTTAGGGTTGTTTCATGTAAACCTCTTCCTCTAGATTACCGATCAAGGAATGTTGTTTTCATCCATTTGATGTAAATCAAAGTCAAAATGGGCAACCAATGCCATGATTATACGAAGAGAATCTTGCCTGTAAGGAAAAGGTCCATTGTAGTGATTCCTTCCTTTGAGTGAATCCTTTGTGGCGAGTCTGCGCTATGTCTCTTAATGTTTCAGTGAGTCATTTTTGTTTTAAAGACCCATTTACATCCAACGAATTTTACACCCATTAGGCAGCTCAATGAGATCTAAACTCGATTTAGATGTCGCAAATTTATTTCTTTAAGTAGCCTTGTACCATGAGTTAGATTCCTTGGAACTCATGGCTTGTGAAAATGTTTTACGGATCATTTTCAGCTCGATATTAGTCGATTCTTGTAAATACACTATATAATCATTAAGATTGCTTATTTCTAACTCTTGTGATCTTCTTAATGTTTAGTATCATTCTCTTAAAATTTGTTGATCAACATGTTGCTCAATTCGTTGTTCAACAATTCTTTGAAATTTCTTCATTAGCAGCAGTCTCTGAGATCAATATTAGCAATATGTGGAACTTCAGGAAATGGTTGTCTCACACTCGGTTGTACTTGAGGGGTGTGAATGACAATTAATCTATCACTTGAACCAGAGGATTGATCTTCATAATGATCCTTCTCATAAACAATGTCCTGAAACTTATCCTCCCGTGATGAGTCATTTCTTGAAATTTGCATTTCTTGATTCCCCTGCGATCTTAGTGTTGTAGGGTGGACAATAAAATCTATACCCCTTAGACCTTTCCAGCATATCAATGAAATACCCACTAATGGTCCTTGGGTCTAGCTTCTTTTCTTGTGGGTTATAAATTCTCACTTGGACGGGCATCCTAGCGGCATTATATGTCGCAAAACTCGATTTCAAACCTTTGAATAACTCAGGCGTCTTAGGTTTGACTTTGAGTTCGACCTCGATTTAATATATACACTACTATCTTTAGAGCTTAAGACCACAAGTATTGAGGTAGTTTTGTATTACTCCTCATACTCCTTACCATGTCCATTAAAGTTCGGTTTCTTCTTTATGCCAAGCCATTTTGATCCGGAGAACCAAGCATTGTGTCTTGAAGCGACAATCCCATTTCTTGAAGAAACCCCGCAAATGCACCGAGGAGCTTGTCCATTCTACGTGTATTTACCATAGTACTCTCCACCTCTATCTGATCTCATGACCTTAATATGTTACATTGATTTCTCTACTTCAGCCTTAAAAATTTTAAAGGCGCCTAAAGCTTCATCTTTGCAATGAAGTAAGTAGAGATACATGTATCGTGAATAATCATCTATGAAGGTGATAAAGTTTTTTGGACCATTTGAATCCATGTTAAGACAAAAAATGTCAGTACGTATAATCTATAATAGGTTTGTGCTCCTCTTTGCACCCCTTTTAGACTTATTGGTTTGCTTGCCCTTAATGCAATTCACACAAGTCTCAAAATCAGCAAAATCCAAAGTACTAAGTACCCATCATTAACTAATTTCTTTATTCTTTCAATAGAGATGTGTCCCAATCTCCGGTGCCATAACATAGAGGATTCCTCATTCATTTCACATCTTTTTAATCCAATGGTAACATGCATAGAATTATAAGTAACATCATTGTGTAATTGAATATTGAAAAGACCATCAGACATTGTACCATAACCAATAACTTTGGATTTATTAGATATACTAAAACCCGAATCTATAAAGTTAAAGGAAAATCCTAAGGTACAAGTCTTGAAATTGAAACTAAATTCTAGAAACTTGGAACATAAAATGTCTTTTCAATTCTAAATGAAAGCTGCTGCTTAATACAAGAACGTAAGTGCTAATAGCTTCCACACGTGAACTCATCTTCTTTGAATAGATGCATTGTTCACTTCACTTGGCTTCCTTAGGTTTTGCATACCACAGCAAGGTATTTGAAACAGGATTGTAGGAGCCATAATCAATCCACCATGTTATTATTAACATTAACCATATGATATTCAAAACAAACAAAGAAATTGGGTACCTTTCTTATCAAGCGGATCTTAAATTTTTAGTGATCTTACCGTGTGTCAGCCTTCTTCTGAGAAAAACACTTTGACTCCTTCTTTATGCCTGGTTGAACATGAATCTTTCCCTTTCTTTTAGCTTGATCCTTTCTTTTCTTTCCAAAAGTGGTCAAGTTAACATTTTCTCCCTCTTCCATCATTAACCTTCCCTCTTCTTGCACACACATGGTCAACAATTCATTAATTGACCATTTATCCTTATGTGTGTTGTAAGAGATTTTGAAGGGACTGTATTATTGGGGCGAGTGTTGATATATAATGAGCAAGGAAAGTGTCGACATGGTAACTTCTAATGACTTAAGTTGAGCCGTTATATCTCTCATGTGCATGATGATCCACGCTCATTATCCATTGAGCGGTGGATAGAAAATTGCATAATTAAGGTACTAGCAAGAGCTTTGTCAGAAGTTACAAACTGCTCATCGATGGCTTTTAGAAGTGGCTTGACTTTATCAATTTGCTCGATGAAACCATGAATACCAACAGATATCTTGGTCTTTATGAACATCACGGAGAGGCGATTGGACCTCTCCCACTTATCATAAAGACATACAGCTTTTGCAGTACTGGTTTCGGTGATAGGGCCAGGTTCGTCTTTTCTTATAGCACAGTCAATATCCATCCATCCCAAATGCAAAAGAATTCTCTCCTTCCATACCTTATAGTTATCACCCCTTAGTTGGGGAATATCACACTTAAAATTTGAAATGTTCGTAGGTTGAATAACTGCAATATTTTAAATATACATGCTTATTAATCGAGATTGAAATGAAGCAATATCATATTTTCCAATGTAAATCAAGCTTTTAAATCATAAATCTAGTGACATAAAACTTGCATGTGGGCTAAAGTCTTATTCATTTAGACTTAAAGAATCTTATGATAAAACTATTAAATCATGTTCTTTTTCCTAATCCATGTGGGAAAATTAGAAAATATAATTGGATATCTCATCCTAATTAACCATACAAAATATAATAAAAATTCATGTGGGATGAGATTTATCACATTCCATATGATTAATTACAATTAATGTGATCTTAAAACTTAATATATAATTTTAACTAATTAAGGATGTTGCGGCTATTCCCTAATTAATTAAAAATTATATCGATCATTGAACATTATTACAAAACCTTTAAGCAATTTAAACAATAAGATTATCATTCAATTAATTTTGTATGTAAAACTATACACATACAAAATAATCACAAATCAATTGCATACAGAAAAATTTAATTCCCTATATTTTAAACATAAAATCATTGCGATTGACATCTAATAATGTCGGACATGCAGTTCATTAGTAGAGTGTGTGCTAATTAAGTCTGAATACTTGTGTTTAATTCAAGCCAACAACACTTTTTCATAAATTTTGCTAATAGCCATCAATCTCTATAAAGAAAAACCAAAGAAAAACCAATGTAAAACTAATAACAACTTTATACCTAGTCAGGTGGTAGATGTCTTAGGTTCAAATCTTTTTAGATACAAAAGTTTATGAATTTAGAATTTAATGGCTATCCCTGCAGCCAAACAGGCAATGATCTTTTTAGAATTTAATGGCTAGGTTCAAATCTTTTTAGATACAAAAGTTTATGAATTTAGAATTTAATGGCTATCCCTATAGCCAAACATACCAAGGTACTAAAGCCAAATAGGTTATCCCAAAAAGTTTTTGGATGTCCCTGCATCCAAATAATGCCTTTGACTATCCTGTGACCCAGGCAAGCAATGATCGGACTATTCTATAGCTAAGCGATTTTAGCTATCCAAATATAGGGATTTACTACTATCCATAACTAAACATAGTAGGATGTTGAATGCAGAATAGTCCCTTGAATGAAACTGGACAAATATGTCTGAATATTCATAAATTCATTTACTAAGTATGAAGCCTAGTGGTTGACTACCTGTAATTCTATATGATGGTCATGGGTTTGAAACTTATAGAATTCATTTTGTCACCTTTTTTTTTTTTTAATCTTAATAAGGCCCAGCCCAGTCCACATTATTTTGCTTAATTTTAATATGGCTCAAGCCTAGACCACATTATTTTGCTTAATTTTAATAAAGCTCAAGCCCAGCCTAACCCACATTAAAGCTTTGAGGCCTGTAGAAAATACATAGCCCAGCGCTCAAAATAGCCCATAATTCAAGTCATCTTCAACCTCTGGAAAATGTTTTCTACCCAGAAAAAACTATAATTTTGTTTTTTTTTTGTTTTTTTTCTATTTTATTTATAGTGTTATTTTCACAAAATCAAAACCATTTCAGTAAGTGAAAATGGTTGGCCACATTGATCAATGTGGAGTTTAGCGCCTCTGACCGAACTATGCCCTTAATACCATGAAAAATGATTTCCAAAAGCTGAATATGTTTCTACACTGAACATATATAGGATCAGCATATACTATATGTCTCTACGCTGAACTTGATGCAAGATTGGTTAAGTATAAACCTTCTTGAATCCAGTTTTTAAACAGAAACGAGGCTATATTTGCTCTAATATCAAATGTAAAATCAAGTAATCTGATCATATGAAGATACTAACAACATAATCAGATCATATGCGGAAGCAAAATGCAAGGATATAGATACCTCCAACCATTGTTGAGAAACAGAGAAATTGGAATACACTCTTAGTTCTTCTAAACCTTTCTCAAAATAACTTGATGGTGAATTTTCTCTGTATATCTGAGTGTAGCCTGCGATGTTCGTATACTAGAACCAGAAACTAAAATGTCAAGGAAACAAACCTGTAGTACAAATAAACAATCAGAATTGATTCGAGCCCAATAAAATAACGTCGTGTCCTTAAGATGAATTTGGCCCCTCAATCAGTACCGAGGATGTGGACAATCGTCTCCCAGGATAGAGCGGACCTCAGTTCTCAGCGGTGCATTAGTCGGAGGACTCAGACGAACTTCAGTTGTTTGCGAACTGTCGCATAAATGATAATGGCTTGATGAAATAAGTTTTGTTAAAAAATTTTTTTGGGAAAAGCGGGAGTATATATATTCCATGAAGTGTCTCCACGAACAGACATGTTTGTTCGAGAAAAAAAAATGATCTAAACAACGTGTTTGTTCGAAAAATAGAAAACGATAGAGGGTGGACCCGGAACCGAACCGAGTTCGGCGGCGGCGGCGGCGGCGCACGTGCGTGGGGGGACACCGACCTAGCTTGGCGCGGAGTCCTCTCCTTGCTAAAAGTGGGGTGTGAAGATACTGAGCCTGTTGAGAGGCTCAACTATTTAAGCCCATCTCCCTTCTCGTTTCTATTTGATGTGGGGCCGTAACTTTTAATTCGATTATGGGTTTGTGGATTCCAAAGTCCCAGCATAGTAGGCAGGGACTGAAATTTCTCATCAATTCCTTATATGGAGACCAGACAATCATTGGTTTCCCCAAGAGGTGTAAGGGTTAAGGAAGAGGTGTTATGGAAGATTTAAATTTGAATTTAAAATCCAAATTATATGGACCATTCTAATAGGAGAAACCAATTTATTAGAAAAGAAACCAATTTTAGGCGAAAGGAAGTACAAAAATCACTCCTGCTGTCCTATGAGAAGAACTGAAGGAGAGAGAATAAAGGGAAGGGTGGTTAAGGCTTCCAGAAAGAACAAAGGGTGTAATTGAACGATTCTTTATCGAGGATAAATAAAAAATAATTTTAAATAATAAATAAAGTAATTAACTTATTCTTAATCTGTGGCTTTATTTTATTCTTTATACTCTTTTGTTGTAATGACCATATATCTCTTTATATTTGTTGTTGTTCGATTTCCTTTGTCCTATATATAATTTATAAAGATAAAATGTATCAAGTTGATGATTTGAAATATAATCTAAGTTAATTTTGTCGATGGAAACTTGGTTATGTTAACTACCACATTTTGTGAAATACATCAAAGAAATTATTTCTAAAAAAATTTAAATTAAAATCGAGGACTTTGCTTTGACATAATCTCATAACTTCTTAAAAATAATAATAATTACTATGATCATTATTTCTATCTAGTAATAATATTAACTAGGGATAAGGTGTATAAATGTTCAACTTATGACATAGCTCATTCATACCCATATCGTCAGAGACTTGTACATATGGACAAATGGGTGTTAAAAGACCGGATCTTCATGTAGCTATAAAAACTAACCCTTATTAAATCTCTCTGAAAATGGCATTCACTAGCCATTAATCTTCTCAGTCAGTGCAAACAAGTCTCCTTGACTCACGTTACAATGGGTAATAAATGGTAACTAATGAACATCACAAGATCTAGTAATAAGCATCCAGTGAGCACTAAAAGATTATCAAGTATTGACCATTCAACATGAATCGAAGGGATCTAAACCTAGAGTTAAAAGGAGAACACAAATGACAATGAGTACCTGTGTGAAAAAAGTGGAACTCCTCATTTTGCCCTAGATCCTGTGCCCAATGACCCTCTACTTCAAGGAGGAAGGGGTTCTAGCCACTCATCCTCCAAGTTGTCATCCTCGGAGGGTGTTGGCACGCTTGAGAAGTGAGAGAGAAAATGAGGCGGAAGCGGGGAAGAGCTAAAGCTTCCCGCGAAAACTTTTATTAATTAGCAAAAAGGTCCCGATTACAGTGATAATTTGGGACTTAAATGCATCCCCCGACCAAGCAGTGAAAAACCTGAATTAATCACTATTACAAGAGGATAATCGAGGAAGACACAGGGTACATTAGAAAAGTAAAAAAGTCGAAACAACATGAACAGTAGGCGCGAGGGCTAATTGCGGGTTCTTGCGAAAATTGCGGCTGTGAAATTTAGCATTCTGCTCTATTCTTTTCTTTTTCTTTGCGCATTGCGGCTGCGGGTTCATCTTGACTGTGTGATTGATAACTAAAAAACTTTTGCATGATTAGCTTGCAAAAACTACAAAATTTGCAATAAAATGCGATTACTAGTCGTGCTAGGTCCTAAACATGTCAATTGGGTTAATTAGGCTGATTAGTACAAATAAAGTGCTCTAAACCTGTATTAATAAGGGTGTAAAATATCACTTTTTGGGTAGTAATCACACCCCCCAACCGACACATTGCTAGTCCCTTAGCAATGAAAGAAGAAGAAAGCAATCAAAAGCAAGATGAGCTATAAATATATCTACACAAAAATGGTTTTTTCAAAAGTAAGGAGGGGATAAAACCTAACCTTCAGCAAGAGTCATCAAAATCCTACCCAAAGACTGTCTCAAAAAGAGTAAGTGTTATACGAAATTCAGTATCAAATAGTGTCAACTCCTAGAACCAACTGGAAACCTTCCATAAAAACCTAAGTGTTAACTTGATTAGTTTTTCAAAATAATCACATCCAAGCGTACTCTCCCCCGACTGGCTTTTATTTAAACCTATGGAGACAACCAACCTCAATGGTCGTACCCTTTTATTCCACAACTCCTTTTTGTTGTAGAGTGCGTCTTTGAAATATCAGGCGCTCTGATGTCCATGTAATGGGGTCCGGCCCAGTGACTCCAAATTAAGAGTTTAGGGCATCAAGTCATAAGGATCTTTCGATCACTAACTCTTCGGGTTTTGCGGACTCTTAATGAGTTCAAAACTCCAACTTTATAATTTGCTAAACTACGCCTATTCACCCATGTAACGAGCATAAATCTCGATGGCTCCCAACCAGTGGCTTGGGCATAAGCTAAAACTTTAAGCCATATACCCACGGACCGTGCTTTCGGGTTCAAGACAAAATGATCACAAATTTTCTTTTCTTTTCTTTTCTTTTTCTTTTTCTTTTTTTTCTTTGAGACTCATTGGTCTTTTTATTCAAGGGTCCAAACCTATTAAAAGGTGGTCAAGGTGCAACGCCCAAATCGGGAGTGTCGGGTGACAACTGTCGGCAAGCGGAATACTTGTGGATCTTGGGTAATGACACCACTGTGAAAATCGAGTGATCACCTTTGTAGGGGCTCTACCCAAATAAAACTTGTCCCAAACAGTTCAATATGACCACACAAGGTCCACATGGGAATAAAATAATGGCCACTTGGGCCTGCACGCCGATACTCACAGTATAACGTCCAACCCGATTATCTCATGGTTGAGGTTATACATTACTCTTAATACAAATACATATTAAAATTTACAGTTCTAATACATATTGTCCAAAAACTTGTCAAAAGCCACAACCCGGCTTTCTTAAAATCGGCCTCTAGATAATTCGTCTCTACATGCGCTCACTATTGCTGAAATACTATATTCCTTAACAAGGTGAGCTAATGCCCGGTAGTGGAATCACCACTATAAATGGGTTACTCTCCACCTAAGTGCATATCTGATGATCCTATGTAAAACTACACTCTTGAAGTAATCGTGATCCTACTTGAATGTTTAAATGACAACCCATGTCAGAGTCCTCAGAAGCTCCCTCATTTGCCTAAGCCATGTATGAGAAGCCTTATTTTCAAAACAAAGGTATTTGTTTTTGATTGTGGACAACCCTCCGATATAAGTAGTGGACCAACTCCGATAATCTAATTAGTGGACAACCCTCCTATGTATATCAATTGGGCCGACTCCGACGATTGATATTTTATATGGACTACCCTCCGATATTGTAATGGACACACTCCGATAATTATCATTATTAGTCAACCCTCCGAAACAATTCTCTTAAGAAACCATCTCATGCACTTACTCCTATTGCTCTAGGGTGCCCAGTGCATATAAGAATGCATGATACCAATTCAATACAATTTATATAACACATGCAAATATATATAACATGATATACATTTACATAATTTAATCACACAAACATGTTATGCAATTTCACAATCCATTACACCAAAAATTAGCTCACTTGGGCTAATTAACAACCATGAGCAATTCGATTTGAATTACTCAACCAAACACATTTTCTCACAAAAATTTATTTCGTTATTTCGTGAAATCACTATTCACGAATAAAGAAACCCCTCGGCTTATTGTTCTGCGGCCACTACCTTTACTGACGGTTCCACTTCTCGTGGAACCCAAATTCCCTAGGCATTTCTGGCCTCATACACATCAAACATGATTTATGGCATAATTTATACATTGAGTTAATCTAAAACAGCCCCTACAAATACGAGGACTCATTCAATGGGTCCTGTACCCGAGACAATCTCTATCCCAAGTTTTGGGACCGACGAAATGATCGTTTAAGGCCCCAATCACCCGAATTCATCAACCAAAACACTTAAATCGAAAAATAAACTCCAAGTAGGATAAATCCCTTTACCTCACGAAGTTTGTCGAAACCTCTTAAACCGGAGTCCACGCGCAGGACTCCACCGAAGGTGTTTCACTTCTCTCCTTCTTGCCCCGAAATCTGGCAATGGCTGATCGCCCATAAACCTAGAGAGAAGCTACACTCTCTCACTAGAAAAAATAAAAATCGGCTACTGCCTCTCTCTCCCTTTTCCATTCACATTTTTGGCTTCTAATTTCAATTGGAGGAGATGACACTATGCACAATTTTGTCTTATTATCATTTAAAACAAATTCTATAATGCCATCTATGTCCCCACTCTTGGATTTTGGACATTTGGCATTTACTCTAATATCCATTTCATCATTTCAATTATGCAACATGTGTAACATGAGTATGTTATAGGTGACTTTCATCATATCACACTGCTCTTCCTAAGACTCACTCGATGCCTCGAAAAACGTGCAAATTCCGATTGTCTCGGAATTCAATGAAATTCGACGTGGTAGCTAGATTTCGTGAGACGATTCCAATGGTGAAATCCGTTTCGTCATCCGAGATCTAGAGAATAAATTTCGGATTTTTGATCGAAATTATTATTTTACCCTTTTTTTAGAAATTGGAAATTTCTCGGGTCTTACATTTTCCCCTCCATAAAAGGAATTTCGTCCCGAAATTCTGAACAATCACAATCACTCACATGCATATGTGGCATGTGCAATAACATGGTATGTAAACTTGTCATTTAAATATTAAACGATTGAACTACGACCTTCATCTAAACAAGGATAGGTGGCCCGCATCGTGTCTTCGTGCTCCCACATTGACTCCTCCACTCCATAGTGCCGATAAGAATTCCTCACTAGCCCCGCGCCTTACGCCGTAAAACCTGATCACGGCTATCCAAATTGCACACCAACCCTCCCCAAAGGTCCCATCGTTGTCAACCCCAACCGTCCCCAATCCACCACACGAAATGGATAATGGAGATACCGAGCATGGAGACGTGAAATACCTCGTGGACACCTGACATGCTGGGCGGTTGTTGACTGACCAAAACGCATATACAAATTTAGTTGCAAAATTACCAAAGGATTATTGTCTAATCCCCGGAAAACTGAACCATAAAACTTGATGAACTTTTTATTATGTAAACCCAAAATCTCATAGAGTAAATCATTTTCAATTTTTGGTTTTGGCCTGATTTTCTGCAAGTGCACAGGTCGACAAGTAATAAAATGGATATAAGTCCAGAGACATCCCACGTAGACTCCTCAAGAATTCTAGATCAACTACCCTGACTACTCAAGTTCCATACTATTTGGACTGTAAAATGATAATGGTGATCCTGCTTAATAAGCTGGAAAATATACAAATATAAAGGAAGAGAATGACAATCAATTAAACTGAAATATAAAGAACAAAGAATAACAAATGGTTACGAAAATAGATGGACATTGAATAGTTATCTTTTAGGGGAAACATTAAGACAATGCTACTGTGAAATATCAATTCCTGTAGTAAACATTGAATAATTTTCTAGTGTATTTCGAGTTTTAGAACTGGTCTGCTGTGTTTAAAGAAGATAAACTGATCTCTCCATTAATTCCACATTTCATTATCTAATTTTCCCGATTCTCTCAAGACAGGGAATTAAATAACTACTTTTAAAAGGGATTTTGCCGGGTATTTTCTTTGCAATACTTCATACCCATTTTATGGACCGCAAACCTTAGCTCCCAAGTTATCTACAAGCAAGGATATACAACTTCCAGACGCTTCCTTCAAAATTAGAATAGATCACCCTTGATTAGATCTCAGCTAACACGGGATTGGCTTCACTATTCGAATTGAGGTGAACTCTCTGCTTGTTTAAATTGATAACTCATTCAACTCTTTCTTGATTTCAAGTGAGAAGAGGATTTATCAAAGTAAACTTGCAAAGCTCATTAGATCTCAAATAGCAGGTTAATATACCTTCAAGAAATTGTTCATAACTCTCAGGAATGCCTTCTCTGTGTCACTCAGAGTAACCTGAAAATGAGCACGAGACAATTCTTATAACGGGTATAAGAAACTGATATTCAGATCAAAGACAGTAAACCCAGAACCAGAAGTAAATTCATAAACTGAAATTCACCAACTGCTGGAAACTACTACAGGAAAGATAAATTCTAACAATAGCATTAACTTAACGGAAGCTGGGTTTCTCAATTACTGAATTACACACTACAGCATTCCTCTTATCAAAAGAACAACTGTAATTGGAAACTGGGAAAGTCGAGTTCCAGAAATTTGTCTGAACTTCAAACAATCCAGGTGGTGTACTCGGCAAGACTAATTCTCAAGATTCAAATTTCCGCTTCAAAACGAGCACATCCAATTTTAAAAGAAAATTCAAAATCTAGAACGAGAAATCTAATCTAATCTCTAGCTATCAACATTGAAGAAAAGAAAAGAAAAGAAAACTAAAAGGAAAATAAAGAAAATGAGCCTTCGCCTAACTAAATTCTCTCGCCTGTGTCGCCGCTGTCGCTCTTTCATCTCAAAACGCTATTTATAGGGTTTCTCGCCGTCCTAATTCCAATGCGCCAGGATTCCAAAGTTAATTGGCCCATGTTTCGTCTCATGTGCCACATTCACCTCGTCATGGCGATCATCCATGCTCGACATCGATTCACGCCGCTACATCAACTTAAGTCTCAAATGTTCTTCAATCGATAATGCTCGGATGTCGCGACATCGATCCCTTGTCAGCGAAGATCACTTTATGCCTTTGCAGGTTTCATCATCTCCGATGTCGCTGACATCGAGTATCTTGGCGTCGCACGCCGCCTTCGCGTTTCAACTCCATCGCGTTCGGCGACGCCGCGGACTCAATCTCTTTGTCAGCGATATCGCCTTTACGCCTTTCGAGGCTTCACCGTCAGCTTTGTCGCTGACTTCAAATTTCCGTCAGCAACAACAAATTTCGCTTAACTCACTTCATCCTTCCAACCTGTCATAGCTTCAGCGATTTCTGTCACACTCATCCCGTAGTCATGACATCAACTCTTTGTCGCTAAGATCACCGATGTCGCCGCGACATCATTCCCTTAGCTTCTGGTTAATCCTCAGCTGCCTATCTTGTGACCCCTGTCGCAACCTGCATCAAATTTCTTTCAAGGTTCCTGATGTCGCGACAGCTTGATCTAGGTAGTGGATGTCGCGACCTCTTCTCATCGTTGTCGCGAACGCCTTCAGATATACGATGTCACGACACAAAGATCCATGTCGCGACATGAAGTCTTCCTATTCTTCATTTCCCGCTGTTTCCACCGTAGTTTCTTAACGCCTACCGCTTTGTTCTTCAAGTAATCTTCAAGCCTGAATGGAGTTTAATAGCGCAACCTGATATGCATTTTGATTGTTGTCAAGGCTTCACGACATTCTATCCTTTCATCTTTGTGCGCCTTTTCTGCTGCAACTTGCTTCAGCCACTTATATCATTAACGCTCATCCACCTTCTGCTTCTTTTTCTGCAAAAATTCTTCTTTTTCTTGAATTTCCTGTCATTTAACAGTTTGGTTAGTCGTTCCATAATTCTGCACATAAATCAGTCTTGTTTCAATGAAAATCAAGCAGAAAAATGGACTAAAAATAGATGACTTTTAAGCTTCATCACAGCACTTAACCGTACACTACAAGGCCTACCCTCTCGTGCATTCCCGAAGGCTCCAATAAACCTCATGATAGCTTCCCCGCTGGTTTAACCTGACCACTCCTGCCTTAGCATCACCTTCAAGAAGACGTGATCCCCCAACCTCGAACTCTAAGGGCTCGACATCGACATCAGCATAGCTCTTCGCCAGCCTGAGCCGTGAGAAGACGCCGTCAGATAAGCTCACCTTTCCTGAGGTGTCTCTAATCGACAGGACCAGTGATGGAACTCTCTCCCACCTCGTCCAACATAACGGTGATCTAGCATGGCCTCCCATACAATGCCTCATATGGTGCCATCCGATACTCGCTCGAGAACCGCTGCAGTTGCAGGCTAATTCCACTAAAGGCAAGTGCTCTTCCCAACTACCCGATGATCTAGGACGATGCTCGCAAGATGTCCTCTAACACCGTGATAGTCCTCTGCATCACCATCCGTCCAGGTGGAAAGCTATACTCATGGTCAGTCAGAGTTTACAAATTTTGGAAACTCTTCCAAAAGCACAGAACCTCGTCCTATCCGACACTATGGATAATGTACTCCATGTAGCCTGACCATCTCGAATATACAACCGACAGAATCTCTCTAATGTGAAGGTCATCTGCACGGCTAGAAAATGCGCCAACTTTTGCGGAGTCGGCCCACTATCACCCATACCGCATCATGGCTTTAATGAAAATGGAAAGTGGGTCACAAATCCAAAAGCCCCGCTAGCTTCTCGTGCTCAACCTTAACTCCTGAACACGAGACATCGTCGAACAAAGTTCCCATTTGCCTCTTCATCCCACAACAAGAAGAGGTGATCGCGACTTAAGATCTTGGTACATCTTCATGCCACCTGGATGCACGGAAATCAAGAGCAATGGAACTCCTCGAGGATCTCCTCTCTAAAATCTAATGAATGGGAACCACTACCCGTCGTCGATACCTAAGATCATTTCCATCCAGTGGACGATCCACTCCTCGTCACCTACACCGCCCTCGTACTCCATTCCTTGATGAACACCATCTCCGCGTCCCGCCACTGTGTGACTCAATCACCTCGCTTCAATGTGAGACTCCGCAGAAGCTACCAAACCCCCCAACGACCCTATGCCCGCCGCTGTAATCAGAGCCTAAACCGGTCCCACGCCTCGAGCATCCGCCATTCCCGGGAAGCTATACTAGCCAATACTCCCCGTGACTTTCGACTGAGTTCATTCGCCACCACATTTGCCTTACCAGGATGGTAATGTAAAGTGAAGTCATAATCCTCTAGGAACTCCATCCATTTGCATTGCCTCATATTGAGGTCCCGCTGCGTGAAAATATACTTTAGACTTTTATGGTCTGAGTACACCTCGAACTCCTCGCCATATAAAGTGACGCCAAATCTTCAAGGCGAAGACTACTTACCGCCTAACTCCATGTCGGTGTGGGGTAATCTCTCATGATTCAGGCGACCCGGGAACCATAAGCTACTACCATCCCGGATTGCATCAAAACACATCATTATTCTCGGACATCCTATTACAACATGTACCCCTGTCCCCTGTCAGGGACTATCAAGATAGGAGAGTGAGAAATGGTCTCCTCTTAAGCTCTGGAATGCCTCCTCATCGGTCATCCCAATCCAAACTTGGCCTCCTTCGAGTCAACCTCATCATAGGTCTTTGCTAAGCGGGAGAAATCCACCTCGATGAATCTCTAGTACCCGGTGATCAATGCGTATCTTGAAGACTGACTTGGCCTCTCCCAACTCATCACTGCCTCGACCTTTTCTAGGTCCACTGACACGCCTGATGCTGACACTACCTGTCCCAAAAATCTCACCATAGTAAGCCAAAACTGCGAACTTGGCGTGCAGTTGATGGTCTGCAAACAAGCTGTAATAAAATCTCAGATGTCTCATGCTCCCACTCGGTAGGAGTAGATCAAGATGTCATCCCACGAAGACTCGAACAAAGTGATCTAAATAGGGTTGGAATACCTATGTGAGATCCGCATGAATGTTGTTGGCGCGTGCGTCAATCCAAAGGGGCATCCGCAGTAAACTCAAAGTGTCCAGCGCTGCGTCCTAGCGCCCGTCTTAGGGATATACATCTCCTACCTCGGTGATGGTAATCGGTCGCGAAGGTCTATCTTAGGTAGACTCGCGCTCCTCGATCAAACAAATCTTCAATCCTCGGTAATGGGTACCGATTCTTGACGTAACCACCATTCATTGTCGATAATCAATGCAATTCGAAGGGGTCTTGTCCTTCTTCTTCGCCAAGCGAGGCAAGGTGCTTGTGAGTAAGTGCTCGATCCCCAATGAACCCCTTGTCGGTAAAACTCTTTGGCCGAACTGCAGGGTTCCTCTGACTCAACTAGTGCCTTTACATCTTGGAGTCATAGAGATGGGTAAATGCAGAGTGTAACTTCGATACCTAAGTCTACACACCTATGCGGGAGGTGACTCCGGTAACTTCGTCAGAAAAAACATCCACATCTTTCAAACTACTTTCGAAGTAGAACTAGAATGCAGTTTCTCCTCGTCCTCTAAGGTAAGGCTCGCTAGCCAACCCGCTAACTGTCCCTGACACCTGGACTCGTATACGGTATGGGGAAAAATATCATGCTTGTCCCCGTGAAATACCACACGAGTATCGTCTTGCGTGTATGTGTTAACCCTCTAGCTCTGATGATAAGCGACCACATAAGTTTGTCGGCTAATCCATCCCGGGATGACATCAAACTCCTAACATGTCCATGATCCTCAGACCATTGTGAGTAGAGTCGAGATCTCAACTCTTAACCGGCACATCATCCCCTATTCTCGCCCTAATCCTAAGGAGAACTCACATCCAAAGGCTCCTCCAGGTCTGACCTCAGCTCGACTCTATCACAGGCCCGGTGCGGCCCGATGAATGAATCACGAAGCACGGAATCAAATAACACTCTTGCCCGCATAGGCGAGATATGGCAAAAACGTGCCTGGCCTCCAGCGGCTGATCTGGCGACTCGGCTGGCGTGTGTTAGTGGGTGCGCCCTTAAACCCACGATGTCCCTTTGCACCGTGGGGCCGTCCTCGGCCTCTACACCCGTACTTTGGCTCTCGGGCTGCTGTGGCAGGAGGTGCCGTGTGGCTCTAAGCCCCGAAACTGGATTCCTCACGGCACATGCAGGGCTGTGGAGGGAATGTACATATCCTCTCCTATCCACGCGCGGTGGGGCTGTGTTGTCTGAACGCTTGGGATCACACGTAACACGGGGGGCGATCCCTCCTCGTGTGTCCGGGCTGCGGCAATGGTAGCATACCATGCCCGGCTGACCAGCAACTTCTCATGCATCCTGGCCCAGGATAGCTGGGACTCTGGAACCCTCATGAATTAGAAGCCCTCTGCTTCTTTCCCAAACTAGAAGAAGACTGACTCTCCTTCCTCTTGCTAGTAACACTTGCATCCTGAGTGCTCCCAGCATCCTCGATCTCTCTCTCTATGGTTAGGGTTGTTCTAACCATGGAGTCCATATCCTATAGGCGAAGTCCTACAATCCTGGCCCGAATGGACAACTTCAGCTCATTCTCGAATCTCCTAACCTTGGCCATGTCCGTGGCCACATAATCATCAGCAAAACGGGCTAGATTTGTGAATCTAGCCACATAATCCATCACGGTCATCGTCCCTGCTTGACTCACAGAACTCAGGCATCGCATGCCTTGCCGGTATACGGAAAGTACTTACCATGAGCGACTCAGAAACTCTGCCCGTAATCGTTGCCTCTAGGTCTCTAGGGTCCTTTTCCCCATTTCCACCATGCTTGGGCCTCACCCTGCAGAGCGGTAGTCGATCTGATCGTCGGGGAGGAGCGTGAATCTCCATGCCTCTAACACCTTCTCGATCTGCATGAACCAGTAGTGCGCCTGCCATGAATCTCCTCCCCCTGTGGTCTTCGGAGGATGATGCGCCTAAACCTCCCGGAGGTTACACTAGGACCTCTGACTGCCTCTTGCGCTGGCACGTGCGATGCGGCGCGCAATACCTACGGCCTTTACAGGCTGGCGTCAAATGCGGTGGCTGGTGGAATGCGGTGGTGCGACCCGATTACCGTGGGCGCCCTGCGTCCTTGTCACGACTAGCCATCTACCGCGGTTCAAATACGGGTTCGGGTTTCAATGCGGTATCTCTACGGCTCAAACACAGCCTCGAGACACTATTCATACCTGATAATATAGTTCACCTCAGTGTGCACATTTATATGTAATGAAAGACAACTAATTCACATGTTCGAATCATTTTTTCACAAAATTTTATTTTTTGAAAATTTCATTTTCCAAAATTTGTCTCATTTTATTTTACACGATTTTATCTTGGCCCCAATTTAATTAATTTTTTTTTGGATTTTTTCATTTTTTAAACACTCAAATAAATTTATAAAAAATTATTTTATTCAATTTTCTTCAGTTTTATACCCTGTAAAACCTTAGAAAACAATTTTCTCCCAATAAACCAAATAAATTGATAAAATTTATTTTATTTAATTTTCTTTTTCCATTTTTACACACTATAAAACTCACAAAAAAAATTTTTAACACTTCTATGTGCTACTCACTAAGCACACAAACCAAACACAACACATGATCACACATCATTCATGTTATGCATATTTTTCACACAACAATTTATCAAATCACCTGATCACACCAAACACATGCATGCGGTGTTCTAATATTTATCTTTGGCGGAGATTTTCTAAATTTGCCACCATCGTGGCTTTACATTCGAACCACGAGTGGTGATGGATACTGAACTCGAGCTCCTTAGGTATTCGTATACTTAAGCTTTGATACTAAGCTGTGGCGGCCCCACAATCGAGGTTATTAAGATTTGACAACAAATCAGCACATGAATGTGGATGCCCGGTGGCTTTGACACCCTCGTGAAAATCGAGTAGGAGTCTGCACATGGGGCTCTGCAGGCTACCAGGCACAATCCCAAGCGGGTTCAATATATGACCACCACTGAGGGTCAATTGCAAATAAAATATGTGACCACTTGGGCCCCTGCATCAATACTCACAATGTCATAACGTCCAACCAATTTGTCTCACATGGTTCCAAGAGTTATACATTACTCTTAATAAATACATATTAAAATTTACAATTCTAATACATATTATCCCAAAACATCAAAGCCCGCGAGCGACTTTCTTTAAAAATCGACCTCTAAGATATGGTGTCTCCTCGTACGCTCCTGTGAAATAATATATTCCATAGCGGTGAACTAATACCAGTAGTGGAATCACCCTAAATGGGTTACTCTCCACCTAAGTGCATATGCAATGATCCTATGTAAACACACACTCAAGTAAATGCGTGATCCTACATGAATGTTTAAATGACCAACCCATGTCCCGAGTCCTCACCGACTCCCTCACATTTGCCTAAGCCATGTATAAGAAGCATTATTTTCAAAACAAAGGTATTTGTTTTTGATTGTGGACAACCCTCCGATATAAGTAATTGGACCGAGCTCAAGATAATCTAATTGAGTGGACGACCCTCGGAATCTATATATATCAATTGGGGCGACTCAGTGGGTTGATATTTTATATGGACTACCCTCCGAATATTGTAATGGACACACTCCGATAATTATCATTATTAGATCAACCCTCGAAACAATTCTCTCAAAGAAACCATCATGCACTCCTCTCTTATTCTTTGTGAGGTGCCCGGTGCATACGGAATGCATGATGCCAATTCGTCTGATTTATATAACACATGCAAATATATACTTAACATGATATACATTTTGCAAGAATTTAATCACACAAAATGTTATGCATTTTCACGTCATTACGCAAAAATTGGCTCCGTGGGCTGTAACAACCCGCGAGCAATTCGATTTAATTTTCGGCCAATTACATTTTTCTCACAAAATTTATTTCGTGAACACTATTCATGTGAACAGTAAAACCCTCGGGTTACTGTTCACGGCCACTACCCTACATCTGTTCCACTTCATGAACCCGAATTCCCTAGCCATTTATAGCCTCATACACATTAAAACATGATTTATGGCATAATTTATACCATTGAGCACCCCAGCGACCTACGGTCACGAGATCATCCAATGAGCTCCAAAATTTTCAATAATTTGAGTCTAGTTTTGGGGACGATCAGCGACGATTAAGGCCTCAATTCACTCGATCATCAGCAAAACACTTAAATCAGAAATAAACCAAGTAGGATAAATACCTACCTCCACGGGTTTGTCAAAACTCCTTCAGCCGGGAATCCGCGCGTAGGCCTCACGCCAGGTGACTTTCCTTCTTTGCCCGGAAAGTCAATGGTGGATCGCCCCGAGTAAACCTAGAGAGAAGCTACACTCTCTCTCACTAGAAAAAATAAAAATCGGCTACTGCCTCTCTCTCCCTTTCCATTCACGTTTTTGGCTTTTAATTTCAATTGGAGGAGATGACACTATGCACAATTTTGTCTTATTATCATTTAAAACAAATTCTATAATGCCATCTATGTCCCTACTCTTGGATTTTTGACATTTGGCATTACCACGGCCGTCCATTTCCATCATTTCTCTACTCATGCAACATGTGTAACATGAGTACATGATACTGATGCTCGGCGTGTAATTCCATTGTCTCGAAGGTCGACGAAATTCGTGGTAGCTAGATTTATGAGGCAATTTCAGCGGTAAAATCCGTTTAGGTCATCGAGATTTAGAGAATAAATTTTGGATTTTTGATCGAAATTAAGATTTTGCCCTTTTCCAGAAATTGAAAATTTCGGTCTTCTAGTACTAGGCCGGACTTTGCGAGGTCTTAGAAAGACGAATAGTTTTTCGATATAAATGAAATCTAATGTGCATAGTGTGTGGATTAGTTTAATGTGCTGGAAGAAAGAGTCGAATATGCATAATAATTTCAACATGTTATCAGCTCAACTAGGCATAACACTAATTCTAACGTAATAGCAACATTGGAACAAAATTTCAATTTCTCACACTGCAAGCTGGGAATTACAAAAAAAAAATTCTGAAAATCGAAGCGAAAGCATAGACTAGAAACTAAAAACACAGACTATATTGTAAAAAAAAAACAAACTAACTAGCAAGCCATTCAATTAAACAAAAAGACTTGCTCAAAAATATGAAACTTAACACTTCCTTCATTGCTTCTCCCTCGACCAAATTCACCATTGTCCTCGATGTGGCTATGGAATGAAATTTGGGGAGGAGTGATACCTCCTTGATGAAATGTTCCCGTTTTTAGATAGGAGACTTTGCAAGCTTTCCACCGAGACCTTATTCACTCCATTTGGGCTTCAAATGAACAAGTTAGAAGAGATAAAAGTATTGAATTGGAATTTGAAAATTACGCCTTTATCATAATCTTAAAAATGTTCAATACTCTGGCTATATTTAGATTTACCACCACTTTCTAATCTTTCAACGATACCAAAATTACCCAAAGCGGCATTCGGATAAAAATTGCTTGGCCAAACAAAATGGAACAAAATTAAGGGCCGTGAAGTTGCGAAATTTAGCATTCGTGCAGTATGATTTTTTTTGAGAAAACAATATAAATATATATATATATATATATATATATATATATATATATATATATATATATATATATATATATATATATATATATATAAAGATTTTTTTTTTTTGAACTACACTCTTCCTGCTTTGTCTTCTTCCTGCAAGGCTTCCGTACGCGTGACTACAATTGGGTTTAACGAGAATTTCGCAGCACTATCTTGTTTCCCTACATTGCAAAAATTTTCTTTAGCTCGAAATTTCACGGGGTTACGAATTACAACCCTTGCCAAAGAACTATTTGTTTTGCTCTTTGTCTTGCATCTCCTGGCACAAAGATTACGATTATAAAAAAATAACCACGAGAAAAAATAAAAAAAATGCAGAAAAATGAAAAATAAGCTAGAAACAAAGATTAACTTAAAATTAGAGAAAATCTAAAGAGAAATACTAAATAAATCAACATAAATAAAATAAAATAAGGCAAAAAAATCAAAAACAAAAATGGGGAACTAAGTCTCCCCGAACTAATTCTCAAGCCTTTGAAGGCTATTAGGCCCAGTGGAAGTGCGAGTTCAAGTGCTCCAATGCGAGGAACCAAGATGGTTTACGGTATGAGCCATTTGTTGTGCCTGCAACATGAAGCGGCTTCACAATTCTTTGATGGTAGCAGAGGTTTGAACATAAGCCCACTAACTTCCTAAAGTAATGCACACGACGGTGCGAGGATGGGGATGCGCCGTGATAGGTGTTCCATATGCTTTCGCAGCGCTAAGGAGTTTAAGCGAAGTGTCCATTAGGTTAGGAGAGGGTGTTTAGCATTGAATTTTGGTGGCGAGCGATAACACTAGATTCAGGTACCACAGGTAGTTTGGAATAGCTTTTGGATCTCTTCCACTGTTTCCTTTCTACTGCCTTCTTTGGTTAACAAGGGAAGAATTTCTTCTTCTCTCCTCCATGGCCCATAGACAACAAATGATTCCAGGGCATCTTGCAGTTCCTCAGAAGCTTCTATTGTTCCTCTATCAAGTCCTCCTGAAGTTGTTGCATTTGAGTCTGCTCACCCAAGATCGTGTCAATTAGGCACTCTCCCTCTAGATTTTCTTCCTCTTGATGAACATATTGCTGACTGGAAAGCCTTGAAATCGAGCACTGCAAGTTGTCAAATTTTTTATCAATTTCACTCTGGAACCCATCCAATTCCTTATTCTGGGAGCTCTCCACTGTGTCAATTTTCTGATTGGCCTGGACGTTCACTACCCTCTTCTCCTCTATGAAAGCATCCACGGTTTGCTGAGTTCGAGTGAGTGCTTGCTCAAGCGAAGAAGTTAGCGTGGTGATTTGTATTAGTTGTGGTGGGTGAGGGGAGTTGAAGCATAAGGTGCATCACTGCAGGTCTTGGTTCCCATGAGAGATTTGGTGGATTCCCCCAGCTAGGGTTGTAAATCTTGCCATATGGTGCATTGGATTAAGAACAACTGCGAGAAGGGTGAACTTATCCACGGAGGGCATCTGTAATCCCTCATGGACCTATATGCATTAGGGTTTCTATAACACCCCAAATTATACCCTAACGGTTTTATAACATGTTTAGGGTATAATAAAAGTAAAAGTATATTTATCGGGAATAAAATAAAGATAAAAATAAAGCAAGAACTTGGAATTAATATAACAGTTAAGGGTAAATTAATAAATTACCAATTCATGACCCAAGGGTCCTAATTTAATAAGTTCATATGTCAAAGTAGGAATATCACGTAAGTTAGAATTAAGAGTAAAGAGAGTTGGAGGACCAAGAGTAATAAAAGAAAGATATTAGAATGAAATAAGGAAGAAAAAATTGCTTGAGGAAGAGACAAGTGAAGCGGAAGGAAGAGAGGGAGGAAGTTTCCTCCTTTGGCTGGATGGTCAGGATGCTCGAAAGAGAGAAAAAATTAGGAAACAAAAGGGATAAGATCAAATAAGGATAAGACCAAAATAAATATCTCATTTTGAGGTCTTGGAAAGAAAACAAAAAACGGATAAGAGAGAAGAGAAGAGAAAGGAAGAAGAAGAAGAAGAAAAGAAAAGAAAAGAAGAAAGAAGGAAAGGAAAAAGAAGATCACATGTGTGGAACTATGAGTATTTGTATGGAAACTATGGGTGTATGGAATTGAGTATGGTTTTGTATGGAACTATGAATAATTGTATGGAAACTATGTGTATGTGTGTATGGAAGTCTAGTTTTGGTCTAGAAAGTTTAGATACATGGTTTGGAACCCTTTCTTTTGTGTATGGTTTGGGTTTGGAAACTCCCAAACTCATTTCTTGTTAGGTTAAGTTAAGAAGAAGAGCTACAGGCTTTTATAGATGTGTTAGGAAGGTCTAGTTGCAAGTTGAATCAAGAAATTTCCCTATGTTTGATCTATACGCATTAGCCGGACTTTAGAGCAGGTTGTTGGAGTCGAGAAATAAAGGGAATTTGGCGATCAAGTCATACGGTAAATTGTATCATAAATGAACCTGATGTTAGACTTTTAATTTCTCGATTGGGACCTCTTTAGACGAGTTATGGTCCTTTACCGAGATCGGTCCAGCTTCGGCCGGTTCGGGTCGGCTGATGCGGGTTGACTACGTATGACCTCAGCGAAAGGTCGCCCAACTCCTTCGTCCGAACTCCGATTCGGGTGTTATTTGACTCTATGAAAGCCCATTGAGTCAGAATACGTTCTATACCTGAGGAGGGATATTAGGTGTCAGACCGAGGGTGTTAGACCAAGCTCAGAGGTAAAGGTCAGCTCGGCCGGTTGGTCGGCTCGTGCAGGTTGACTCGTATGACCTCGACTTAGGAAGGTCATAACTCCTTGATCCGAACTCCGATTTGGGTGTTCTTGGATTCTATGAAAGAAAGTGGAGTCAGAATCCATTTATATTCCTGAGGAGGATATTGGAGTGTTAGACCGGGGTGTTGAACCGAGCTCACGAGGAGTCGGTCATTCGGCCGAGTTCTATCGATTTCGTATGATGACCTCAGCGGAAGGTGTCATAACTCCTTCGTCCGAACTCTGATTCGGTGTTCTTGGACTCTATGGAAAGACCATTGAGTCAAGAATAAATTCATATTCCTGAGGAGGATATTAGGTTTCAGACCGGTGTTAGAGCGAGGCTCAGAGGTCGGTCATTTCCGGCCGGTTCGGTCGGCTCGTGCGGGTTGACTACGTATGACCTCCAACTTTGGAAGGTCATAACTCCTTCGTCCGAACTCCGATTCGGGTGTTTTTGGACTCTATGGAAAGCTCATTAAGTCTAGAATCTAACCATATGATATTTAATGGCATTTGGTATCTACATCTGAAAATATGATTATTGTACCAAGTGTACTAATCGTTTGGGTAAAGTCAATTGGAATACATGATAAGAAAAGAGATAGATGTAGACAAAGCAACATAGTAGATTTATGTAAAGGCCATAGAAGAAAAGAATAAAATAGTAGCCCGGAGAACCACGTATAATTGTATGACTGCCTAAGACCGGATATTGAATGACAAGACATATATGATCAGTGCTTCGGTACTCCTGCTAGTGCTACGATGCTTTTATAACGTGGGCAGGCACGTACATATGATCAGTGCTTCGGCACTCCTACTAGTGCTACGACGCTTCTATTACGTGGGCAGACACGTATACATGACCAATGCTTTGGCACTCCTTCTAGTGTTTCGACACTTCTAATGATGGACGGCAAGTCTATGTTAGTACCCCGTCTTGTACCAGCCGGGTATATATTATGCAAGGTCTCATTTCATGCTTTATCTCCTGTCCAAACAGCGAATGTTTATACGTGTGTATCTGAATAAGAAATGATAAAAGGTAAATAGGTTGGACATGAAGGAATTTACTAAAGGGTATTAAAGAAAGTCTATGTTACACTCCCTCGGGAGAGATAGAGACGGTCGATAAGAAATACAAGTAAAACGTCTGAAGTATAGAAATGTATAGGTATATGTCATAAGATATGATAGTTTAATAAAGTACATGAAGATATAAGTTAACAAGATATACAATGTTACCAGGAATGAGTACATGTACACGAATGATAGGCATATATGAATATAAGAATGAGTAAATGCATGCACGATAAAAATATAGGAATATATATAGAGAAGCCCATCAGAAACTAGTAATATGAAGCTACAGATATGAGAACAAATATAGATTAAAGTAATGATAGTATATATTGCATAAGCAATCATGATAACAATAGTTATTCATGCTTATGAGATATGTACAGAAAATGTAATAAAACGGATTGCCTGTGTCTGACCAAGTAGAGGGATAGATAGGCATGCCTATAGGGAAGATACAGTTGCTGCAGCATACAGATACAGATATCGAGGCCCCGTTTGGGTCGATGAAATAGATCCCGTTTGGATCACGGTGGCCCCGAAAGGGTCACCACAGCGCCTTCGGGCCCTCATGGACCACTGTTTCGTACAGTGAGTACAGCGCCTTCAGGCCTTTATAGTTTCCTGTATCCACTTCTTTGGTATTTACAGGCATGGAAGAGAAAGTAAAATGAAAAGTATAACGGGAGAACGATTATGAAATAGTATGAAGCGAGTAAATGGTCGATTTTTATGAATACGATTATGAAATTAGTACATGAACACGGTACATGAGCGATTGCATGACTGCTTGATGCGTGAAAATGAAACGTAACAAATGATATAGTATATAAGCATGAAAGTAATATATGTATAAGAATATGACATGCATAGAATAGGTTATGTAATATAAACCATTAGAAAAATAATAGATCAAATGATAAGTACTAGAATAAGAAATATATGATATGAATATATGATAGACATACTTAAATGAATAGATGGAACATGCTATGAACACATGATAGAAATGCATAAGTGCTAAGAACAATAGAGATAAGTAAAAGATGACAAAGCACAGGAATATAGTAAAAGTATAGATAGGAGATATGTTAAAGACAGAGCATGACATGCAATAGGAGTGTAAGAGATGATAAGAAACAAAAGTTATATGAATATGTATTGATATATGAAATGCATATGTATAAGCTTGTGACGGTCACCATGGGTGGTTGTCCATGCTTATGTTCCCACTAAGCGTAAAGCTTAGCACGGGTGTTCAATCCGTGTAGGTACTAAAGAGGGAGCAGAAGACAAGGATAAAGGATAGGACATCCCACATCAGCAGTCAAAGGCCACGCATCAATAGGTGCCCACTGGAAGACCTTTAGATCTATTTTGTATATGAAATTTTGTAAACAATGTAAATATTGTAATGTTGAACACTTCCATATATGGAGCTTATATATATTTTATGTGTCATTTTGCTCACAGGAATATAATACAAGTTAAATGTTTAACATTATAGGAATGAACTAGCTTAAAGTTTACCATTGAAGGGAAAAAAAAATGACCCCTCACTTGACACCTATGCCGGGTTGGGCGTCACGATTTTCCCATCCCTTGGAGTCTTGTGAGTGTTGCTCTCCCTCTAGTTGTTCCATTTGATCAATGTTCAAATTCAGTCCAGAATTTGGTTCCTGTGGGAAATTGACCATGACTAGCCTACCTTCTGAGTTTCTTACCCATTGGAACATGTTCTCCTACAGTAAGAACAAGGGAGACACAAGATAACAAAGAAACAGTCCTACCTAAAGGGTTAGGGTTAGCTAAAAAAAAAAAAAAGCAGTGAAACAAAATTAACAAACGGATAGAAAAATGCTAAACAGAAAAATAAAGGAAAATTCACCAATACTTGTGATGAGGATCACAAGTGTTCATCAGGTCATCATTTGCACTTAGGCACCATCCTGACAGCGCCATTTGATTAGGTAATGCGGTAGGGTATGTCGAATCCAACCAAAATTTATACCTAAATTCACTCTGACCAGCCGTAGCTAGCTCTTTGCAATATAGTGGCTCTAGGGTCGAACACAAGGATGGGTTTTCTTCGCACAAATGATTAACAATTAGCTCAAAATGGTGAATTTGTTTTGGATTTTAAGGTTTGATGAAAACAGTGGATTTTGATGGTGAAAACTAACAGTAAAATATATTAAAATGTAAAAGAGAACTCCTTGATGCGTGCTTTAGGTTAAGTCTCTGGGAGTAAATGAGGGTTTCGGGGTCCTTTCCTGCGTGTTGGGGAGGATGACTGTAGTCATCTCCCGAACGGATCTTCAGCTATAAACTAACCCTTATTAAATCTCTCTGAAAATGGCATTATTTGGTCATTATGTTCTCGATCAGTGCAAGCAAGTCTCCTTGACTCGCGTTACAATGGGTAATAAATGGTAACTATTAGACATACATGAATCTAGTAATAAGCATCCGGTGAGCACTAAGGTACAGAAATCTTGACCATTCAACATGAATCGAAGGATGCAAACCCGAAGTTAAAAGGATAACACAAATGACAGTGAGTACCTGCACCGCAGAACTCTGTTTGCGATCCACGTGCTCAGGTGACCCTCTACTTCAAGGAGGAAGGGTTATCCGCTTATCCTGATTGTCATCCTCGAAGGGTGTTTGGTTGCGAAAAGTGAAAGGAGAAAATGAAGCTGGAGAAAGAGCGGAAGATTTAGCTTCCGCCCGAAACTTGTGTCGTAAGGTCCCGATTCACAGTGATGAGTACCGGGACTGTCACGTCCCCTGACCAAGCAAAGAGTACAAGAGCTGAATTAATCACTATTACAAGAGGCAATTCGGGAAGACCTAAAGTCTGTGAAAAAAGTAAAAAAAGTCAAAACAACATGAACAATGGCGCAAGAAATGGGAATTCGCAGGTTGCAATTTTTCGCATTGCAACCTGCGAAATTTTGTAGGTTGAGAAAATTTGGCAGCCCTGCTTCTCTTCTTTCTTCTACTTTCTGCATTGCAGCTCTGAGTTCATCTTGGCTTCTTCATGATTGAGCTAACTCAAAAACTTTGGCATGATTAGCTTGCAAAAACTACAAAATTTGCCACAAAATGCGATTAGTAGTCTTGCTAGGTCCTAAACATGTCAATTAGATTTAATTATGTATTAGTACACAAAAGTGTAAAACTTACTTGTATTAATAAGGGTGTAAAATAGCACTTTTGGATAGTAATCAATATATATATATATATATATATATATATATACTATATATATATATATATATATATATATATATATATATATATATATATATATATATAATGTTTCTGATAACTTTTATTTTAAATATATTGAATAAGTTCTGCAACATATAACAAATTTTCCTTAAATTACTAACTACACGTGTCACTTTAAAATCAAAATGTTAGTTAACATTTTATAATTCCCCATGATTGACCTTATTAAAAGAATTATAATTATTATAGATTTAAAGATACAAGTCGTTTAAAGATAACGGCATTCGTGGGACACAGGGTCATACCAAGAGGGTTGGTGTTCAGCTTAAATTGCAATGCACAAAATATGATATACTAGAATAGCGTAAGTGTACACATAACTGAAAAGTAATATAATGAATGAAAAGTAATATAATGAAAGTAAAGTATCGATCCCTCTAAGAGTTGCGATGGTAATTACTGAAATTAGAATACCCTTTCTTTATCCGAAATATGAAATTAAGAAACCTGAATTTGAAACCTAAACTCAATTACCAAGCTAAAGGTAAACACTAAACTATCTCAATTCAATCAGAAGAAAAGATGGATATATGATGGATTTAGGGTTATGACTTCAATTGATCAACCCCTAAGCAATTGGTCTGATTCCCCTTCGATTGACATTTGAATTGATTGCTAATGATAAGCCTCATGAAAATAATTGTGAATCTCGCTCGATAACTCACAACCTATCCTTTTAATTTATGTATTTTGCATCTCTACTCAACCTAAAATCCTAAGAATGCAATACACTTAAGATGACTAAAATTACCACATAAAACCCATGAGTATCTCTAGTTAATGGCGAATTATGATATTTCACATAGGTCTAACCTGTTATTCACTTCTCATATCCCACAACAAGCCACAATTCGAATTGATAGTGATCAAGTATCAATTAGCATTAAGAATGAGATAAAATATTTAGCATATAACAATCCAAATGACAAATGAAATAGAAATCAATACTGTGGGTACCTTGGGCCCGGCCCAACACCCATGGCCAGTCGACCGATAACCTTAAGGCCCGGCCAGCTGCGACCCGACCGAGAGGCAATGAGCCGACCTTACGCGAATGCCCCAGCGGATGAGGCCCATACATTAGCTGGCCCATAAATGCCCGGCCGACCTCCCGCCCGGGCTCTTGGGAATCCCATAGCCCGAACGTCTTGTTTAGCTCGAGCGCTTATTTTCCCAGCGCGGCTCTCAGCGAAGTTGCCCGAGCCGGCTCTACTTTACAAGCATAAGTTCACTCATGGGCCGGCTACGTAAGCCTCAGACAATGAATAGGAAGTCCTCTTGATAGCAGTTCAATTGGGAAGGTAGTTACTTAGAGGGAAGAATAAGTCACCCTTCTCGAAATAAGAGTCATCTTTCCCAACATTATGGGAATAAAATCGTCAACTAACCAAAAAAGACGGATACTCTTTTCTCCTCCCATAAAGAGAAGCAAAGTAACGACAAAAAGGAGTGCAGAACCATGAGATTACTATTGCTTCAAGCTTTAATTCGTTTAAAAATGGACTGACTTTGCCATCGAAGGGGAGACGGAACACCACTGCCGCCTTCTTTTTGTTTTGCAGGATTGCAGCTAACTAGTGAATGCCTCGACGATCCAGTGATTCTAAGAATTCAAGAGACCACAATTGGTGAGATGCGTGGGAAGCTTGCCGAGCAAAGTCTCGGAGACGATGCGCGCCAGAGCTTTGGTACCTCGCTCCTAGGTGACCTCCCAGATCTCAAGATGCGGTATTCCCAGACAACTGCGAGTTTCGTCGAGATTCCTGCCATGACTACGATCAGCCAGACAACACGAAGATCAGCTCCTGTCCCAGCTCCGAAATAGAAACAAGAGACAGGAGCAGACCCAGGAGTAGATAGTAAATTCTGAGGCAACAAATCGATTCTGAGAAGAAAATGAGCGCTTGCGAACCCAGTTGGAAGCCGGCCGGGCCGGGCAGTCGCGTGAACCTCCACGGCATTTCCACGCTTCCGTCCGGAGCAAAGGTAAGAAATTACCATTTCTTGGCCGGACGATGTAGACCTGCTGGGCGGATGATGAATTATCCTCAGTTCCTGCTCCCGTGCGTTCCTGCATCCACGAACACGAGCCCACTCGAAAAGGCCACCTCAGGCGGCGGTTCATCGTGTGCGGGGCGTCGAGGGTGCGAAGAGAACCCGGTAGGGACCCGAGCGACCTCGACACCAGCTCCCGATATGTACTAGGGCAGGGGCTTCCTCCCGCTAGTGCCATCCATGTACCCGCCATACAGGGCCGCCCCCACGCTGCAAATGACCGCTCCCTCCGCTGTCCGGGGACCATAGGACATGCTCTCCACTCCCCTTGGACAGCATATCCTAGACTACGATCCTCCGCGGTTTTTCCATACCACCCTTCACCATGTACGACAGTTCATCCGACCTATATGATCATATGTTACATTACAATCAGGCAATGATCCTCAGCGTCGGGGATGACCGACTCTTATGTAAGGTATTCCCGGCCCGGCCTCGAGGAGCCTGCACCCAGCTGGTTTCACAAACTCCCTAGGGGATCGTAAGCGTCGACGAACTATGGGCCGCGATCGTCTCAAATGTTGTGCTCTATTAAGCGGGAACATCGACTCACTCCGGTCCATCCTCAAACGGGAGGAGACGAGTCCATCCGAGACTTCTGCGCCGGGTTCGGTGGCGATTACAGCATATCAACATCTACAGTATGGGTGCGGTCTTGCAAAACTTCAAAAGGAGCTTTGGGCCGACCACCCCGTTTTTCCAGTCCTTATCCCTGGAACCGCCGGCGACCACGGAGGAATTATACCGACGGGCGGATAAATTCTCTATACTGGAAGATAACATCTGGGCCGCCTCACAAACTATTATGATAACCGCCCATAACAATAAGCTGGCTGCGAGGGCCACAAATCGAACAAAGGAAGAGCGCCTTGAGCGTGGGCCCAGCTCCCTGGTCGGGCGGTCAAAGAAGAAGAGAGAAAGAGCGACCCCTAATTCCGCTTGCTCTCAACATCGCCTATGACTGGCTCCTACCCCTTATCTGGGACCTCCCCAGTTTCAAATAGCCCCGACGATGAGGCTTGAGTCGGACAGTATGATCGTCTTTACGATGCGATTACCATAGGGACTATGACCACGAGACCAATCAATGCCAAAGCCTCAAGTTTCTAGTAGAAAGACTTATTCGGCGGCCGCATAGGGCGATATTTGAGGGGGCGGCCCGTGGGGCAGCGGTGGCTCAGGCCTACGGGGCCGTTGCCCAAATATAGAGACATGCTCCGAACCTCGGCCCCGACCATCTGACTTCATGCTGGGGGGCCAGGCGTGCTTAATGTCAATCGAGCGGAGAAGGAGGCTGATCCGGGTAGCCTCGATTAAAGCTAGAGTGAATGTCATCAGCAATCGGGGAGATGTCCTGCTGATTCGCGGTGGGCTGACCTATATCCCTTTCCACTATTAACCTACCCAGTCGTCACACCCCTGTGGCCCATGGCCTTTTCGTATTGGCGTGTGTGCGGTTTTGATGTGCACGGGGTTCTCATCAATCCGAACGCTGCGGCGATTTACTCCATCTCGGTAACTAAGCGGATAGAGTCCGTTGATCATCTCCATACCGCTGGCAGGGTTTTGTCAGGTTTCAACGGAGCTACCACACTATCGATCAGAGACGTCACCTTTTCTGTCAAGGCTGGTCCGGTAACACAACAAGTACTATTTTTTGTGGTGGAAGACTTAGGGCCATACAATGCTATCTCAGGCCGAGCCTAGCTGCAGTACCATCCACATACCACCAAACAATAAGCTACTTGACCGAATCTGGACAGGTTGATCTCCAGGGAAGCAAATTAGCCGCATGGCAATGCTATCAACTCTCACTACAGGAGCGTACGCAAACCAACTTCTCCGGGGAACCACCCCTTGCGGACCAGCCCCCGCAATAGCAATTACAGTCATCCATCCGGCCCGCCTCGGAGGATAGAGAGTCGATGGCCGTCGATCCCTTAGAAACCGCGTCATATGCGTATATTAGTACCCTCCTCTCCGAAGAGGAAAAGGCCCAGTTATGCCAAGTTATACAGTTCAATGCCAATGTGTTTGCTTAGACTCATGCAGATATGCCCGGGATCAGCCCCGTTCACGCCTCACACAAGCTAAATGTCGCCCCCTTTGCCAAGCCGGTCAGACAAAAAGTGAGGTGCTTTCACCCAGACCGCCACTCGATCATCCAGACCGAGGTTGAAAATCTTCTACATAATGGATTCATCAGAGCGGTGAAATACTCAGGAGTGGTGCGGCCAATGTAGTAGTGGTTCCCGAAGAGGGACGATGGAGTATGTGTGGATTACACGGACCTCAACGGCCTTTGTCCAAGATAGCTTCCCCACACTTGCGTAGACCGGATCGTGGATGCCTCAGTGAGGGCGCGGTATCATCTTATCATTCTGGACGCCTTCTCAGGATACCACCAGATCCCCATACACCCTCCAGATGCAGAAAAGACATCTTTCATCACGCCCCATGGATTGTACTGTTATAATGTGATGCCCTTCGGATTAAAGAATGTCGGGACCACCTATCAAAGGTTGGTAACGAAAATGTTTCGACCCTTACTCGGCGACCTTGCGAGAGTTTCATTGTGATATCTTTGGTAAAATCTAAGCGATTGCGGATCCATACCACTCATCTATCTCCGGCAAGCTTTGATCTCCTCGAGAATATGGTATGAAGTGTTCCCCCCTAAAATGTGCATTCGAGGTCGGTCTTGAAGCCAAATTCCTCGGCTTCATGGAAACACGAGAAGAGGAATAGAGGCAAACCTACACAACAGGCCGTCAATCGCAGACTCGAAGGGAATCGGTGACTAACGGTGGTTGGCGCTCGCGGGGTAGCTTCATTTCCGATTCCGCGGACCGGTGAAACCCTTCTTCAGCTGCTGCGAGAGACGACCGGGCCCGAATGGAATGAAGAGTGCGACAAAGCATTCGTAGCAATCAAGCAATATCTGATAGAGCCCCCGATCCTTGTGAGCTCGGAAGCCTGAGACACCCTCTATCTTTACTTAGCGGCATCAGATATAGCGGTCAGCGCCGCCTTATTTAAAGAGTGTGGGGAAACGAAGTTTAGACCAGTGTTCTTTATCAGCAACTCCTTATAGCCGTCACGAAGCAGTTATACCATCTTAAACAAGGCGCACCTTGGCCCTACGGTTGTGCAGCTCGAAGCTAAAGCTCATAATTCGGGCCCATCCTTGGTGGTGCTTGCGATCTCGCTGCGGCCTTGCGATCCATAAACGGATGTCGGGAAGAATGCCCAGATAGGCTGATGGAACTAAGCGAATATGGCATCCAATCACAATGAGGCTTTGAAAGAAGGGCGAGGTTTTGGCGGAGCTTCCTTAAATCCAGCAGTGATACTTGCCGACGAAGGGTTTGGTGGATCCTTTGCGTCGATGGGCTTCCAGGACAATCGGGCGAATCGGTTACAATTAACCTCCCTCTTTGGGGAAAGGATTGAAACAGACGGTCCGCTGAGCTTGCGGCGCACTCAGAGCAACGAGTCGAATCACGAATATGATGGCGGGACTTGACCTCGCTCTTATTTGTGGGTGCCAAACGACTAACACGGTCGGGCGACTCGATGGTCGTAGAGACAGAGTCAATGTAGAATTTTAGTCCAGGGAACCTCGAATGGAAAAATACGCTTCTTTAGTCAAAGCGGGAAATTAGGCATCCTCCACGGCTTGGAAGCAGACCATCCCAAGGACCATAATGAGCAGTAGATGCATACTTAGCCGTGACATCTTTGCCAATAAAGGAAACTATATATCTCCCCATCTACTATCAACCGCACTCCTCCATATCGCATACTCAAGTAAGCCAGATAGAGGATTCTCCCCCATTCTGGATGGACCCTATACGGCTCTACATAACCACGGGAGAGTACGGATGATCGACGGGGCTCATAAAGTTCGGAGTTGGTCGGCTAGGTTCTCCCTAATTAGCGGGCTGCTCTATCGCGGTCCCTGGGTGGACCATACTTGAAATGTCTGACTCCCGAGCAAGGCCAGTATGTGTTGGCTGAATTACACGAAGGTATATGTGGAAATCACTCGGGAGGGAGAACACTAGCCCACCGGGCACACACGCAGGGGTATTACTGGCCAACTATGAAGTCGAGACCGCGGCCGACTCGTCCAGAAAATGCAGCCCACAACCCAGCGAATGTCTCCTATCTTGAGATCTTGGTGCGAATTTGATTTCCATCTCCTGGCCATGGTCGTTCGCTCGATGGGGATCGATGTGTAGGCGGTTCCCGCGCACCGGCCCGAAAACTAATGCGGTCGCTATGGTTACTTGGTAAATGGATAGAAATTTGATATCTTCCACGTCGATTAGGATAGAGATGTCTCAAGTTCATACGGGAAAAACATTGTTTGTCGGTTTGACATCGAGATCAATCATATCGGATAATGGGCGGCGGTTTAGCGGCCCGGGTTTGTGAGACTTTGCAAGAACTTCCCGGCCTCTGAGAAACATACTCCACCCCGGTATCCCCAATGTGAAGCCAAGAAGCCTCAAAAAAACCTTATTGGCGCCTGGCGGACTCCGCTAAAAGGGAAATGGAGTGGAGAAGGCTGCCGGGGTACTTTTGAGGCTTTACGGGACCACGGCCGCGGCCGTCTCACTTTCGCTTCGCCCCCTACGGGATGGAGGCTATTATCCTTACGGAAATCGGTATACCTACCATCCGGACAGCTACGCCCGAATCCGAAAATGAGGGATCTGTGATCAGAGAGTTGAACCTGTGAGGCTAAGGCGGGTTTGCGATCCAGTGACTTCCCCTGCTTGGCCAGCAGCAGATTTTTATAACAAACGGGTAAGGCCTCGAGTGTTTCAGCAGGCGACTGGTCTGCGAAGGTTTTGAGGCTGCTAACGGACCATGACGGGAAAATTCAACCAATGGGAGGGACCATACATAGTCACGGTCAGGGAATGGGTCTATCATATAAACAAAACATATGAAACCCATGTACCTAGAATGTGGAATGCCATGCACTTGAAAAGGTACTATCAATAAAAGAAAGTCAATATTATCTACTCTTAGTATATCTTCGCATATCGGTCTGATGTCGATTACAAGTCGAGATTATTTTAGTTCATGACTGCCAGACCGGCCTCAGATCACATCTAGGTACGGTCGGTCTAATCCGGGTGGCACAGTTCACCGACTACCATTGACATAGATCACATCTAATTTGGTCAATTACAAGTCGGGTGGCGCGGTTCAACGACTGCCCGACCAACATAGATCACATCTAGGTACGGTGATTACAAGTCGGGTAAGGCGCGAGTTCGACTGCCCGACCCGGCCTCGATCACATCTGGTTGGTGATTACAAGTCCGAATTGGCGCCAGTTCAGCGGCACGCCCCGGCCAGCCTCGATCACATCTAATTTGGTCGATTACAAGTCGGGGTGGCGCGGAGTTCAGCGACTGTCCGGCGGCGTGCATCAATCTAGCTGGTCAATTACAAATCCACGGTGGCCCGGGTTCAGTGCGCCCGACCTAGCATAAGATCACATCTATTTGGTCAATTACAGAATCGGATGGCGTAGTTCAGCGACACGCCCGGCGCAGCATAGATCACATCTAGCTGGTCAATTACAAGTCCGGGTGGCGCAGTTCACTGACCTGCCCGGCCCAGCATAGATCACATCTAGGCCCGGTGATTCTGAGCAAGTGGCGCCGAGTTCCGCGACACTGCCGACCCGACATAGATTCCATCTAGTTGGTCGATTACCGTCCGGGTGGCGCGGGTTCAGCGACACGCCTGCCCGGTATAGATCTATCTAGGCGGTCAATTACAAGTCAGGGTGGGTGTAGTTCAGCGGCTGCCACGCCCGGCACTAAGATCCGCATCTGGGTGGTGATTCTGAGTCGGGTGGTGTAGTTCAGCGAGCACACTGGCCCAACATAGATCACATCTAGCTGGTCAATTACAAGTCCGGGTGGCGCAGTTCACTGACCTGCCCGACCTAGCATAGATCACATCTAGCTGGTCAATTACAAGTCCGGGTGGCGTAGTTCACTGACCTGCCCGACCCAGCATAGATCACATCTAGCTGGTCAATTACAAGTCCGGGTGGCACAGTTCACTGACCTACCGGGCCCAGCATAGATCACTTCTAGCTGGTCAATTACAAGTCCGATTCTATATAAATTAGTTCCGCCAAGCCACAAATATACTCAAAAGAGACCTTAAACAAAAACTGGTAGAAATCCAGATGGGGCAGTGCCAAAACACCCAAAATAACCAAAGCAAAAAAGAAAACCAAATTGTTTGGTGCAGCAACACTAAATAAAACAAGTCTCGCCTCAATAAAAGAACTTAGCTCTACTCGTAGAAGAATCCGTCGAGAAGCGCCTCCCTCTTGATCCATTGAAGAGCTGCTTTCCCTCTACGGCCACGGTTGGACTATTCTCGAGCGGTCCTCCCCAGCAGTGATAGGATCAAGTAGGCGGCATCCGACGGCGCCTGGGAGTAGTAGGATTAGCGAGCTTCTGGCATCGGTAGGTACGAAGTGTTCGGCATTCCCTCTCGGGATTTGAGCTTGCTCTCATATGTTATGCGTGAAGCGAAAGCGACCATAGCCATAATTGAAGAGCGTATCACCACTTGAGTCAAATTCGGCCTCCATCGCCTCCCTGTCAGCAGCGGCCTTATCCCAGAAGGCGACAAAGTCATCCTTTAAAGCCCCGAGCTCTATGACCAAGGCGAGTTTTTCATCTGCCAAATGGTCGTTCTCCTCCTCTGCTTTCTTACAAGCCTCCCCTGTTGTGGCCAACGCCTCCTGAGCGGCTCCATGCTCGAATTCCGCCCTCCAATGAGCCTGTATGGCATGGCACTCACGAACGGCGAGCTCCGACTCTATCTGCGCCCAAGTATTAACGGCTCCCTTAGTCGCCAGCTTGGCCATCGCCGCCTCATGGCTCGCCATATCTCTCTTAGCCTCTGCCCGGGCAGCTCTCTCAGCAGATTCTCTAGCCTCCAGCTCCAGGCGACGACACGCCAGCTCGGCTTTCTTTAGTAAAGCGTTGTGCATCTCCCGTTCTGCCATACCCGCCTGAACAAACAATGTCGCATTTGCTTTCGGCGTCCCTTGGCAAGCATCAGCTCAAACTCGATATTCTTTGCAACACCAATATTACGAACAGCGATTCACGACTGCAAAGATACCCATTAGCAACTAAGAAAATAGGTAATAGTGCTAAATCCACCCGGCGGAACCCCCTATCTTACCAGCTCGGTCGACTGAACAAAGTTGCGGTTCCGGACCTGTATCCCGTCATCAATGATCTGCAGAAAATCCTCCTTCGGGGTAGAAGTAGGGACGAGCACCGTATAAGCTTCGTGAAGGCCCATGCCCCGAACGGCCACCGGTACCCAATACATGGGCGGGTGCAAACTATTTAACTGATCGGCTGCGGACGCTCCGCGATAGAAAGAAGACTCCCGGTCAAATGCGATATTTTTCACCTCCACGCTCCCGAGGGCGATATCTCTACTCGGGGGCTTACGGCCGAGGAGGAAGAGTAGTTATAGGACCAATCACTTGGTCGGCCATTTGGGCCTAGGCGAGGCCAGGACCATGTATTAGTCTACTCTTGTGGCTCCTGGCCACTGTCTGCGGGGCGGGTTACTTGGAGTGCTCGCGGTAGAATCACCCTCATTCGATTACGTCGGTAGCCCCATCTAGTTCCGGTCCAATTATTGTTTCCCAATTCAGGGGAGCCAAGGATGGTGATTGCCCGGTCCCCCGAACTACCATCGTGTGGTGATCATTGTGCTTTGTTGGCTCGGTTCGCGGAATTGGGCCAGAGGTGGCATCGATTCCAGCTCGAACTTACCCGCTTTCTTTTCGGCGACACCGCGATTAAAAGCAACCGCCGTTTTCTCCATCAGTTCTTCTTCCTCAAATCCACGGGGGCCGTCGGAATTGTCATCGGGGACCCAGGTACAAGATTCTCACTGGGCCGACACGTTAGGCGGCAGGTGCCACTGCTTAGCTTAACCTTTTACCACTCGGGCGGCTACGCTACTTGAGCAAGAGGAGAGGCTGCGCTTTGGGCGGTGTCTCCTAGCTCCCGACCAGAGCGAGGAGATGAATCGAGCCAGGCTTGGAAAAGTAGGCGACCTTGATGCACTTCGGACCCCGGTGCACCCGACTCGCGCCTCATTTACGAGATCCACTGGAGGGCTTCGCGGCTGCCAGGAAACTAGGCGCCCACATGCGCAACACAAAGTGCTCCCCTTCCACGACATTCAAAGGCAGCGGTCGAGGATAAGCGGAAAATTATGGGGGCGGGTTGTGCCTCACGGTGAATATATTCTCTGCGGTAAGCGGAACCTGATGTGGCGCTCGGCTCGGAAGTCTCGAGTCGCGAGGATCTTCTCAATGCTCGACTTCTCCACCCATTTCACCAGCCTTCCCCTCCAAGCCTTTCCTCCATGAGTAACCAACAGTTAGTACATCATAACACCGGGATAAATGCTGACAGGCTAGAACCGGCAAAACTCCAGACCTGGGAAGGACTGAGACCGGTTAACATTAAATGTTATTAACGGCGGGGGAACCGAGGAGTCTCATCCCGGGACCCTCGCTAATAACACTCCTTTCGCCTTGATGCTTGCAACGGTCGGGGAGCCCATTCTGATCATGTTTGTGGACTCAAAACCGACATGGACATCCAGCCACCGAACCCCACGTTTAGGAAGTAAATAATGGCTCGCCCAAAGTGAGATCAGTACGTCTGGTGGTTCGACCTGTGCCGATTGAATGCGGATCACGTTAGAGTGGATAAGGGCCAGAGGCGCCCGGGTAAAATGTAAAAACTGTTTAACTATGGCCGGTATGGGAAAGCGCAGTCGGGCACTAAGTCTCCACAGGGTAAAAAACACACCATTTGCCTTGTTCCCAGCTCGGCGTGGAATCGTCCCAGCCCTCTCATTCAGGCAGAATTGATGTTATCGGGCACCTGCAATACACCTTTGGTTTCCTCCATCGTCAAGGCAGCAATGACATTGCTTGCAAAGGTCTAGCTCGTGGCGCCCTTTGGGACGACCACTTTAAATTTGGGAGTTTCCTCAGGCCCCTCACCATTTACATGACATATCAAAAGAGGAAAAGGTGAATCTTAGACCTAGGCATATGCCCGAGTGGGTGTAAGACTATGCCTGGCTCGAGCAGCGGTTGCGGGCGAGTATGTAAGACTCTTCCTTCTCTTTCGGGAGGCTTTTTTTTTTTTTTTAACGGTAGGGGACCCGTGCATCAAGGGACCGACACTATCGAAGCGACGTAAGATACGTAAAGATGAAATGAAATTTAATGCTTGCAGCAGCGACTCTCGAATGAGCGCCAAGGAAGAACCCGGCTGTACCGGTGGTTGGTCCGAGAGGAAGAAGGTAAACGAAATGACACGCAAAGGAAAAGGTCACGACGGTGGTGCTATCTATGTATCACCACCTAGGGTATGTAGCCGCATAGCGATCGATCGTATGCACAACATCTTAATCGACGCGACGGTTCGCACTCTAGGGCAATGTAGACTATGATGGGCCGAGCCCAGAGGCCTTCCCTCGGGCAGATAAACTAGCCCATTAATCATTTTTATAATAATGATAACCGCGATTAGACGGAAATTCTGAGAATATCTGGCGTAATTACAATAAGGCACGAAAATAATAAAATTACAATTTTATTAATAGCGCAGGTGTTTGGCATTGTGGCAGTCTTTGTTGCAAGCAATGTTTCACGATACATTCAAAACTTATGGGCGCCAAAGTAGGCCGAGCATCCATTAGGATCCCGAGATAAGCTGTCGGCGAAGCCCGCGAGGAAGAAGGGGGGTGATGGGGCTGAACAAGAATGAGAAAGCTAGGAACTTCAGTAGAGCCAAGATGGTGATGAAATTTGAGCGAGAAGTAAGAAAGCACCAATGCGCCGCAGGCTAAGAAGGTGGAAAATAAGGATGGGCTAGTAGAGGAGCTTGACCCAGCCTGCGAGATTTAAGCGGTGCCCTCGGATCGTGCCATTGAGTTTTAGAACCGCGAGACACTTCCCCGAATATTTTAGGCTCCTCGAGCCATGCCGTCTCGACCATTCCATATCCGAGGGCATACTTTCAGTAATCGATGGCTAACCATCCCTCATTTGCAACCTTCATGAGGTGTCCATCGACGATCAGTTGTCCTTCTCTGGGATGACCGGGGATATCAGTACCTTGTCATCCTGCGCCTTTTATAACGCTACTCATATCTCGGGATCGATCTAGATGACGATAGCAACTAATGCGATTTGCCTGAGTTATAAAATTTACATCGAAAATTAAGCAACATTAATGGTAAACTATTCCCCATGATATGACGGTCAAACTTACTCTTTTTCCAACCGGGGATGGTTTACCTCGATCGATAGAAAAAAGGGGCATTGCCGTTACCTTGGGCAGGGCCCGACACCCGTAACCAGTGACTGATAACCTTAAAAGGCCGACCCGCGGTAGTGTGAGCAGCCGGGCCTACCTTCGCGGATACTAAGCGGATGAGGCCAGGACATTAGCCGACCCGCAAATGCGACCAACCTCCGCAGGGCGCAGGAATCCCATAGCCTAGACGCCTTGTTTAGCTCGGCGCTTAGTTTCCCGAAGCGGCAACTCTCCCAATCGAAGTTTCCAACCGGCTCTCTGCTTTACAAGCATGAGTTCACTCATGAGCGCCTCAGTCGCCTCTCAGACGAAATAGAAGTCCTCTTGATAGCCGGTTCCATTGGAGGTAGTCACTTAAGAGAGGGAAGAGAATAAATCACCCTTCGAAATAAGAGTCATCTTTCCCAAACATTATGGGAAGAAAATCGTCAACTAACCAAAAAAGATGGATCCTCTTTCTCCCTCCATAAAAGAGAAGCAAGTCACGCCAAAAAAGGTACAAAATTCTAACCAGATTACTATTGCTTCAAAGTACATCAATTCGTTCAAGGGCCCGGCTTTGCCATCGGAGGGCGACGGAACACCAGCTAGCCTTAACGTTTGCGGGATTCTGGCTAACTAGTGAATGCCCCGACGATCCAATGATTATGAGAATTTAGGAGACCACAAATACCAAATTACAAAGTTCATGGTCAATTTATACCAAAACCCTAGAATATGAAACTAGAACATCCTGAAAAGATAAAAGAACATCCAGATGAATGAAAACATATAAAGTAAAGAGGAAACTTTGGTAATGATGTAGATATTTAGCCCTTTGCCTATCTCTCTTTCTTGCCTATCTCTCTTTCTTGTCTTCAAATTCTTCAAGCCCTAATTCTCTCCAAAATTACCTTAGAACCCCCTCTTTTCCAAATTAGGGTTCTTTCCTTTTATATCCTAAGGTTAGGCTTCCAATTTAATCAAAAATAGGTTAAATACTATAGGTGGCCGCTAATGACATCGCGATGTCATGATCCTCACATCGTGACATGAGGGCTTGATTCTTCAACTCTCTCAGCCACGTCGCGACGTCATGGCTTGAACGTTACAGTGTGGGCTATAGTCTTCAGGTGATGAGGCTCTGTAACATCATGACATAAGCTACTAATAAGCTCCTTATACCTTTTTGCCCTTATTGCTCCATGTCAGCTTCATTTTAGTTTTATATTGTCACAATGCCTTAGATTTGGTTCTAATAACAAATATGAATGAAACAGTGTTAAAACACTTATTAATATCATATACAAAATATAAAATACTAATCAAAATATGAAGATAAAATGTGTATAAAATATACTCATTGATTGTGAATGGAGTTGTACTTTAAAATGTAAAGGCTTATAGAGTAAGCAATTACCCTGGAGGGATTTTCTCTCATGTCCTTGAATTTTATTAATTAATGAATATTAAATTTATCAAAGAATTATGATTGCTCCACTTGATTTATTTCTGTGACACCCTAAATCCGAGGGTCCCGTTGACAACCCGTCAACCCCAGAATTCCTTTGGATTTCAGGTGATCCGATACCACACTATTGTGTCCATTTATCGGGATCCATATTTTCACAAAAAATCGAGCAAAGTATCTTTTGTTCGAGGAGCTCTACCCAACATACAACCTATATAACCATAACCCATCTAGGGTCTCAACAGAAGTAGTAATGACCACACAGGGTCCATCTGTCCATATCTCCAATATACAACTATATCACAACTACTCGTGGACACCGAGTTACTCGGCACCACTTTAATACATCCCTTTATCGGGATTAATTCATTCACATTTAAATCTAAGATATGAAAGTAAAACACTTAATTACAACCCGTAAGAGTCCGATCACGACCCTCTTACCATGATTACATACCCGACTATTTAGACAATAGTCCCAAAAGAATTTAATTACAATTCTTTTATACAAAATACTTTACAAAAGCTGCTTTATTCTGTATCAAACCACACATCGACCTCCTTCATAATCACGGCCTCGTCGGAGCGTCATCTCCCTGTACACCTCCTGTACCTTGGCTCTAATAGCCATCGCCTCGTCCTTGAAATCCTTAGAGAGTAGAAGTTTTCTGCTTCTTTCTTGAACTAGAAGAAGGATGATCCTTCTTCCTCTTGCCACTAGCACCCGAATCTTGGATGCTCTGTGTGTCATCTACTCCTCTTCGAATAGCCAAGGCTGTCTTAACCATCGAGTCCCCTCCTCCCATGTATGTCGGAGGATGATGTGCCTAAAACCCCTGGAGGTTACTCGTCCCTCCCTAGATCATTTGTTGCAGCTAGTCAGTGCAATGGTAGCGACCACACAGCTGCTGTGCAATGATGGTGATGCGATTGCCCATGTCGACTAATCATAAACAATGACCCGCCACCATCGGGTGTCCTCCTTCCTTAAGGGGTGGAGGATCATATGCCTCGAACCTCTGGAGGTTACTTAACCCCCCTTGGTTCCCATTTGCACCAGCTTGTGCGATAGTTTTAGCAATAACCTTTGCACATAAGGGTAGCGAGACGCAACAACAACGAAGGCCTCTATGAAGTGGTAGTCTAAAGCCGATGGTAGGTAGTTGTGCTACTTGCAGCCCGGCATCCTCTTCTCGCTAGCCATCTACACGTATCGGATACTTAATAGAGTTTTCAAATTTCTTAGTCTACCTGTAGTGTACGTTCCAACCACTAATAGACTTTAACATCATAAACTACATCGTTCATCCCTTTTTCCTTAGTGGTGCATAATGCCAAACACTAATACCCATCAATTCGCGAACTATCATGTTCATTTTGTTTTCTGAACCCCTAAGGTTATGTTTTCTAACCCTAGTGTTCCATATACAATCTACCATGTATATTATTTACACAAATCACCACACATATCACACAGCATGTTAAGCACAAAACACGAAACACACAACAATGCATGATCTAGACTCATGCCCATCAGCTGTCAGTACTCGTGTACCTAGACTCTTGATACCTAGCTAAGACGAGCTAGTATTAGGACCATACTTGTGGATACCCACATCGAGCTCCCTAGGTAATCGTTTACCTAGGCTCTAATACCAAGCTGTGACAAGCTAGTATCAGGACTATGCCCCTTCAGGCCCTGGTAATTGGAAACCTTATGCTTTGCTACTAATCAGGGCTATACCCATCAAGCCTTGGGTAATCGCAAACCTATGCTCTGATACCAAGCTATGACACCCCAAATCCGAGGGTCCCGTTAACAACCCGTCAACCCCGAAATTCCTATGGATTTCGGGTGACTTGATACCACACTGTTGTGTCCCATTTATCAGGATACATATTTCACAAAAAATCAGGCAGAGTCTCCTTTTTTCGGGGAGTTCTACCTAACATACAACCTATATAACCATAACTCATCCAGGGTTTCAACAAAAGTAGTAATGACCACACAGGGTCCATCTGTCCATATCCCGAATATACAACTATACCACGGCTACTGCGTGGACAGGAGTTGCTCGGGGATCCCGCCACATTCATTTTAAATCTAAAATATGAAAGTAAAACACTTAATTACAGCCCGTAAGAGTCCGATCACGACCCTTTTACCATAATTACATACCTGACTATTTAGACACTAGTCCCAAAAGAATTTAATTACAATTCTTTTATACAAAATACTTTTTATAAAAGTACTATCAAGGCCACACATCGGCCTCCTTCATAATCGACCCTCGTCGGATATCCATCTCCTACATTACCCTACATATCTGAAGGGGGTCTACTGACGGGGTAGAGCATGATACTCAGTAGAAAATTTTCCTATAAAGACTGCCGCCTAAATGCACATACCATAGGCATACATAAAACATCGGAATCCATATTGCATATAAATAATCACAATGCCATATGGAATGTTCGATTATCATGCATGAAGTGAGACTCCTCATTACCCTGGCAGAGTCTGACCGACTCCTTCACACTTGCAGCGCCAAGTATGAAAAACAGTCATTGGTGTTTCACCCCAATGGCTTAAACCATTGGGCAACCCTCAATTTTAATTTGTCAAATCTGTGTGTTTCCGTGAGTGAATTTTAGTCTCACCGTAAGTTTACGCCTTGGCTGACACTTTTGCTAACTAAATGTCAAGCGCGCCATGTCACAATCGAAATAAAATTTGGGTCTTTCACCTAGTGGGGATGCGCCCCATCTTGCTTCACTAAACACCCGCGTTATTTAGTATTGTTATTGTTTTATACAACTATGGAGTGCTGATTTTGGACGTTGTCCATTCGAAACTCATTTGCATTCACTAAGAATGGTGAATAACTTGGCAACAGTAATCTTATGTGCGCGACTTCGGATGTGGCCGTGCATATGAAATGCAATCTTAATGTTCCATGCGATGTCAAACCACATGCACAATAAAATTTTGTGCAACATTTATAAATTTCGATAATTATATTTCCTACATATAATTTCCATTTATCTCAATTTCCATGTTAATACGTCAAGTATGTATATATAAACATGATTTTTACACACAATAGCATATTTATTTATTTTTCCAACAGCCTTACACAAAATGGCCTAAATCTCGAATCCATATAAAAGCGAAGGCGGCCTCTTGAATTACTTGATGATTACGTCACCAGTGCCCCAGGATGCAAACACGCACACCAAAACCCGAAGACATCGGTCGAGATTAAAACCAAGCCAGAACCCGGTCACGAGACTGCTTAAAAACGGTGTCAAAAAATTCAGCCAATTTGTCCCAAAGCAGTCCACGAAAATTCAAGCGAGGACTATTCAGCGGTATTGAGAAATTGATATACGCTCAAAAAGCAGTTTCAAAAACAGTTTCAAAAATTCCTAAAAATTCCTACACTCAGTCCTAAAAATTTGGATATGAAATTTACGACCTCTAAGAAAACCTCAAGCCATTAAATGGTCTTTTAAGCTAAAAATAACCAAAGTAAAAAAATTCTCTCTATCACGTGGGAGTTTGAAAATGAAACTCGAGATTTTATAATCTTGTGTGTAAAACTGTGATGTGTGGATCAACTTTACCTTTAAACCTACGGTCCGATTTCCATAGATCTTAAATATAAGCGAAAAAAGTTTTTTTTTCCCCTTCTCTCACTCTCTTCTCGCTCTCACACACTCCCACTGCCCTTTTCTTTTTTCTTTTTTCTTTTTTCTTTTTTTCTTTTTTTCTTTTTTCTTTTGTTTTTTTAATTTGGATACATGGCTCACTTTGTGTCATATGTCCATCTCTCATTCAGATCCATTTCTATCCTAAAATAATTTATTTATTTTCAGTTCAATTTATTTTAAATGAACTTAGCTCAAGCCATTTCCTAACTTCCGAGATTTTCGTAAAAATCTCGTTCTTGGAATAATTGGCAACTTATCACCCAGAAAATCGTAAAAATATTCCGACTGTGTCAAAATTCGACGAAATTTTTCTGGGTTACTAGATTTCGCAAGACGAATTTAACTGCATAGTCTATTTCATCATCCGAGATTTAGATAATTTTCTCAGCTTTCCTAAACTATTATGATAATTTATTATTATTATTATCATTATCATTTTACCATTTTTGAAAATTTCTAATTTTTCCGAATTTTACAATTTCTCTGTCTCTTCTTAAAATTATACGGTTCTAATCCTTATTGTGGAATATCACATCAATATTGTGAATAATAAATAAGGTCAAATCAATTTTGATACATCCTTTTATTTGAAAAAGAAAATATTAAATGATCAATTTAAATTTTGATTTTTTTAACCTCTATTATCTTTGCATATGATGCTAGGACTCTCCTTTTACAAAGATTTGAGTTTGGAATGTGTCAGATTCTCGTCTCACTCCTTTATCATTTGAGTCAAGTTTCAAAGGACATAAACCAAAAGGCTAAAATCTAATGCCCAAGTTTGTATATTACTTAGATTTAACAATATTTGAATATTGCCCAAGAGAAAAAGCTAGCTAGAGCTCATAGGCATGTTTGGTTCATCTTTTCGAAAACTATTTTTGAGAACAATTTTTGAAAATAAACTGTTTTTATTATCTAAATTTATTGTTTTTTATGTTCATTGTATTTTTCAAAAAAAAAAAAAAAAAAAAACAATCAAATGTGTTCTTCGTATTTTCTTTGTTCTTCTTTTTTTCAAAAATAAAAAAATAGTTTTCAAAAACTATAATCAAATGGACCTATTTTTCTCATTTGTAGATCTCATATAGGCCAATAATTAAAAGAGGAATTGGTTTAAAGGGGATAAAAATAAAAGTTACTTGTAAAACTAACGCTTTACTTTTATAACCTTAAAATATCCTCATTTTAGATAAAATTACCCCTTAATGTGTTAAAACTAAAAAAATATTGCAATCTAACTAATTTTTATATATGTCGGATTTAACCATCGTTAAGTTAGCATTTTGAAGGGTGAAAGTTCAGGTTTTACAGCACTTGAATTCTATCGTATTGGGCATAACCATCGAGTTAAGATATATTTGAACAAACTTGTAGGGGGGTTAGAATCTAGGTTTTGTAACAGAAATCAGTGGCTATTTAATTTTGAGCTTACTTATCGTTCGATTTATATTTGAACAAACTTGAAGGGGTTATGTCTAGGTTTGTATGGTGGTTAGAGGGATAAATTTGTCAAAATGATGTAAAAATATCCTTCCTTTTTGGGTTTTAAGAAAATATGTTAGATTTGCAATTTTTTTTTTGCTTTTTGTCCCTTTTAACAAAAAAAAACCCTAATTAAAATGACATAAATAATGGAAGATCTCTTCCCTCCCAAAGATCTAAAAATAAACCCAAAAATTTTAATGGTTGATAAGAGTAGAAATATGTGATAGAGTTCATTAGAAAAGGAATAGGTTTTTACTTGTAGGGTTGATGTTGATTGTTTTGTAGTAGTAACCTGTCCCAGGGCTCCTTGGCTCTTCACAACTAAAGAAAATTAATTAAGCTCAATTCCCAAATTAACTAAGATCATTATGGTAATTTGAAATATTAATATCCTTTATATTAATTTTCAATATTCTCAAGAGGGTTGGGTTGAATTTTAGAGCTTATGTGGACTTGGGGTAAATTTTCAAACATAAAGGGCTTTTGGTTCCTATTTTCAAGAACGGTTTTTTGTTCTGAAAAAAAATAATGTTAAAAACTTGTTTGATAAAAAGGGCCCCTAAATTTTTTTTGTTCTTCTTTTTTCCAAAACCCCCATTTTTAGATAATACCTTTGATGTCTTCTTTTTTTGTCCGACCATGAGGCATGAACGAGTCTATACACACACATGAAAAACGCCTTTAAAACATATCCCTTGGTTTTCTCTTATTTCTAAAAACTATTTTTTAGAAACGATTTTAAAAACAGCAAATCAAGCATGAATTGATATGTTCACAACCACTTTCTTTACCATAATTTAAAATTTAAATTATGGTTTTACTTTTTTTTTTCTTTTTTTGAAAATAAGATCAAATGCAATTGCCATGATGGTAGACTCCAATCAAAATATGATTGTCTTGTAAGCGAATGGTTTTTTTTGGATTACATATTCTCATAATGGAAGGGATTAGACACATACTTTCAACGTAAATATATATATATATATATATATATATATATATATATATATATATATATACCAACCATCTTTTTGAGACAAAAACCAAAATTATCTCTTTATTTACAAAATTGTCGCAACCCATTCAATCCATATTCTCCGATTGATATTTCCGAGATCCCTTAATTAGACCAATACGATAGATCACTCAATTTGGCTCAAATTATATGTGAAAATTACTAACATATATTTGAGTTTAAAACTTAGTAAACGATTTTAAAAACGAACTCAATAATTTAAATCGATTTAATCATTTAATTTGAGTTATTAAGTAAATTTAATAAATTAAGTATAGTGGATAAAATAACTTAATAATATGACATAAAGTAAAAAATAATTTAATGAGATGAATTAAAATAAAAAATAATTTTTTGAAAAGAGATAAATTTATTGATTTAAATTAACAATACAATCGATAGAAACATAGAATGTATTAAAAACTTTAAGGATAGCATGTATTCGAGTTAATATATAAAATGCATTCAGGATTCAGAGGCTACGTAGTTAATAATGCAAAAATCTTTGCAAGAATACCAAGTTTTAGATCATGCATATTGACAAATAGGTTGAGTAATGAAACTTGTCGAATCAAACTTTTTAAATGAATTGTAAAAATATGATTCTGGCTTCACTTGTTCGACCAATATGATTACCCACATCGCAATAAATAGGTGACAAAATCGAAAAGAGCAAGAGTCAGGCAAGATCGATGTAGGAAGAAAGCGTTTATTGAAAAAGAACTCAAATTCTAAGAAGAGGTGGAAAATGTGATTTTAGGCTATAAAGGGTATCAAAAATTATATAATGTCTAACGAAGAAGGGCTTGAAAGAGATAACATAGGGTGTGATTGAATGGTTTAACTGTTGAGGATAAATAAAAAATAATTTTAAAATATAATAAAGTAATTAACTTGACTGTGTCCCTATATATATGGCTTTACTCTTTACACTCTTTTGTTTTAATGACAATATATCTCTTTATTTTTGTTGTTGTTCGATTTCCTTTGTCCTATATATAATTTATGAGGATAAATATATCAAATTTATGATTTGAAATATAATTTAGAAGTTAATTTGTGGTTTGAAACTTTGGACCCTGTTAACTACCCTTATTTTGTCTGACACATCTACAAAAGAAGTATTTCTAAAGAAATTAAATTGAAATATCGAGGACTTTGCTTGACATTATCTCATAACTTATTAAAAATAATAATAATTACTATGATGGTATTTTGATCCCAGTAATAATATTAACTTCTGAGATAAGGTGCAAATGTCGACTTTATAGTTGTATGTTCAATTAGTTTTTTATTAATTAATTTGAAGGAAAAAAGAAAAATATTTGAGATATATAAAATTGAAGTTGAATCTATAGGATTGAAGGAATGTTGTACTAAAACTGTTAATTTTATGCCATCAAATTTGACTCTTTATTATAATAATGGTGGGAAATATTATTAAATTGCATTAAATTCGTATTTGACCGAACTCAAAAAAGTATTTGGTATTATCTTAATTTTAGGTATTAAAATTAATTTTATTCAAGATAATAATAAAAATTTTTGATAATAAACTAAAAGTGCTGAATTTATATTAAACAATTCAAATAAAAAAAATCATTTATTTTTAAATTTATGTGATAATTGTAAAGGAAAATATTTTTTTCAAATAAAAAAAACTCAAAAAAGTATTTGGTATTATCTTAATTTATTTTTAACATAATTGTAAAGGAAAATATTTAAAAACAAAAAAAAAGAAAAAAAAAAGTGGATGTTGGGTGAGCGGCTGAGCAGGCGTTGTGGGCGCAAGCTGGAGGGAACCAACCTGTTATCCCGCTACCGACGGGAGAGGGAGGGGTGCACTTTGCCCACCTGCACTCCTGTGAAGCCAGCCTCACGCGATTTCCTCCGCTTTAGGAGCGGCGCCGCCTGAGCTTTCGCTCGGACGTCAAGACTCAGCTCCCAACTTGGTTGGAGCAAAATGACCGGATCATTTCCCATCAAACCCAGCCTGCGCCAGGCCAGCATCCATCACCTTGATTACTTTCTCGGGTTACAGCCCACGACTGAGCTCGGCTGTTATTTGGCTTGACGTTATCAGTATTTAAAATAGACTTTTGGCTTATTCCTCTTCGATGTGGGATTGGGAGATCATCTTTCGAGTGTCTCCAACAAAAGCATCTTTCGAGTCCCCACGAAGGCGCTAATATTTATTTCTGGTGATTGCAATGGAAAATTATTAATTTTTTTTTTTAAAGTATGTATTCATGATTTCTTATACTGCTTCTTTCTCTGTTCCAGTTGCTCTTATTTTCTGTTTTGGGTTTGGCGAAAATAGGGAAAGAAAGAAATCCTTGGTCGTATTGTCCCGTTCCCTCAAATTAAAGAACCACAATGAAACCGAAGCAGATGAAGTAGGGATAAGGGTTGGGTATGAATTAATGGGAGATGATGGGACTACAAGTTCTCTGTTCAACCGGGATGGAACTTATTATTGAATTTTTTTATTGAAAAAGTTAAAATATTTAGCTTTTTGGCTTTTTTTTATTTCTTTTTTCAAATGCTTTTTTGACTTTTTCTTAATACTGTTTTTCAATATTTTTTTTTACAGAAAAACCAGATATTATAATATAAGAAAGTTATATTTTTAAATTTTTATTTAAAAGTTTATTCTTTCAAATTTTAGATAAAAATTAAAAAATTGATTTTTTTTTTGAAAAAACAAACGACAAAATATTTAATCACCTGTTAAATCTTTATTAGAGCAAAATTATATTAAATATTAGAAAAAAGAAACAAACAAACCATCTAAATGTAATATTTTCCTAAAATTATATTTAACTTAGAAAAGTTGGATACATATGAAGCATTTTTTTTTAAAGTATTAAACTATTTCTACTGTGATTCAAACCAAAAACCTTTTTAAAACATTGAGCGTTTTACCATAAGCTAAGCATGATAAACATAAGAAGAATACTTAAGTGCACATGCTATGCACTTTCTTCATTCTCTATTTTCATATGGTGAACCAAAAAAAACCTATTAAAGACGCTATTAAACCTATTTGGAATGCAACTATTACCTGAATATCCAACTTATAAGGCCATATTTCGAAAAAGCCATAGAAAGATGGATAGGTTAAGTTTTTTTTTTTTTTATAAAAAACTTGATCACTTTTACAATGTAGTAAATTTAATCACTCCATCCTCATTTCCTATTTTTAAACGTTGAATGCTTTAGCAGATTATTTGGCGTATGGATTGTGTAGTCATGACTTTTAAACTTAGACCTTCAGTGAGACCGGCGCCCATAGGTCCTACGCTTTGGCCCACGCCTCATGAAGCGGGTGCAAACCCATTGCCGTATTAAACCATCTGGGAACTAACAAAGCGGAGAGTTTTTAAACCCCTGTCAGGGTCCAGGAGTCCTGTCGGCCATCCTATCGCATATGGAAAGTTCGTTATGGATAATACAAACAAGATATTTATCCACAAATTTCTTAATTCCCAAATCTCATACTTCTTGGAAGATAAATCATTAATAAGGAAGAAGAGATTTATCTCTCAAACTAAGAGATCAATCCTTGATAAGGGAAGAAGAGATTTTATCATAAAAATCATGAGATTATCCTTCCAAAAAATTTGAGATTATTCTTCCAAAAAATCAGGGAGAATTTCGGGTATAAAAGAAAGACTCCCCACGATGGGAAGGTATGCAACTCCAGTTGCGCTATCTCCTGCTGACATTTTTAAAAGTCCATACATGGTTGTTGTTCTGCTGGTGTTTTTTTTTTTTTTTTTTAAAAGCCCAGATATGGTTGTTGTCCTGTTGGCATTTCTAAAAGCCTAAATATGGTTGTTGCCCTGTTGGCATTTTTAAAAATCCAGACATGGCTGTTGTCCTGCTGGCTTTTTTTTGTTTTTTTTTGTTTTTAAGGCTCAGATATGGTTATTGTCCTGCTAGCATTTTTGTGAAAACCGGATAAATTTGAAATTTTTCATGAAATGGTAAATTATTGCTACAGTACAGGTTGAAAACCTTGAAGTTTTCTAGATCTCGGATGATGAAACGGACCTCACCGTTGGGTTTGTCTCACGAAATTTAATTTCATGTCTCAATTTCGTTGAATTCGAATCGTCGGAATTTCAGCGTTTTAAATTAGCAGATTGTTGTTGAGTGACACATGACAAGCCATGTGTCCAAATGCATGCATGTATAAATGGAGATGTTCGTAGAATGAGGGGAGAGGAGGAAAGGAAAAGAGAAAGAGAGGAAAGAAGAGAAAAGGAAAGAAGAAAAGAGAAGAAAAATGAGGAAGAAAGAAAAGGAAGAGAAGGAAAGGAAAGAGGAAAATGAAAGAGTGCCGCAAAGTGAGCAGACCCGAGCTGCGGAGAGGTAGGTTTCCTCCTACTCCGATTCATTTCACGCCTAGGGGCCGTGTAGGGGCCTAACGATTTCGCCCCACATCAGGGCGAATTATTTTATTGTGTAATCTATTTTTGGTTGTGGGTTGGTCATGGACCAAGTACATGAGTTCCCGGGACCATAGAGGACGAGAACGGTGTCCCAGAACTAAGCAAATCTGGGCATAATGGAAAACAGGGGTATGCCCGAATTTCCGCACCATCCCTACGAACCGGCAACGCCAACTTCGGACGGTCATAACTTTCCCGTCCAAACTCCGATTTGCACGTTCTTGAACTCTATGGAAAGCTCGTTGAGTCTAGAATTTAATAAAATGAAGTGCTTAGCCAAACTGTGCATTGAGCAGTGGGCTGGGTCATGGACAGATGAGGAACGGTCAGTTCTGGTTTTCTAAACTTCTGTTTTCGGAACCGGGTTGTATCTAAAATGCTCGGGGCTGCGTATGGCTTGAGCAGGAAATTGCGTGTTGAATTTTTGTGTGATATTTAAAAAGGATTTACGGACTAAGTGCAGATTTTAGAGGCCAAGAATGCAGTCGGATTTATGGCTAGGGAATAATGTGTGTGTTATTACGTAAATTGAATAATATGTTAATGTATGAAATTATGTGATATATATGTGGGATAAAAATGAAAAATAATTATATGCGTGGAGCCATAATTTATCCGTGCCATGACGGCAATGTGTGATTTATATGTTGTATGTGACACGTAGCGTACATGTAGCATGAAATGACATGCAATGACACTTGCATTGCATTTATGCACGGGGCATCGTATGACATGGGTGTGAGTGCATGGGAATGATCGACCCTGTGTTTGGGGTTCGATTATACATCAAGAATGCAAAGGATTCTCTCTCTCTCTCTCTCTCTCTCTCTCTCTATCTTTATATATATATATATATATATATATATATATATATATATATATATATATATATATATATATATATATATATCGGAATTTGTCCTCTTCGTAGAAAGAAGTAGTTTTCGGAGATTGTCCATAGTACTTCTCAAAGAATGACCAAAGTAAGTATCAGAGATTGTTCACAGTTCTTCTCGAAGGTTGACCAAAGTATTGATCGGAAACTGTCCACACTATATTTCGGAGACTGTCCAATAAAAAAAAATAATAAAACAAAAAGATTTTGTTTTATAAAATGGAGTCATGGGCGGAGCATGCAGCGGTTTTTTCACACACTTGGCATATGCATGTGTGAGGGAATCGGTGAGGACTCGGGATTGGGTCATGATTGGTCGCATCTTATGCATGACATGTAGGCACTCAGGTTTGTGATTGTGTAACTAGCATTACATGTGCACTTAGGTGGGGAGTAGCCCTTGTAGGAGATATATCTACTGGGCTTTGCTCACCCCGTCGTGGGATCACCCTTTCAAGTACACGAGAGGACGGCGCTCCTTCAAGGCCGTGAGTGTGAAGAGGGTTGGGTTGTGGCCTTGAACACTATGTTTGTAAAATATAGTGGGACAATCTGTTTTGACATATTTTGGTTTGTAAAAGAGTTGTATGTCAAACTCTTGTATAATAATATGGGAAGTTGTATGTTTGCAAGAAAAAAATAAAGAAATGAGTCCCTATGAATGGGATTTACCAGCGTGGACAGCGGATCATCCGACGCCCACGAATATTCCGCGGGTTGACGGGTTATCAACCGGACCCCGAGATGAGGCGTCACAGCTTGGTATCAAAGTTTAGGTTAACAATTACCTAGGAGCTCGGGTGGGGGTATCCAGCAGTATTTTCAGATATTGGCTTGTCATAGCTGAGTATCGAGAGTTAGGTATACAAATACCTAGGATTAGTGGGCATGGGTATTGAACATGACATTATGTGCATTGATTGCTTTTTGTGTTCTAATATGTTCCACGTGAGATGTATTGTGGTTGTGTGAATATATGCATGTGAATAGAAATTGAAGAACACTAGGGTTAGCAAACATAACCTTAGGGGTTCGGAAAACGAATAAGCATTGATTACGTAGGAATGTTTATTTATTAGTGTTTGGCATTATCTTATTTACTAATGTGTGATAAATGAAGGAAAGTCTCAGGTATCATCTTAACTTGTGTAGATGGCAAGTCAAGAACGAACATAGATGTCCGAGGCGGATGCCAACTGCGCTGGCTTTGATCAGCAGGCATTTATGGAGGCGATGGGCGCTGCATTTACCACCATTGCATAGACTAGAGCAACTGGCGGTCAGGGAGGGTCGAGTGACCTCCAGAGGTTTAGAGTGCATCATCCTCTTACGTTCAGAGGGGGGGAGGGGGGGGACCCGGTGGTGGCTGACCATTGGTTCCGGAAGGTAGAGAGAGTTTTGGAGGTTATGTAGATTACCTCTTATGTGACACGGATCTGTCTAACGACATTTCAACTAGAGGGTGAATCCCAAGTATGATGGGATTAGGTGAAAACCTCCAGGGATTGGGAGGCCATGACGTGGGCAGATTTTCGAGAGCTCTTGCTCATGAAGTTTTCAGGCGCATCGGCTGGGTAATGCCAGGCTCGAGGAGTTTTCTCGGGTTGAGACAGGGATCCATGACAGTACTCGAATACGTGGCTAATTTCATAGAGTTAGCACGTTTTAGGGATGATTATGTGGCCACAGATATGGCCAAGGTCAGGAAATTTGAGGATGGTCAGAAGTTGTCCATCCGGGGTAAGATTGTGGGACTTCTCCTATAGGATATGGACTCTATGGTTAGCATAGCTATGACTATAAAGAGAGATATTGATGATGCCCGAAGCATTCGAGATGCGGGTGCTAGTGAAAAAAGGAAGGATGATCAGCCTTCTTCGAGCACGAGGAAGAAGCAGAAGACTTCTACTCCTCGAGGACGTCCAGTACAGGGCCGCGGCTATAAGGGCTAGGAGCCCGGGGCGGAAGGTGTTAGTAGCGGGGACCGGTTATGTGCTACCATTGTCAACGGCACGGACATGTGAGAGGTTGCCCCTAGAGTCGGGGGATCCTAGAGTTATAGAGGAGCCACGATTTCGGGCACCGGTGGGCGTCCGCGAGCATCGTTTGTTCGCTGCTTACCCGGGATGGGCGGAGGGACCGGTTCGGGCACGAGTGCTGGCGTAAGTGCCTTCTTAATCACGGGCGGTCGGAGGGGGGCCCGGGTATGGGTCGAGGCGGTCGGGGCCACGGTGGGCTTGAGGAGACCCGGGGCGTGTTTACTCCATAATACCCCCTTGAGGCGGAGCATGTAGGCGGTCGATCATACAAGGTATGTTTTTGTTATCTCGCCTATGGGCAAAGATGTTGGGTTCACGGTGCATCACATTCATTGATTGATACATCATGTGTGGAGGGGTTGGGCTTAGAGGTCGAGACCTTGGAGAAGTCGTTGTATGTGAGCTCTCCCCTCAGAACTAGGGTGAGTGTTCAGCGAATATGTTGTAATTGTGAGTTAGAGATCTCCGTGATTCTACTCACAATGGATTTGAGAGTCATGGACATGACTAAGTATGATGTCATCTTCGGGATGGACTGGTTGGCCAGCTGCCGGTTGTCATCGGTGTGATCGTAGGAGTTCTTTGCTACACCTGAGATGGAGTGCATGTGTGTTTCGGGGGATAAGCATAATGTTTTACCCCGGAATTGTGTCTGACTCCGGGTGATCTGAGCGCGATTGAGGGGTTGGCTAACAAGCCTTACCCTGGAGAATGAGGTGAGACGAGACGTAAATCTACCTCGGGTAGTTTGCGAGTATGAGGATGTTTTTCCAGATAAGTTTTCGGGATTACCCCCGCCGAGGGATGTAGACTTCTGCATCGAGTTACATCCTGGCACGATGTTTATTTCTATGACTCCACATAAGATGGCACTAGTTGAGTTGTAGGAACTCAAGGTCCAACTGCAGGAATTGTTGGACAGAGGGTTCATTAGACCTAGCACTTCACCTTGGGGTGCTCCGGTTATGTTTGCAAAGAAGAAGGATAAGACCCTTCGACTGTGTATTGACTAAACGATTCGCGAGGGTTACGATCAGAATCGGGTATCACTTATCAAGGATTGATGATGTGTTTGATCGGTTGAGGCGCGAGTCTCTCGAGATAGACCTTCGCACCGGTTATCATCAGTTGAGGGTTAGGGAGGCAGACATCCCTAAGACAGCGTTTAGGACGCGGTATGGGCATTTCGAGTTCATAGTGATGCCTTTCGGATTAACGAATGCGCCAGCGGCATTCATGGACCTCATGCATAGGGTGTTCCAGCCATATCTAGAATCGGTTGTGGTAGTGCGAGTTGACGACATCTTGATCTACTCCTAGTTAGAGAAGGAGCGTAAGGATCATTTGAGGATTGTTCTCTAGGCCCTCAGAGAGCATCAGTTATATCTGAAGTTCAGTAAGTGCGAGTTTTGGCTTACTGAGGTGAGATTTTTGGGGCATGTAGTGTCAGCTTCGGGTGTCTCTATGGACCCGGAGAAGGTCGAGGCAGTTATGAGTTGGGAGATACCAAAGTCAGTCTTCGAGATACGTAGTTTCTTGGGATTAGCAAGGTATTCTGAGAGGTTCGTTAGAGACTTCTCCCGGTAGTTGCACCTATAGCGGGGTTTACCCGGGTCGAGTTTGAGTGGGATGACTTGTGTGGCTTGAGCATTCCGGGGTGAAAAAGAGGTTGACTTCAGCTCGATGCAGTCGTCGAAAAAGGGGACCCGATGTACTTTAATATCTACTTGATGCTTCAAAGCCAGGATGGGATGTGTTTTGATGCAGTCCGGGTGGGTTGTGGCTCATAGTTCTAGACAACTGAAAAACCACGAGTGGAACTACCCCACACATGATATGGAGCTAGCGGCCATAGTCTTTGCCTTAAAGATTTGGTGCCACTATTTGTACGGTGAGGAGTTTGGGGTGTTTTCAGACCACAAAAGTCTAAGGTACATCTTTACACAGAGGGACCTCAACATAAGGCAGTGCAGATGGATGGAGTATTTGGAGGATTATTACTTCACTTTGCATTACCACCCTTGTAACACCCTAAATTATGCCCTAACAGTTTTATAACATGTTTAGGGTATAATAAAAGTAAAAGTATATTTTTCCGAAAATAAAATAAAGATAAAAATAATATAATCAAGAAACCAGAATTAATACAAAAGTCAAGGATAAATTAATAATTTACTAAATCGGGACCCAAAGGGTCGTGAATTTATGTCATATGCGAAAGTAGGAATATCGCAAGATTAAAATGAAATAAGAAATGGAGAGGGACCTAAAAAGTAAATGAGTAAGCCAAACAGCTTTAACTCAAAAAAGAAGGATAAGATCAAATCTAGATAAGACCCAGAAAGAAATATCTCATTTTGGTCATGGAGAAAAAGAAAAGAAAAAGCAAGAGAGGAGAAAGAGAGAAGAAAGAGAAGAGAAGAAAGAAGGAAGGGAAAAAAGAAGATCACGGGTATAGATTTGAGTATGGGTATCTGGTTTTGGTATAGAAAGTATGGATACATGGTTTGGAACCCTCTATTTTATTGTATGGAGTTGGGTTTGGAAACTCCCAAACTCATTTCTTGTTAAGGAGTTGGAGTTGAGAAAAACTCACAAGACTCCTATATATGTGTTTTTGGGAAATGTTTGGTTGCATTTTGAACTAGGTAAGCTACCCTATCTTGATCTACGTCGTTAGTCGGGTCACTTAGGACTGGTTTTTGGATATGAAATGAGGGAATCTGGTAGTGAGTCCTTCAAGGTAGAGGTGTAGCCACATTAGTGAACTTGATGTTAGACTTTTGAATTTCCCAGGTCGGACCTGCAGCTGAGTGCCAGTCCGTTTACATAGCAGTATAAATGGAAAGGCAGCCCAGGCTAGGGGTATTGAAATTTATTGGGAACCAACCCGGCTAGGGGTCAACCCGGGGCAGTTAGGGCTAGCCCGACTAGGGTCAGCCAGGTGGTTAGGGTCATCTGAGAGGTTAGTAATCAGTGTTGTAGGTTCAGAACCAGCCGTTCAGCGGTTAGGGTCGACAGAATTTGGATTCATCTGGAGCCTCTAACCGGAGGTCATAACTTCTTCGTCGAACTCGATTTGGGTGTTCTTGGACTCTATGGAAAGCCACGTTAATTGAGTGCAATATCCTATGATAACATTGGGTACTGGGCCGGCCGGAGAGAATGTCGGGCAAGACTGGTCGGGTAGAGCTAGCTGGGTAAGGCTGGTTATTCATGTGAGACCTTCAACTTCGAAAGGTCATAAATTCTTCGTCCGAACTCCGATTAGGGTGTTCTTGGACTTTATGAAAATCCCATTGAGTCAAGAATCCATCCATATATAGCTTGATAAAAATTGGAAATCATATTAGGTCCATAAATGAAAAACGATGAAACTCTGCGATAATATAGTTATTCATGCATATAATGAGATATGAAAAATGCAAAGATTCGAATAAATGAGTATATATATCACTTATGATTACTGGATGACTAGAATTATTCGGGAATATGAGATATGTACTGAACATAAAATATACACGGATTGTCTACTTAGAACTGGTAGGAAGGATAAAGATAGGCGTACTATAGGGACCACGATTCGCTGCGACATACGGTTCTGAGATATCGAGGGCTAGTTTGGGTTGATGACATAGATCCGTTTGGATCATTACGAGGGCATGGAGTCCAGCTGTCTCGTCGATTGATGATACCTTCGGGTATATACGACCCATTTGGGTCACATATTACATGACATAGGTCACTGTCTCGTACAGTGATGATACCTTCAGGTATATACGATCCATTTGGGTCACATATTACATGGCATAGGTAAATGTCTCGTATAGTGATGATACCTTCGGGTATATACGACCCATTTGGGTCATATATTACATGACATAGGTCACTGTCTCGTACAGTGATGATACCTTCGGGTATATACGACCCCTTTTAGGTCACATATTACATGACATAGGTCACTGTCTCGTACAGTGATGATACCTTCGGGTATATACGGCCCGTTTGGGTCACATATTACATGGCATGGAGTCAATGTATGCGGTGATGAGTGCAGCCGGTATATCTACGGATAAGGATCATTTGTCGCAAATGCCGGTGATAGTACCTTCGGGCACATCACGAGTTATTTCCGTATTCACTTCTAAAAGGTATTTGCGGACATGAAACACAAAAAAATGACAAATATATCTGAAAATGAAATGCTTATAGGAATATATGACATGATATGAGAAGCATACTTATTTCTTGTACGGATAGTACATGAATTCTGGCTTAGTAAAGAAATGCAAGATGACTTGAATAATATATGAAATATGATAAATGATAAGTATATGCATTTGTATAGAAGTGTGGTCATCCATATGTATTGATTCCCACTAAGCGTAAAGCTTAGCACGAGTGTTTTCATCCGTGTAGGTACAGAAGAGAAAACTAGGGGACTGGACAATCCATCGTGATCAGAGGTGCATCGCTAGGTGCTGGAAGACCTTTTGGTCTATTTTGTATATGAAATTTTGTTTTATTTTGTAAACAATGTAAATAAGTAAATATTGAACACTTTCATATATAGGAGCTTGTATATAGTTTGTAATCCTTTGCTATTTGAATCTAATGTAGTGAAATGTTTAACATTATATAATGACCAAGTTTAGAGTTTATAAGTCTATAGAAAAATAAAAAAAATAAAAAATAAAAATAAAAAAATGACACCCACGCTTGACTCCGGGTGCCAGGTTGGGAGTGTCACAGTTAGTCGATATTAGAGCATCCCGGATTCGGTTCGGACCTGCCAATTAGGTTGGATCAGAGAAGGGGTGCTACAGCCCTGGTAAGGCAAATGTAGTGGCGGATACGCTCAGTCGGAAGTCACGGGGAGTACTGGATAGTGTAGCTTCTCGGTTGTGGCAGATGCTCAAGACTGTGGGACAATTTGGACTGTAGTACAATGATCAAGCTCAAGGAGCGTTAGGGAATTTGGTGGCTACTCCTTCCCTGCGAAGCGAAGTGATTGAGTCCTGGGACGGGACAACGAGTTAGTGTCCATCAAGGGCGAGTCTGATCGAGGCAAAATTGATAAAGGGTTAGGCCATTCACACATAGGGTAGTCTTGACATAGGGACGGAGTTGCGGTTCCGGTTGGCGATTTGAAGGAGATCTCGCAGGAGTTCCAGCTGCTTTCTCGGTTTGATGCATTCAGGAGTCTTCCAAAACTTTGAAGGGATAACACAACATTCAAGTTAATAACAAAAATTAGCGGTTCAAGTCTACGTAGTTAATAATACAAAATGCTAGAATCTGCAAGATTTCATGCTCTGCGATCTTGACGAATAGAGTTTGATCAAATGACTTTGTGAGATCGAGCTTTCATCTTAATTGCCAACCTTGAACACTTCGAAGAAACTAACCATCATTGACACAGCTATCCGTGTCGCGTGGTAAACTGACAAAACATGTAAAATAAAGTCAAACCAAGATCGATGTGAAAGAAACCACTTTATTGGAAAAGAAGACTAAAATTCTAGGGAATAGGTGATTTCAGACCAAGAATTGTCAAAAAATTAGCCCTCATGTCTAACGAAGAAGGGCTTGAAAGAGAGAACATAGGGTGTGATTGAATGTTTTGTCGAGGATAAATAAAAAATAATTTTAAATAATAAATAAAGTAATTAAATTATTCTTAATCTATATCTGTATTTTACTCTTTACACTCTTTTGTTTTAATGACCATATATCTTTTTATTTTTGTTGTTGTTCGATTTCCTTTGTCCTATACATAATTCATGAGGATAAATATATCAAATTGATGATTTGAAATATAATTTAAGTTAATTTTGTGGATGTAAACTTAGTTATGTTAACTACCATATTTTGTGAAATAAATCAAAGCAAAGATTTCTAAGAAATTAAATTAAAATCGAGAGGACTTTACTTTGACATTATCTCATAACTTCTTAAAAATAATAATAATTACTATGATAATTATTTCAATCTAATAATAATATTAACTAGGGATAAGATGCATAAATGCGTGATGTATAGTTATATGTCAATTAGTTTTTATTAATTAATTTGAAGGAAAAGAAAATGTGTTGAGATATATAAAATTGAAGTTGAGTCTATAGGATTGAAGGAATGTTGTACTAAAATTGTTAATTTTATGTCATCAAATTTGATGGTGGGAAATATTATTAATTTTATTCAACAGAATAATAAAAAAAATTGATAATAAACTAAAAGTGTTGAATTTATATTAAACGAGTCAAATAAAAAAAATCATTTATTTTTAACTTTATGTGATAATTGTAAGGAAATATTTTTTGAAAAGCAAGTGTATGTTAGATTGTGGAAGGCGGTAGCGGCGGTCATTGGGCCTGTGGAGAACTAACCCGTTATCCCACCACCGACGAGAGAGGGAGGTGAACGCTACTATGTGAAGCCAGCCTCACGCGATTTCCTCCGCTTTAGTTTCATAAATTAATTTTTGAAACCATTAGCTACTACTTTTTAAGAGTTATTGTATCAAAGGTTTAAAATATCGCGATATATCGACGATATATCGTATTTCCGATATGATATATAACATCGATAATTGATTGATAACAAAATTGGACAAAAATTGGAAATATCAATGATATATTGGTTGGGATGATATATCGTCGATAATTTCGAATTTTTTTGTCAATTTTTATTTAAAATTTTTGAAAAAAAAAAACAATGTGTGATGTGGATGTCTGGATGATGGAGCAAAGAAATGGGAGAAGAAGAGAGATGTGGGAGAGAAAAAATGAAAAATCTTTCTTAATAATTAATATTATTAATTGTACACCTTCTTTAATAATTAGTATGTCTTTATTAATAATTACTATAATTAATTATTACAAAAAATAGAAAGAGACCGAGACATAAGAGAGAAAATGAATTACTATACATTCCTTAATAATTACTATCATTAATTATTATAGAAAATAGTAGAAGACGTTGGAAGAGAGAAAATGAAGGGTCTTTCTTATTAATTAATATTATTAATTTTTAATAATTCATATTAAAGTTCCAATTAAAAAAATTCGATTATGCAAATCTTTAATACCAAACAATTTTTAAAATTTTTTCTCAAATGAAATCTTGTAAAATTATTAATAGTAAATTTTTAGAATATTCTAAAATATAAATAAATATATAAAAAAATTAGTCATAATATATTAACATAAAATAAATTAAAAATAATTTTACATTCAAAATTTTATTCCTCAAATAGTTAAAATCAATTTCTAAACAATTATTATAAAAATGTTATCATGTTTAAAATTTTTTAAGATATCATTCTAAAATAATTAATAACATTTTAACTTTCAATGTTTAAAAAAACATTTTATCTTTCAAAAAAAGAAAAATATTTTATTTTTATTTTTAATATATAATATTAAAAGCTTAAATTTTGAAATTAAAGTTTACTATTATGATTGAACTTTAAAATAAAATATTTGAAAGTTTTAATCAATTATTTTGTATAAATTATAGAAACTAAATTTTAATATATATTTTTTCAAATCTAATTGATATTATCATTTTCTATACTTTCAAAATATAAATTGAATATATCTTTAAATTTTAAATAATATGTAAATATCGATATATATCCAATATATCTGATATATCTCTAATATATCCGATATATCTATAAAGTCCAAGTATTGATATATATGTCGATACTTTCTTCCTTGATTGTATCTAATAAAAGTAACAATTTGGGAGTATCCTTGCTATATTGTCAGCTATAGGAGAATAAAATGTGTATATTGAGATAATCTCAACAAGATCATGCAAAGAAACAGTGGCAACCAAGACATGCAAAATTTTCATCATATTCAACGCACAACAAGAAGATTAATTCATCATAAATTCTCTCTTTTTCAAATTTTTGTTTCATTTTAGATTGCAAAAGCTATAGTAATAAATCTAGGCTTACACAAACATGACTCCATTCTCCTTAATGGTATCAAGAACAATCCCAAGCTTACCTTCAATTCTCTCGTTCTTTCTGGGCTCGTAGGACATGGCAAACACATCAGCTTCCATTGATCTTTCTGCAATCAGCTTCCCTATAACTCTACATGCATTGTGATCAGTGAGTGATGGCAATGTAGTCCTCAAATCCTTGGAATTTGTTGTAGCAACTGATATTACTTTGCTGGTTGCCCGGTGCATTACCTTTGCATGGATAAATCGCTTTGAAAAGAAAACGTTCAGCAAGAACGGCCTCATATACATATCCGTCTTTTGCTTCCATGATTTCCTGCTTGGTCTTTTTGCAGCTTCACTTCTTGATCTCCTGGTCCAGGCAGCTTGAACCACTAAACACTGCTGCCATCACATGGAAGACCACTTCTACTTTTAGTATTTTGGTCTAGAAATGAGTTAAAAGTAAATTAACTAATAAAAGCAGTCAAGATAATTTGAAACATAAGGAAAATATCTATCAAACCATTTTTGTCTAGATAAATTCATGACAATCAATTTTATTTTATTTTATCTTTGATAGGCAAACAGCAGGAGATATATTCATAGAAAAAGGGATGAGCCCAAACAGCAAACAAGAATTATACGAGGCCCCCAAAAAAAAGCAAGAAGAAAGAAAACTATATCAGCCCCAAGAAACAGCCCAAGACAGAAAACAAAGAAGCCTCTAAACAACACCCAAAATGCTTAAGAACACAACAACATCAGAGCCCTGATAGTGATAATCAGCAAGGACATTAGTCCAAGACCACAAAGTATGAACAAAAGCATTCTTCATTTTTTGGGTTTAGAGCTCTCCTCCATCAAACACAGCTCCATTCCTCTCCCTCTAAATGCACCAAAAAAGAAAGATGGGACCTGCCAACCAGATTTTCTTAGCATTTTTCCTCACGAAAGGCCTTCTCCAACCTGCCATCATCTCTTGGACTGAACTAGGAAGAACCCAGCTGATGCCAAAGATGACGAACAATAAGATCCTGCACTTTTGCACAATGAAAGAGGAGGTGATCTAAATTCTCTTCCTCCCCCCCTTTTTTCATTGAAGATCAAAAAACCTAGTTTTCAGTCATGAATATAAGTTGGACTTAGAATAGAATAAGCCAAGAAGGCAACAAGCACTAAACCACAAATTAACATAAATCCTAATAAAACCCTCCATGGCTGACCAATGAGTCCATTGGTTTTCACTTTTCAAGTTCAGAATGCTATCAAGCATTCATCACCATCATCAGCCGATTCAGCCCCAACCTCCTCATAATCCTTTTCCAGAGCAGCCAAGTTCCTCCCTAGCTTCAGAAAACTATCCTTCCATACCCTCACCAACATACCAGTGCACAAAAGCACTCTTGGCATAAATCAAATCAAACTTGTGATCAATTCTTGAAAACACCTCAGCAAAACTGGCGGAGTTTGAATCTTTTATATCATACAGACAGCCCTCTGAACCTTAGCCAAATCTCCCCAGGAACCACTGTGGGAGGCTGGTAGTTGATTCCACACTTGAATCCAGTAGGGCACCAGTCCACAAACTGGATGATCCTTTTTGTCTTGATTGTGGCAACAGCTGCATTCACATCCTTGGGCACTGCATCGCCCTGTATATCAAACAGCTAGCCATATATTTTCCATGGCGGGGATCACATTTGCCCATCATGGGAAATGGCTCAAATGCACTGTTGGTGATCTCTGCAACTGAGAAGCTCATGGTGGACCTTTTCAGCTGATACAACAGGGGCGTATGAAGAAAGCATGACATGGATTCTTGGGTATGTGACTAAATTTGTATAGAACTCTGTCACATCCACATTCAGGGCTCCGTCGAATCGGAGAGATGCAGTTAGAGATGAAATCACCTGAGAAACAAGCCTGTTGAGATTGGTGTAAGTGGGTCTTTCTATGTCCAGAGATCTGCGGCAGATGTCATATATTGCCTCATTGTCTAGTAATACTGCAACATCTGTGTGCTCCAAAAGGGAATGAGTCGACAAAACACTACTGTAAGGCTCTACAATGCTGGCGGAGACTTGAGGGGAAGGGTAACCGGTGAAGATAAGGTGAGGTGGTGTGGGTCAATGACTTTGTGTGATGCTTATCCCAACCTGTTTGCTGTTGCTGCTCACAAAGATGTTGTGATAAAAGAGTTTTAGAGCCCGGATGAGGGAGGAGGATGCTGGAATCCTTTTTTTTAGACCCTTCTATGATTGGGAATTGGAGGAAGTAAATAATTTTCTTGTATGCCTTAGCCAGAAGAAGTGCAACCAAGCTTGGAGAATAAGGTGAGGTGGGTGGAAGAAAAAAATGGGCTTTTCTATGTCAAATCCATGTTTAAAGTACTGGATTCTGCCTCCTGTTGTTATTTCCCGGTAAACTTCATTTGGCAACCCAAGATACAGTCTAGATTATGTTTCTTTGCTTGGGAGGTAGCTTGGGGAAAGGCCTCAACACTTAACCAGATTTAGAAGAGAGGAAGACCCTTGGCTAATAGGTGCTTTCTGTGCAAAAGAAAAGTAGAAACAATAGACATCTTCTACTTCACTGTGGTGTAACAAGGTTTTACGGGACATCCTTTTCTCTTTTTTGGAGTTCATTGGGTCTTTCCTAGTTCAGTCATAAAAACTTTGAAAGGATGGAGGGGGATCGTTTGTGGGCAAAAAAAGAAAGGAAGTATGGAGGGCTGGTCCTTTGTCTTTTTTTGGACTATATGGAAAGTAAGAAACAAAATTGCTTTTGAAGATGCGATGTTGTCCATCTAGAAGTTAAAGTCCTTTTTTGTGTATTTCCTTTGGGCAGAGACTAAGTTGTGCATTATAGAGGACCCTACGATGCTTATGGAGTTCATCGAGTGGCCGAGGTCAAAGTGATTTTGGTGTAAATGTAGCTTTTCAATTCTGCTGGGTGTGTCGGGTGTTTTCTAGGGGCTGTCCACTTTTGGGCAGCCTCTCTGTTGGTTGTTTTTGTGTGTTTTGTTGGGGCTAGCTTTTTTCTGGTGTTTTGTGGTGTCTCTATGGGGACTTGGTTTGTTTCCTTGTACTCTCCTTGAGTCGCCACTTTGGAGGCTCTCCTCTTGAATATATTCATTTTTCTTACTTACAAAAAAATGGTCTTGGATTCAATTTTGCTAAAAGAAAAGCAGCACACTTTAGGATGACGAATACTTGTATGTTTTCATTTAGTAAGAACTGATGGAAAGAATTTATCATGAAAAGAATTTCTAACATAAATTATTTCCTGGAAAGCTTATCCTAAACACGCACTTAGGTACGATGGCTGCATTTCTTGATCAACTGTTGTAATGTAGCTAATTCATCATTTCTGATAATTTAACCAATGACATCCACCATTAGGGTTAAAAAAAATTGACAACCAAGAGAATCCTCCCATATTAGTTTAAATGCTAGTACAAAGAACACAAAAATGAATTCCGTGTGGAATAAAGAGGAGCATGCTGACACAGTCCAAATAGGAAGTTGCTGCACAGTGTCAAATATTGGCATAAAAGCAACAAGGGCTAAGGATCAATAATTTCTATGATCACAAAGCAAACCATGTTAGTTTGTAGAAGGTAGCAGTGTTTGCCAAAGTGATTTAGGTGGTCCATGTAAATGAGTTAACTCATTTAAGCGGTTTCTCTTAATCACAGTCGTTTACTTCAGGATCCCATCATGATAAAGAAGAGAATGATACTATGATAGTTTCCAGAATTATTGAGCTCCTATGAAAGTTCTGAAGCACAAATTGTTGACCACCAACAAATGGAGAAATTATCATTACTGGGATTTGATGACTTCAAATTACTTACACAGCTAATTTTCTTTAAGGCATGTTTACTGTGCTCTTTGGTAAAAATCTAAAGATGGAAAAAATCCAACATAGGGTGGGGAGCACCCAAAGAAAAATAAGGCCATCACAACATCTAACAGCATAAAGCTGATTTGAGGGTATGAAGGAGGAATAAAGATATAAAAAATTATTTGAACTGATGAAGCATGGTTTAAAGAAAAGTGATGAGCCTCTGGAAAGACAAGGCTGTAACAGAGCTTCTCTCTCTTGTTTTTCTCATTCAAAGTGGACTCAGGACTTTCATCTCACTTAGATCTTAAATGACTCACTTTCTCATAGCTCCACTCCAAACAATGGGATTCTAATTAGAAATGCTTCTTTCAAATGTCAAACATAGTTTTCTGATTCACACCCTAAATTAGATTATTCAATTCAAACAACATCAACAGAAGCTTAAAATCCCAAAATTATAAACTACAAAATCTGAATAGCAAACAACTATCATCATTATTCATTAGACAACACCTCAAACTCAAAGGACAACCTCACACTCACCCTCCAGTCCACCAAGTGCTCCACTGCAACTAAGCAGTCCCCATTCCCTATTCATTTCATGGTTGCAAGTAACTTTTCCTCCCAAGTCCCAACTCAATCTACAAGCTGCCAAGGACGCCCATTAACCACACCTTGCAGTGCCTCCTTTTATGTCTTATCCAAATGGGAACTTAAATCAAATCTCATCATTCTTTCAACTATGGTTTCCAACAGGATCATCATAATCCTTTCATCGAAGCCAATTCATCTTCCTAAACACAAATTTTTTTCCTACTATCAACATCTCCCTTTGTTGGGTTTGACAGACATGGGAAACCAAACCAGGAGAAGGGAAACGGCACCAACCACCTACTGCTTTGGTTTTCCAAATTGAAGATGGATGAGAACCAAAAAAAACAGAGCATTTCAACATCAGTAACCCAAATAACTACACATAGGTTAAGATTACAACGCCTCTCTGTACGCCGTGACACCACTGCCGCTGAGTCTGTGACAAACTTATTTCCTACAACCAGTTACAGCGCAACAACACTGGCAGATGTATAAACCCACAAAGAATGGTCCAGAAACTATCATTACAAAGGAAATTCATCTTTCAATTCTTGCCTTTCAGAATGGAGGATATTAAAAATCTAGAGCCTTCTTAACTCCCGAAATTGATAAAATGGCTACTCAAAAGAGAGGATACAAAGAAAAATTAGCAAACCAAAGAAATATGAATTTGGGTTGTCTACTTTCCCTAGTTAATAGGAAGCAAAAACCACGAAACACAAAATGCAAAATTTGAATTGGGCCTGAAAAATTCCTAATGCTTGCAGATTATGCTTAATGAAATGCAATACAAAAGAAAAACAAAAGTGAAATACCTTGTTGAGATCAGGATGAGAAGGGTTTCTGATTAAGTTAGTAGAAATGTTGATTTTAGGAAACGAAGAAGACCATGAGAGGGAAGTGGGTTTCAAAGAACAACTCGGGAATAAATCCGTAGAAAATAGAAACGATGACGAACAAAGAGATGCCATCTTCACAGAAAAGAAAGAAAAAACCTTCGGCTTCGTCTCTGTCAGGAGGATTTAGCGTCTGCTCGTCTTATCCGGTCACTGCAAGTCTTCAAGAAACTAAAGAAGCCTATTTTGAGAGACGCCTCTCTCTCTCACTCTCTCTCTCTCACGGACGCCCCTCTCTTTAGAATAAAAATATTTAATTGAAATAAATCTTAATTAAAATTTATTGTTTTGAAAAAATCATAAAATATGAACCTTACACATAAAATAAATATATTTATCTTATGAGAGAATTAAGAAATGAGAAAAGAGAATAAGATAAATAAGGGGAGAGATAGATGAGTACTTCTTTCTAATTGGGATGCCACTATAAAAAGGGTATGAAACCTTTTATAGGCTTCATGAATCAAATGATACATGAATCTCATGAATGGAATTCATAAAGGAGGCTTGTAATTTAAGTTTATAAAGGAAATAATGGCCTTAATGAATTTGGTCATTCACCGTATAATGCATTGATTTATAATATTCTCCTTTGAATGGCCACTATAAAAAACATGTTTAATTAAAACCTTATTAGTAAAAACTCGATGAGACAAAACCTAGTAAAGGAAAAAAAAAGTACAATATTCTTATGATATTGTTGATTGCACTTACTTTGTTATGACTACCTCGTTAAAAGCCTTGCCAGTAAAACCTAGTGAGACAAAACCTGGACGGGGGGAAAAAGAATACAGAACACTAACATTATGTCATAACATACTCCCCCTTTTGTCAATATTCTTCAGTTGACACATTCCAATCTTGTATATTAGTTTCCTAAATGTTGAGGTTGACAATGACTTTATGAATAAATTTGATAAATTATCACTCAAGCGTATTTGTTGAGCATCAATTTTGCCACTTTTTTAGAGTTCATGTATATAAAAGAATTTTGGAGAAATGTGTTTAGATCTATCTACTTTGACCTCCTTTGACTTGTGCAATGCATGCGACATTATCTTCAAATAATGTTGTCGGTTTGTCTTTAATAGAGGGAAGTTCACAAGTTTCTTGAATATGTTGAATCATTAATCTTAGCCATATACATTTACGACTTACTTCATGAATTGCTATAATTTCTAAATGATTCGATAACGTTGCCACCATTGTTTGCTTAAAAGATCACCATTGTTCCATTACAATTAAACACATACTCTGTTTGTGATATGACTTTATGTGGATCTAAAAGGTATCCTGCATCAACATATCCAAACAATTGTTGCTTTGATTCCTGAAAGAAATCATATCACTGCTCCTATGAGCATAATATATATGTTCATCTAACTAATGCCTTTTGGCCGGAAAGACACCTATTAACATCCGGTCGAAAATTAGTTGGATACATAACGCAAACACACATGATACTGTGATTTTTGTGCGACTGGGCAATTCTTCACCCTTTTCACAAGGACGAAATGGGTCATTTTCATGTCAAGTGAACGAACAACCATTAGAGAACTTAAAGGGTGTGCTTTATCCATATAAAAATGCTTTAAGATTTTCTTATTATATGTTGATTGGTGAACCAACACTCCAATAGGGCAATGCTCAATCTGCAAGCTGGAACAAAATTTTGTTTTCCTAAGATCTTTCATCTCAAATTATTTTTTTCAAATATTTTGTTATTCTTGTGAGCTCTTTAAGAGTCCCAACAAGATTTAAATCATCAACATACACAACAATAATTGCAAATACGGTTTCCGATTTCTTGATAAAGATGTATGGGCATATAGGGTTGTTCGCATACCCTTCTTTAAATAAATACTCACTAAGGCGATTGTACCGCATGTGTCCTGATTGCTTCAATCCATATAGAGATCGTTGTAATTTGATTGAGCACATACTATGAAACATTGTATTAACTGCTTCAAGCAATTTAAATCCTTATGGGATTTTCGTGTATATGTCATTTTTTATGGTACCATACAGGTAAGCTATGATGACATCCATGAGACTCATATCTAGTCCTTCATAGACTAATAAGCTTATTAAAAAGCGAAAAGTAATTGTGTCCATGACATGTGAATATGTTTCCTCGTAATCTATTCCAGGTCTTTACGAGAAACCTTGTGCAACTAATCGTGATTTGTATCTTATGATCTCATTATTTTCATTGTGCTTTCATACAAATACTCATTTGTACCTAATAGGCTTTACACCTTTAGGTGTTTGGACTACAAGTCCAAAAACTTCTTGTCTCATTAACGAGTTTAATTATGCCTGCATAGCTTCTTTCTATTTTGGCCAATCATTTCTATGTCAACATTCTTCCACATTTTGTGGTTCGAGATCTTCATCATTTCTTATGATGTCTAAGGCCACTTGGAAAACAAAAATATTATTGATAACAACTTTATTTCAATCCAGTTTTTCTCTATTGTGCACATAATTTATTGAGATCTCATAATTTTCATGTACATGTGCTTCTTCAGGGGCTATTTCTTCATCTCGAATCTCTTCAGGGGTCTCTTATTCAATGTATTCCTCGATAGGGGCTTCTTGTTCACCATATGCCTCTATTGGGGCCTTTTGTTCACCATATGCCTCTGTTGTGGCCTTTTGTTTTATATTTGCCTCTTTAGGGGCACTAATTTTTCTTTATTTTCTCTTATTCCGGAGAGTTATGTCTTTTGAGCCGATAGGTCCTCCACGCTTCAAGTGTATTTTAGACCCATTTTCTAACTATCTTTCATGGACATCAATTCATGCTAGAGCATTTGCAGTCGAGAAATGTGACTTTGTCACTTTCTTTGTATCAATAAAAGCATATGGTAATTGATCTGCAAGATTTTGAAAATGAATGATCCTTTGAACTTCCAGTTCACATTGATTTGTACAAGGATCAAAATGAAACATTGTAAATGCATTCCATATAATTTATCGTCATTATTCTAGAACCAACTTTTCTCCTCCTAATGGTGGGAATACACTCTCATTAAAATGATAATCCGTAAAGCGGGTTGTAAAAACATCTCATGTTAAGGGTTCAAGATATCTTATGATAGACGGAGAATCAAAACCTACATAAAACCCAAGTCTTTGTTGGGGACCCATTTTAGTGCGTTGTGTAGGTGCAATTGGTACATAAACTGCATAACCAAAGATTCATAAATGGAAAATATTTGGTTCTTTACCAAGTACAAGCTGTGAAGGGGAGTATTCATGGTAAGCTGGTGGTCAAATACGAACCAAGCTTGTAGCATGCATAATAGCATGTCCCCATCCAGAAGTTGGTAATTTGGTTTTCATTAGTAGTGGTCGAGCTATTAATTGAAGGCGTTTGATGAGGGACTTTGCTAAACCATTTTAGGTGTGAGTATGAGCAATAGGATGCTCAACATTTATTCCAATTGACATGCAATAGTCAGTAAAGGTTTAGGAGGTAAACTCTCCGGCGTTGTCAAGTCTGATAGTCTTAGTGGGATAATTGTGAAACTGTGCTCGTAATTTGATCATTTGCGTAAGGAGTCTAGGAAAGGCAACATTTTGTGTTGAAAGGAGAAAAATATGTGACCACCTAGTAGAGGCATCTATTAAGACCATAAAGTAATAGAAATGTCCACAAGGTGGATGGATAGGTCCACATATGTCCCATGTATTATTTCTAAGAAGATTGGTGACTTAAATGTGACTTTGCTAAAGGATAGTCGGACTATCAATTTACCTTGTGAGTAAGCAGCACATGTTCATTGGGCAAAAGAATCTTCTAGTTCTTTAGTGGATGCCCCATTTGAGTGTTCTATGATTCTCCACATCATTGAGGATCTAGGGTGACCCAGCTTGTCATGCCAAAGAATAAAAGTCTTTGGGTCATTGAACTTTTGGTTCATGACAACATATGACTCAATAGGTTTTATATTTGTATGATAATCCAGAGGAGAAGGCAGAGAGTTTTTCCATTATAAGTCTCTTACTAGAAACAATAGAGGTAATATAAAGACATTTTTTTACTACCTTCATTCATTGTTTCATGTGATATCCATTTTTGCGAATATCTTTGAAGCTGAGCAAATTCTTTGTAGATTTGATAGAATATAATGCATCATTGATATGAAACCTAGTTCCATTTGGTAGCATTATGTTTGCTCTTCTAGATCCTTCAATTAAGTTTGCAGTACCAGATATGGTTCTTACATTGACATTTGTTAATGTCAAATCTAAAAAGTGTCTTTATCTCAAATAATTGTGCGTGTGGTTGCATATTCAACAAGACATACATCACCCTCATTCATCTTGAAATTAATAACACATGGATTTCAGATAAAACTAATAAAAACTATAGATAATATAAATAACAATGTAATAGATGTAATAACAAAATGATATTTTATTTTATTTTGATATAAGCATCATCATTCAATAGCAATATTTTGACCATTCATCAAATAGTCCATTTTTTTCATTAGGACCTCTAAAGAAATCAATATCATAGTATGTTAAGTCTAGTCAATTTCTATCAGTAAAGTTCATTTTTATTTTTTTTCTGTTTTCTCTGATTGATGGTTAGTAAAGATCGGCCAAATGTTTGAGCGTACATCTAACACCCTAAATTATACCCTAGTAGTTTATTAAAGTAAATTTTTTATTTTTCTGAAATTAAGTGCAAAGAGTGAAAAATGATAAAACTGGACTTAAGCAAAGGGTCAAGGGTAAAATGGTAATTTGTAAAATCAGGACTCAAATGACATAAGTTAAGAAGATTATATGCAAAGATAGAATATTGATAAGTTTAGTGCAATGAATGAAAAATGAAGGACTTAAAAGCAAAGGGGGAAAAATTAGGGGCCAAATCGGGGGCTTAGACCACAAATGGATTCTAGGAGAAACATTCTCCATTTTTGGCTAAGAAGAGAGAGCTAGGGCACGGTTCGTGGGGAGAAGAAGAAGCCATTCCTTAGGGCTTTTCTATGCTCAAGTGAAGAAGAAAGGAAAAACTTGGTTTGAAAGTGCAAGAAAGTTAAGGTATGTATGAAATATCTCTTTTGGTATGGAGAGTATGGAAAATGGTTTGGAAAAGTATCCAAACTCATCTCTCCTTTATGTTGTTTTTGGTTGATTTGAGTTGGTTTTGAGTTTGTTTTGATCTTGCTTTGGTTTGGTTTGGAATTGTCCATGGATACAGACCAAAAATGTGTAAAGAAACATGTAGGTATATTAAGGGATTTGCTGTCAAATTGTTTCTAAAACCCCTATTTTTTTTTGGTCATATCTTGGCCTAGAGACCTCCAAATGAAATGATTCCAATTGGAGGAGAATCCTACGACCCATAGCTTTAAATATCCAGAATATCATCTGGTCAAATTATGGTACTATGAGCCCGGAATTTGGAATTCAATTCCAGTTCTCGGTTTTGACTAGCAACCAGACCAACCTTGAGTGTTTGAATCATATCTTGGGCTAGGTTGATCCAAATTGAGTGATTCCAATTTTTGGATAAACTAGAATTCCTGTAGAATAATTCCCAAGAAGGGAGTGTAAGAAAATTTAGCCCCTGTTATTCCCAGAAAATTTTGGAACCCGAATCGGAAGGTAAGCTTTTGGTTCATCCTCTGATTTTAGTATAGTCTTGGTGTTTGGATCATAAGTTGAATTTTACTCATCCAAATTGAGTGATTCTAATTTTTGAGTAAACTAGACTTATTGTATAATAATTACCAAGAGGGAAATTTAATCAAATTCAGCCCCTGTTGTTCCAAGAAAATTGTGCAAGTGAAGGTGAAAAATCTATTTATAGGTGGGAAGAACATTTCCCATGATTTGACCTCTTTGGAAAAATTCATTGTTATATCATGAATATGACTGGAACATGTTGATACATGAAGAATTAATTTAATCTCTTTGGAAATGCATTGCTGTTAATGCATGATAATTATTGTCACGCTCTCACCTCCCAGTCCGAGACCCGATCAAGGATCCAACCGCTGTGGTGCTAAAACCATATATCTAAGACTCTTGACCTTTTTTTTTTTTTTTTTTTTTTTTGTTTCTTAACTATACCTGTGGGTATACAACAATTTATGTACTAATAAAAATCATTTACATATATTAAAGGAATCAACACCTCTGAGTAAAATCCATTAAATCTAAGTACACATATGTTAAGTCCCATTTTAATATTTATAAATACTCTCTTTATACATGTACATATCTAATACAAATATCAGATTTATGAACAAGGCCGGTGAGCAATCTATATCCGATGGCCCGCATCGGCCGGGTGTGGAATGTTCTGGGCCCTCTTATCTCCTCTTAAGACTCACACCTGATTGAACACCCGTGCTGTTTTTACGCCTTTAAAGGGGAATATATAGATAAAGTGAACGACCAATAACAATACTCACAATCTTTTACATTTACTTTTCCTTATGCATATAACGAAGCCTGGCTATGTGACTTTAACCTATATCGTATTATACGTAGATTTTATCCTTTTCAGATTCTATCATTATCTTGTTCAGATATCTATGTGTCATGTCTTTTTTACAAGTTTCAATTCATATCTTCTACATGTATGGCATGTCGATCATATTCCAAACAAACTTATACGTATACAAACGGCAAGTCGTAACGTATCAAGTCATATCAAATATATATAGGGTCAAACCACTTAATTACCGACATATTAGATTCATCATTATCACGCCGATGTCGTATTAATCAAACTCCTTAAAATACATTTCATGATCCTATTTCCGCTTATCTTTTAGTTATCGCTTTATTAAATTTTCTTACTAGTGTCGCGACTAATCCCTCGATCACTCGTCATGGATCCAAGCTCTTGAGCCCTCGCTTACTCCGAAGCATTTTCATAATCAAAACATTTTGTTTGGTTTTATTAAATTTTTGTTTTCAGTGTCGCCACCCTAATCCTCACTCACTCCTGCCACATCCGCTGCCGGAGCCCGGCTTAATCCTCGATATTTCAATTATCTTTCAAAACATGTTGTTGTGTTATTCCATTTCCAGACTTTTTAATTACGCTAAGCACTCTCCTCTATTTCGTAATCCCATAAACATTACAAATTCAAAAGACTCCATAATATTCACATTTAACAAAATGCATTTACAAAATAATGTCCATAATGTCTGTGTAATGTAAAAGATACTTAAACAAATACAATTTTTTAATGTCGCTTTCACTTTTCTGAAGCCAGGATTTCACATATAGCCATAGAAGCTTCATATCTTCACAATGCATTCGCTTGGTGAATCCCCGCCCCGCTTTAGTCATTCAAGAGTAACGTGATTTCATTCAATATCACCATCTCACATATGGCTATAGAAGGGACATTCATGACAGATTTCCGCTTGGTGAATCCTCGCCCCGTTTGTCATTCAAAGAAGCAATGTGATTTCTCGCAGATTCAATAATACCATCTCTGCCATATGGCTATAGAAGTTAACATTCACGATGCATTCACCAGAATCCCCATTCCGTCATTGGTCCGCAGCAATGTGATTTTGCATTCAATATTACCATTTCACATATGGCTATAGAAGCCTCCATATCTCACGACAGACCGTGAATCCCGTCCTGCTTGTCATTCCGTAGCAAGAATGTGGTTTCTACATTCAATATTACCATTTCACATATGGCCATAAATCGACATTCACGATTTATTCGCTTGGTGAATCCCATTCCCGTTGGCTATTCAAGAAGAATGCAGTTGTGATTCAATATTACCATTTCACATATGGCTATAGAAATCGACATTCACGATGTATCTGGGCTTGCGAATCCTGCCATGTTTTGTCATTCAAAAGCAATGTGGATTTCACATTCAATAATTACTTGCTACCTTCATGACGACCCGCCGTGAATCCTGGCCATGTCGGGTCATTCAATGATACATTTCAAATCAATTTACTTTATGCAAAGAGTTTCACTTATCAACAAATATTACTATGATACATGCATATGTATGACAAACATTCGACAACAATAATTCAAATCAATATATATATATACTTATAAGGTATTTCACTAGCATTCGCTAACCGATCATAATCACATTCCGTCTTCATGCTATTTATGTAGCGACAAACATTTCAATAACAATAATTCAAATCGAGAGTATATATATATATATATATATATATATATATATATAAGAGAGAAAGTATATATATATATATATATATATATATATATGTGACGCCCCAATCCCGGGGTGTCCGTTAACTACTCGTTAACCCGCGGAAATTACATGTCTCACGCCAAGGGAGGCACGACACGTGTAAAATGACCACTTGGGCCTACACATCTACTCATAAATGTATATTTTATACAAAATGATTTGTTTACAATCAGATTCTTATTACAATTTATATAAAATAAAATGGGCCCTGCCTTAATTTTACAAAATACAAGATAAGGCCATTCTGGCCGCTTTCTTCGCTCTGTCCCTGATGTTCCATCCCTGGGCACGCCTTCAGACTTCAAAAAATATCTTACGATCCAGCGAAAGCAATGCCCAAGAGTGGAATTTCCTACTGGGTTACTCCCCACCTGGCAATGCAATGACACAACAACATTCAACACATGCTAAATATATCACTCATGCAAATATATTAATGTATTTAACCTACATCAGTGTTATTCGGGCTTTATAATAATAACATAAGATTAGCTCTCGCGGGCTAAGGCACAATCCGGGACACCATCTTGAACTGTCCACAACATCACAAACATGTTATTTTCAAGTGGCAATAACACAACACCACACAAATTAAGCAAACAAATCCGTGGACCGTCCAAACCACTCTAGAGATTCGCCGGTCCAAATCTGAATCAAACCACGGCCATCCAGCCCTACAAATCCCCCATCCATTACATAACCCTTAAACGAAAAGTAAAGCAAAGTAGAGAAAACCCCTACCTTTCTGAGAGTTTGTCGAAACTCCCAAACTCCGTACCCACGTAGTCCCTGCCGTGGGAGCAACTTGCTCCTTGCCTCGCCTAAGCCGACTTGCCTCCGATCGCCGGAATTTTAGGAGAGAAGGCAGTAGCCTCTAAAAATCCTACGTTTTCCTTCTCTTTCTCGGTTGCTCTCCTCTCTTTCCTCTCCCCAAACCAGTTGGGAGACTTGGTCAAGAGGACTTGTCCTCTCATGCCAAGTGTCCATTTCTCATTGGACACCTTAGATTTCCCTATCCACTTATCCATCTAACTTGGATTCCCACTTAATGGCATGATGCCATGTGTCACATGTGAGCCCCACTTGAGCTCAATGTTTGACTGCATATGCACTGGACACGTGGCGCCTCTTGGCCACCCAAAACGTGCCAAGTGTCATGCATCCCTCTACGTGCCTCGAAAAACGCGGAAATTCGACCGCCTCTAATTCGACGAAATCGACGTGGTAGCTAGATTTCTCGCGAGACGATTCCAACCCAGTGAAGTCCGCTTGTCATCCGGGAGATTCAGAAAAATTCCGGATTTTGGACCAAATTACCGCTTTATCCTTCCCCTTAGAAATCTGGATTTTCCGAGGTCTCATGACATTCTCCTTAAAAGAATTTTCGTCTGAAATTCACACACATACGCATTCAACCACGCATATGTAACCCTTCTACACCACCCACCTCGCTTGGTGTAAAATGGCGACCTTTCCAAGGTCACAATCACCGACAACTAATGGACTCGCCAACCTAATCAATATCAAGGAATTATATCCTATATATCGAGCTCTTGTAGCTCACCAACGCCCAATGCACTTCCAATGGGTATCCAACTTCTCGAGTCACCCCCGACTCTATCACTCAACTCTAAGCCCGCGATAACGCCACCGTGGTGTTTTCATCTCAGCCCTCCCGACTCTTATCACTCAACTCTAAGTCTGGGTGATAACCATGTCCGTATGTCCTCATCTCGAGTCTCTCTCAACTCCTATCACTCAACTCTAAGTCTAGGTGATAACCATATCCGTATGTCCTCATCTCGAGTCTCTCCCGACTCCTATCACTCAACTCTAAGTCTGGGTGATAACCATATCCGTGTGTTTTCTCTCTCGGGCAATGTGAACTTTCTACCTACACTTCGAAAGCCTCTTCCATCCATACGTAGATTCTTAGACATTCCACTGCCTCTTACACTCACACGTAGTCTCAAAGATCGCTCCCAGTCTCTTACACCCACGTAAAATTATTTAGGATCACTCCCGGTCTCTATACCCCACACAAAAATTCAGATCGCTCCCCGTCTCTACACCCACACGTAAATTCGTGATCGCCTCCCTAAGTCTTTACACCCACACGTAAATTGGGACATCTCCCGGCCCTTACACCCACACGTAAATTCGTGGACGCTCCCTGCCTTTTACACTCACACGTAAATCAGATCGCTCCCTGCCCTTACTACACCCACACGTAAATTCTCAGATGACCCCTGCCCTACACCCACATAGAAACAGATCGCTCCTGCCCTGACACCACACAAATTCGCAGATCGCCGGCCTCGGTCTCTCTTACACCCACACAAATTCAAGATCGCTTCCCGGTCTCTTACACCCAGCCATAGACCTTTCTTGATACTACCGCGTGGTCTCCTTCAATTCCTAACCTGTGCTTCTCAATTGGGATTAACGACCCTTTCGTCATTCAACACACAATAATTACTCTTCATTTCCCCGATTCGAACCATGAGTCTTCATCGACGAGTCCCAAAGACTATCCTAACTCCACACTCACCAAGAAGCGGTGAATGACCATACCGCACATGAACGCAATCCCACTGGGTCTCGGCCAACTCTCACCCTACCTCCTAGGGAAGAACATCCATATCTGGCTTCTCTAAAGGTCTCAACCTCTAATCCCAAGTCTATCACACAAAATGCAACAAGAATGAGTATGATGCATCCAATTTAAACGCTACTCTATTCAACAAGTGCAAGAGTAGAAACGCACTGCATATCCGCTGAACTGAACGCCTGGCCTCACCACGAGATCTCGCCTCCCTGGACAATCTCGCCATATGCCCAGCCGGGCGACAAATAACATATGGGCCTCGCCCCGCTCGACTCAGAAACCCCGACCGTGAGTCTCCGTACCGACCACCCACGCCTAGCTCCCTCCGGGTCCACTCCGGGCCTGGCGTGCCGATAGCACCCCCCGAAATCAAACTGGTTCCTGACCCGCACTAGTGGTGGAGGAATGAACTGGCACGCCTCTCGTGTTCTACAACCTAACCTGGACCGCCGTCCCAAAAACTCGGGATTGCCTCCGGGGGCAACCTGCCTCACACGCCCGCATGCCTGCCAGAATAACATATCACCCGTCCCGCCCTGACCAACCGCCCCTAATCCCGGGCCCTCAACCCAAACCCCGCGGTGAAGCGTGTCTTCTCGCCTCCCGAATCCAGTTAAGGCCGATCCTCCCTCTGCTACCAACACCCGTATCCCAAGTGCTCCGGCATCTCGATCTCTCTCTATGGTTAGGCTGTCCCAACCATGGAGTCCATGTCCCGCAGGCGAAGTCCCACAATCCACCGACGGACAACTTCAAATCCATTCTTCAATCTCCGACTCGGGCCATGTCCTGTGGGGCCACGCAGCCGTCGGCCGAATCCGCTAACTGTGAATCTAGCCACGTAGTCCATCACCGCTATCACTCCCCCGCCGCCTAGGAACTCCCCGAGCTGGGCATGTCTCGCAGCCTCCGAAAAATACTTACTCATGAACAACCCCGAAACTCCCGCCTACGTCATAGCCTCTAAGCCCCCTGTAAGCCCCATCTCCACCATACTCAGCCTCGCCCCTCTAGCCGGGAATGTGAGCTAACCCCATCCCCGGGTCGTGACGGAGGCGATCTCCATGAAGCCTCCAATATGTTCTCAACTGCATAAAACCAATGGTCCGTCACATCGGACTTCCCCCATGAATGTAGGAGGATGATGTGCCTCAACCTCTTGGAGGTTACTAGGACCTTCCCGACTACCGCTACGCTAGCCCCAGGCAGCAAATTTCACTGGCGAATACCTGGCAAATTTCAAAGCATGAAAGGCACGATCAAACACGCTACCGGGTCAATGCTCCAGGTGTCTCGACCAGCTGTCCCGTGGACGTCCTCACGTCCTCTCGCCCCCATTAGCCATCTACACCAGTCATCATACCAAGATCAATCCTCTCAATCTTCATTTCAGCATCCATTTCCCTTAAGGTTATAGTTCCTAACTCCATTCTCCTTTCATACGCACAAGTGCTCATGGCTACACTCCCTATGCAATAACCGCATACTCATAATCCTCATATACATCATACCATGTATATGTCCCTAATGCACTTTGAAACACAAAATTACGCAATTAAAAAAAAAAAAACATGCAACAAAGACAATCGCATCTCAGCGGTGTAAATACGTTCTCGAGACAATTATTCACGCACATGAAAAATAAAATTTTTCATACACCATGTCAAGGCAATTAATTTCGATAACGTGTCTCAAGGGTGAAAATGCAGCCTAGAGACACTATTCACACACCGAAAAAAATTTCACATACCTCGTCGATGCACTTATAGTAATTGCAATACAATTATTTCATATATTAAATCACCCACAAGAAAATTTTTTAAAATTTTTATACTCTTTTTTTACCCTATGAATGCAAGGTTTCATGAACAGTTGTTCACAAACACGTCCAAACAAGAACTCAAACAAAGCAGCATCAATCAAAACTAGGTTGGGTGCGCGGTGCGCACCCGAGAACCCAGTCTGCGGCGCACCTTTGCTCCCGCGGTGCCGGTCGTGGCGCTGCGCGCCGCAAGCCGGGTCTTGCGATGTCGCGGCGCCGCGACCCGGCGCATGTCGGCGCTCGGCGTGCTGCAGTGTGGCCTTCGGCGTGCGAGGGTCGCGCGCATAGCGCCCAGGTCTTGGGCGCATGTTGCGACCTCCCTTCCTTGCCTAGCCCCAGGCCAGGTCGCGACATCGTTTCCAGGTCGCGACCTCCTGGAAGCTAGCCCATGTCGCGACATCAAATTGAATTGTCGCGACGCACTAAAGGCGATCGGTGACCTCCGGCGGGAGTCAGCGACAAGCTTCTCTGCCCACATTGCTTGCGTCGCGACATCAAAATGATGTGGCGACATCAACAACTAACCCGCCACCCATGTGACCTCGCAATGATGTCAGCGACATCAAGCTACCGTACTTGCCACCCGTATCGCGACCTCACGATGATATCCGCGACTATCGAAGCACCTTTCGCCCGTCTACATTCGTCGCGACGCTGACGGTGTCGCAACCTACTTATCTTGCCACCCATGTCGCGACCTTAAGATGATGTCGCGACATCAATTTCAACGGCCAAAATCGTTACGTCCATCCACAAGACCTGCTGCGCCCCGGCGAGTCGCGGCCACTTCACGAGTAAGCTACCTCCCGTCGACGAGCGGTCGCGACCTCATAACGATGTTGTTACCTCAAGAGGTCCTAACCCATTGAAATTTTTTTTTTTATCCGGCTGGCCTTTCTTTACGCTACTCATTGATCGCATTAGCCTAACCCGGCTTGCTATCACGTAAAATTTACAAATTTAAGAGCGAATTTCAACTCTTTTTTTCAAAATTCTCGATATACCCTTTACTCTAAAGGTGTAGTAGCTTATCCCTTGCCTCTTTACGAAACTACAAATTTAGGCTTACGTTATTTCTTTTTTACTTGTAGCTTCAGAATAATTTTCCAGAATTCCACAAATCCCAATCTGTGCATGTTGTTAGCCCGGAACTTTGTCGAGGAAAATTATTATTTTCGTTTATTTCTTGTTATTTACGGGTGATTGAATTTACGGAACATCTAGGTTAGATTTTCGACCACCAGCGTTGACACCTTCCACTATCTTTATTTATCGGCATCTGAAAATCCACACAATTCATATAACATGTTATACCCGTCACATCACACATTTAATTCACCAAAATGCACAATGATGTATGATCTATCCCGTGCCCATCAAGTCCTAGGTATTTCGTATACCTAACTCTACACCCATCGAGTTCCCAAGGTAATCGTTTACCTTAGCTCTGATACCATGCTGTGACTCCCCAATCCTGGGGTGTCCGTTGACTACCCGTCAACCCGCAGAAATCTACATATCTCACGTCATGAGGCATGTATACGTGTAAAAATGACCACTTAGGCCTACACATCATACTCATAAAATGTATATTTTATACAAAAATGATTTGTTTACAATTGTATCTATTACAATTTATACAAAATAAAATGGGTCTCTTGCCCAGAATTTTACAAAATACAAGATAAGGTCATCTTGGCGTTTCTTACATCTCCCCAGGTCTCGGATCGTCAGTCCCGATCGTCTTCGATTGCACGAAAAATATATATTCCACGGCCCAGGTGAGCAATGCCCAGTGAGTGGAATTTCCTACCCAGGTTACTCCTTTAAGTGCGTCTGATGACACCATGACATTCGACCACGCGTGCTAATATATCGACACCATGCATATATTAAATGATTTAATCGGCTGTCGTATTCGGTTTATAATAATAACGCCAAAGATTAGGCTCGTAGAAATTTAAAGGCCCGCAATCAAACGATCCATCTTGTTGTCCTGACATCGCGCGAAGCATGTTATTTTACCGTAGCGATATATGACACCACACAAATCAATGAAGCGATCTCCAGTGGGCCGTCGAAACCTCTAGAGATTTCTTGGTCGGTCGAATCTTTTTGGGCGAAACCACCGGCCATCCGGTCTCTGACAAATCCCCACGTCATTACATAACCCTTAAATGAAAAGTAAAGCAGAGTAGGAGAAAAACCCCTGCCTTTAGGAGTTTGTCGAAACTCCCCAAAGCTAGTACCGCGTGTAGTCCTTCTTGAGTGGGAAGCGACCTGCTCCTTGCCTCGCGGAAGTCGGCGGTCCGTCGCTAGGGAATTTTAGAGAAGGTAGAGCTTCTCTGCAGAAATCCGCATTTTCCTTCTCTTTCTCGGTTGCTCTCATATAACCTCTCCCCGAGCCAGTTGGGAGACTTGGTCGAAGGACTTGTCCTCTCGTCTGAAGTGTCAATTTCTCGTGGACACCTTAGATTTCCACATCCCTTGTCCATCTAACGGATTCCCACTCCAATGGCATGATGCCATGTGTCACATAATGAGCCCCACTTGAGCCGATGTTTGATTGCATGCACCTTTGGACACATGGCGCCTCTTGGCCGCAACGTGCCAAGTGTCATGCATCCCCTCTACGATGCCTCTCGAAATACGTGAAATTCGTGCCTCGGGTCGACGAGTCGCGTGGTAGATTTTGAAATTCCAACGGTGAGAGTCCGTTTTGTCTCAGGAATCTAGAAAAATTCGGGATTTTGGCCAAAATACCTTTTATCCTTCCTTAGGAAATGGATTTTAGAGGTCTCACAATATATATATATATATATATATATATATATATATATATATATATATATACATGCATACATATATATATTTCACAAATAGAACTCATAATGATCATAATCACGATACGTCTTCATATCATTTATTACCTTTTTCTTGTTATATGTGATAATAATTATATATAACTTAACCACATTATGTGTTCATGACATATTGCCCTTCATATTCGTATTCATGTTTCAGTTCATTTTCATTTTCCATATCACATTCATGTTTCATGAACACATTTATACATGTTGCATTTCTTGTTCATATCTACATCATTTCTTACCTTGTATTCTAATTAACTTTAACCAAGCGATTAGTACACTTGGTACAAAAATTCAATTTTCGAAGACAAGATATGACGCAAATTCCATTAAATATGGTTGGGTCCCCAGGCTGTTGAGAACATAGAGTCAAGAATACCCGTAATGGAGTCTGTGAAGGAGTTATGCGAGTTCTGGCCCAGTGACAAAATCAACGAAACTACGGCGCCTGCGACAGCAGCAGCAGCCGCTGTCTTTTGTCACTTTCGGGGATCTTAACTTCACATTTGACACTTTTCTTTGTACTAATTTTTAAAAATTTAAGGTCTTTAGGGTTATTCGACTGGAATCACCCAAATCGGAGCATCGAAACTCAAGTTATGTCCTAAACAACTCGGACTACTTTATGTTAAAAAATAGAACCAGAAATTTGCTTGAACATGGCCCCACTTTGAGTGAATTTTTGGGCCACATAGAATCATAATCTGAAGGTACCTATTTCAGGATGTTTGGTTTTCCTTGAAGTCCATTTGAACCAGAAACTTGAATCACTCAAATCGGATCAGAAATGAGTAAGTTATGGCCAAAATACGAACGCTAATCAAAACAGAAAAACATAACACTACCTGTACCGGTACAGCTCTGACTGTACCGGTACAACCCCTCGAATTTTGCTCAGAATGTGGGTTTTTCTTCACTTTTTCCATAAATTGCTACCCAAATCAACTCAATACTCTATATACACTTCAAAACCACTCCAAATTCATCTTGAAATCTCAATTTTACTCAATTCATCTTTCATTACATATCTTTCTTCAAAACATTTCATGAATTACTCCCAAAAAAAATCTATAATGGGTCATAACCCATACATAAACCAAATACAAAGTTTGTTAGGGTTTGTTCCTAACCCAAACTCACACTTTGCAATTAAACCATGAATCCAACCTCCAAGGGAGGATTTCATGTTTTCTTGTACATTTGGGGTTTGCCCACCTTACTCTCAATAATTTTGGGTTGGGATGAAATCCCTATCAAAACCTAGAAAAAATCAAATGCCAACCAAAGAAACCCATGTTGGGATGAAATTTTTATCGAACCTAGGTTTTGGGGCAAGCTCTTAACCATGCAATTGTATGAAAATTCATACAAGAATTCATAGTTCCATACCTTTTGCTCTTCCTTTCTCCTTCTCTTCTCTTCTTCTTCTCTTCCTCTTCCTCTTCTTCTTCTTCTCCCCTTCTCCTATCTCTTTTACATTTCTGGTCTCTCAAAAATGAGAGACCAATTGCTCTTATCCCATTTTTTTGTTAAGGCCATGTTTGGCCTTTGCATTTTTAAACTTTTTTCTCATTTTTTGCATTTAGGTCCTTCCATTCTTTCTAATTTCTATTCCATATTTTCTCAAATTTCATATTTGCATATAACTTATTGTTTTATGCCTTTTATGTCCTCAAGTGGTAAATGCCACTTTACCCTTATCTTTTCCATTTATGACCACTAGGTCCTCAAGTGGTAAATTACATATTTACCCTTTTGCTCTCTTATTAATTTCCGGTTCTATTGTTTTATTTCCGAAAAATTCCATTTAGCTTTTAATATACCCTAAATAAGTCCGAAAATTGCTAGGATATATTTCGGGGTGTTACAATTATGACTTGAACATATATGATAATATGCTCTAAAACACATATAATTGTAGGCCTACCTGAGACCGGATAGTAAATGAATAGGCACGTATGTTTAGTGCTTCGACACTCCTGTCCAGTGTTACGACACTTATGTTTCGTGTGACAAGCATGTCTGTTTAGTGCTTCGACACTCCTGCATAGTGCTATGGCACTCCTGTTTTCGTGTTGTAGGCACTTCTGTTCAGTACTGTACAGTACCTTTGGGTACCTATTATGCTGCGTCCCTCTCATTCATTGTTACTGGTTTATACAGGCAAACATTTATATGATAAGAATCTAAATAATGAACCATAAGAAAGTAAAGTAATCAACTCTAATGCTATGACATAATTCAGTTCTGCTCTGTAATGTACCTATAGGTACCCTCTGTACAAAATTTCTATTTTAAACTCCTACGGGAGATATGATAATTCTAATATATGAACTTATGTATATGCATACTGTAATTGTGGACTACTATATGTGGTCATATATGATTATTTGTTTCCCACTAAGCTATTAGCTTAGTACGTGTGTTTCATCTGTGTAGGTACTGAAGATGACATCCGAGACATTTCGCATTAGCTAGGGCCAACACAGCATTAGGAGTACACCACATGTAGGTTTTTGACTCTGTTTGTAATGTAAATTTAATATTTTGGAGATAGTGGAACTTGTGTAAGTATAAGTAAATGGGACTCAGGAATGTATGTACATGAACAGTTAAACACCGCTACGGTGGTCGTATTACAAGTTTTATTTCATTATGAAATTCTATATGAAATGGGCCCACCAATGTTATAAAAGCAGGTTAAAGAGTCCTAGTCTCGTGTGGTGTCCCCTTAATCGCTTAGGCGGGGGCGGGGGCATTACAGTACAACAGGTACACGTCCAATGCCCTTTCATACCACATCTATGACAATTATTCTCAAGGATCTTGGAAGGTGTATTTTGTATATACTTCCCATTTTCTTATTTCACATCGGTATTATTCAACTTTTGGTGGTTCCATGAGGTATTCCTTTTCTAGGAATTTGAATGATTACTACCATGAATTCTATGGTATCAGAAATTCCTTCCATGACCATGACCACATCCTTGTCCATGTCCACGAGTTTGAGACAATATCGCATTCACTTCAGGGAATGATTCAAATCTAGTTGAACGGGACTGGTGATTTCTCATTAAAAGCTCATTATTTTGCTTAGTAACAAGAAGACATGATATCAATTTAGAGTGTTTTGTAAATCTATGCTCTCGATATTGCTGTTGTAGGAGCACATTCAAGGCATGAAATGTGGTGAACTTTTTTTCTAGTATGCCATCTTTTGTGACTTTCTTTTCGCACAGCTTCAACTCGAAGTTAATTTTAAATAATGCGGAGTTATATTCACTGACTATTTTAAAATCTTGCAACCTGAGGTGTATTCAGTCATATCGAGCTTTTAGGAGAATTACAGTTTTCTGGTGGTTATCTCTCCCTTTCAACTCATTCCATAGAGTGAGAGGGTCTTTTACCGTAAGGTATTCACTTTTAAATCATTATGGAGATGGGGTTGAAGGAAAATCAACGCTTTTACGAGATCTTGTAGGGATGCTTGATTTCCTACTTTGTTGGTAGCTCCAAGATTCATTCCATCAAGATGTATCTTAGCATCGAGGGTCCAAGATAGATAATTCTTTTCAGTAATGTCAAGTGCCACAAACTCAAGTTTTGTGAGATTTGAGATTGTCGATAAAATTTTGATAATAATGTATTATGATCGATTTTGACAATAGCAGTATAGATTTTTGTTTACAATAAAAACCAAATATAATTATAGATATGCAAAATCAAAATAACTTCAAGCTAGGGTTAGGAAATTACCTAAAGAGCAAGCTCATGCTAATAATGTGTTGTGAAAATATTATAAAATGCAAACCTTAAGCATAAAAGAAATATATTTCTCTCTTTGTACATAAGAAGAGAGAAGGGAAAGGAGATAATTAAGAAATGAGAGAAGAGATTGAGAGAGAGAGAGAGAGAGAGAGAGAGAGAGAGAGAGAGAGAGAGAGAGATAAGAGTACTTCTTTCTCATTGGGATGCCACTATACAAAGGATACGAAGCCTTTTATAGGCTTTGTGAATCAAATGATACATGAATCTCATGAATGGAATTCATAAAGAAGGCTTGTAACTAAAGTTAATAAAGGAACTTCATAATGGCCTCAATGAATTTGGTCATTCACCATACAATGAATCAATTTATAACAACCATAAAATTATAAATCAATTTCAACCTATTTTAAATATCATTTACTAAAATGATTAAAATTAAACTTTAATTTCAAAGCTAAAATAAAAATTGATTTATTTAAAAAAAAATATTATATGTATAAAAGCAAATAATAATAATAATAATAATAATAATAATAATTAAGTTTTAAAATAAAAATTAAAATATATCTTTAGTTTTAAAAATATTTTAATTTTAATTTTTATACTTCATTTTCAATTAAAAAAACTAAAAATTAAACTTCAATTTAAAGTTAAAAAAAAAAGAAGAAATTAGTATTTTTTTTAGGAATAATTGACATGAATAATCCTATATTTAACCCATTTTCTTTAAATAGTCCCACCTTGTGATTATCTCGGAATAAACTTAGCTTTGGGGTGCCTTCTCGTTTTGGTCCCAACCGATCACTTGTTTGGCTTAGCAGGTTAACCATCCCACGTGGCATTGACCGTTATGCTATGTGCATATCACATGACATAACCCTATTCTCATTTCCCTATATTCCTATTTATATATGTTTTCAACATTCATCATCTCCAGACCTCTTTGATCATCATCTTGTCCAGATTTTATCTCACAACCTGAGCTCCCACTCCTACTAATCATCCTCGTTGTAGTATAGTGGTAAGTCTTCTCGCCTGTCACGAGGGTGATGCGGGTTCGATCCCTAGAAACGGAGCTAAAAACTTGTTTAGACCATATGTTGATGAGATCAGTGTGTGTGCCAAACTTCTAGCACTGCCTCCAAAGACTATTCAATCCCCGACAAAGGCTTTAAGAACTTGATTAGACCATTTTCTGACATGGCTACCAAAGACTAACTAAAGTTCCAACAACGACTCCAAAATACTTGATTAGACCAGACGTTGACTAAAAATTATAAGAAAATGTTTTTCGATGTGTATGTAATAATGAAAATTTATTATTGGTCTAATTCTCTATAAGTGCATAGGTCATACAAGTCATACAGTGGATTTTAAGTCTAAATTTCATTCCCATGAGGATTAATGAGAGATTTGAAAATCAATTACCCCAACTACTCAAGTTCCTCACTATTTAAACTCACAAATTTAAAGTTGGTTTGTTTAAACTACAAGAAGAATGACTACATAAAATTCTATAACTATAACAAGAAAATCAAAATGAATTGGATTAGAGAGTTCATTGAGTAAAGTTAACACTGGGAAATAAATCAATGTATGATTATCAATTTGTGCATCATTTTATAACATGGTTTAACCATTAGTTTGAGATATGAACTTGTCAAAGATTCAAGGTAGTATAGTTTGAATTCTTCCATCCACTATACATTTCACTAATTAGAGAACCATATTCTTTTCAGACGCATGGGTCTAATCAGTTACTTGTAGGATATAACTCTTTTTCTAAGAACTGGGTATTTTTCCTTTCCAGTACTTCACACCCTGTTCTTAGGACTAAAGATTTCTTGCCCCCATAGACAGGACAATGCAAGCCTTCTCCAATCTAATTGGTATCTCATTCTTCGAATTTGATCAAATTCTCTATCTCCTTGATTAGATTTATACTAACACGGGATCAAGATCATTCCATCAGACAAAGGAGTAACCTCTAATCAATTAAATTGATACATCAACCAACTAATCCTCACACCTTGAGTAAATTAGTGATCTATCAGAGCAATCTTTCAGAGTTCATTAGTTCCAAAATATTAGTCTTGCATACCCCCTAGTAACTGCTCTATACTCTCAAGAATGTCCATCTCTGTGTCACTTAGAGGGCCTCCTAAAAATCAGAGCAAGATATAGCCCCTTTTTGGGTACAAGCTACTAATATTACGAACAATGAATTACATGAACAAACCAATTAGATAAATTCAAGATTTCTAACTCTGACATTCTTTTAAGTTGCATTGAAAATAATAACTAACATCACTCCATTCCTAGAGGGAGCTCAGTTTTTCAAAACTGGGTTACAAATAACATTGACTAGCTGATCAGAAAAATTCACTAAAATTGCATGCAAACTGAAATATATAAACTCCAAAAAATTTCCAGATTCCATTGAAATCTGATAGTAATATCTAAATGTTTACAATGAAACCAACTTGAAACTTCAGCTCAGATCACTGCTCAAATCCAAAGAAAATTACTAACTAAAATGTAAGCTAAAACTAAATCGACGAAGAAGAAATAAAAGAAAAATAATATACAAAGGAGACTTCAGCTACCTAGATGTTCTTGGTTTAGCGGAAGCTGTGCACAATGCCTTATGTGCTTCTATTTATAGATTTTCAAATGATGGGCTGCACTTCAAGGCAGAAATCGTGGATCCCCAAAACTGGCCCAAAAGACTTCGTTGTCGCGACATAGGAAAATTATGTCGTGAAATTGTTTTGTTTGTCCTCTAACTTTGTCATAGCTTGCAATGTTATGTTGCGACAGTGTTTTGTACCTTTTTCTTGAATTATGTCGCGAAATACTTTGAAAATGTCGCAACAGAGCTCAGCTGAATTCGTCTTGTGATTGTTGCGACACAAAAAGCTTTGTCACGACAAAGTTTCCTTCTTGCTGCTCTTCATTGTGTTGCAACATAAATTTCTGTGTCGCGATAGAGTTTCTCATTCTTTAGCTTTGTTTTATGTCGTGAAATAAGTTTGGAATGTCGCAACATACATTAACTCTTTTGCTCTAACTGTGTTGCAACAATCTTTGAAAATGTCGCAACATTTTGCAGTTCTCTTCTAGGTGCTTCTCTTTAATTAATGTCGCGACATAGCTTTCGATTGTCGTGACAAATATCTCTGCCTTTAGCTCTTCATTATGTCGCAATATATATATTTTTTTTGTCGCAACATTCTTTCTGTAGTTCTTCACAACCTTTGTCGCTACAAGAAAATTCTATGTCAGCGGCGAGTTCCCTCTCGATGTATATTGTTGTGGTTATCCGCGACGCCAAAACTTCTCTGTCCGCGACATAGTATACCTTGCTATGCTAACTTTGAACTTTATGTCGCGACATGCTTTGAAAATAATAAGGCATATTTCGCTCTTTGATCTTCATTCTCTGAAATATTTGTCGCAACATAAAAACCTTTGTCGCAACCAACTTGTTTTGTCTTATCCCTTTAGTCTACCATTTTATGTCGCAACATAGTTTTGTTGTGTCACGATATTCTTTCTTCCCTCTTTAGTTCTTCATGTCGCGACGCAGGTTTGAATGTCTTGACAAAAATGTACTGCCATTTTCTTTGATCAATGTCACGAAAAAGCAAAAGAATGTCATGACATTCTTCTTCAGGAACTTCTCAAGAAATGTCGTGACATAGTTTTGTCTTCTGATCTTCATTATGTCGCGACATAAAAATCCATTGTAGTGACATTTCTGCCTTAGCCACTTTTTTGCTGCTTTTCTTGTTGAATTTGTTTCTTTTATATTCAAAACCTGCAAAACATAAAGTTGGTGATTATTGAATTACTGCATTTAAAATGAATCATAAGCTGGCGAAAAAATGCAAGAAAAATGAATTTGAAAATAGATGCGTTTAGAGGACTCTTGAAATTCCCCAAACTTAGATTTTGCTTTGTCCCCAGCGAAAAGAAAATTTTGTTTATCCTCAAACAATTTAGCTTTTATTTTTAAGGACATTTTTATGTTTTGCACTATACATCTTTTCTCTCGAATCTACAATTTAGCTAAAAAAAATAGGTTAGTTGTAAAATTATTTTTGAACAAGTTTCCAATCCAGGGCAAGAAAGATTTTCAAGTAAGTTCACTAAATAGGCAAATAATTCCTATAGTGTAAATAGTTCAATTATTTTACCATGATTTGTGAGTGTGTGATGGTCTTCTCTCTTTTTCTCCTTGGCAGATTAGTTAATCTTCTGAGACACTACTCAGATAATAAATTTCTCCTTTATTCTTCTACGTCCCATATGCTTGTTTGTCATATTAATTTCCACTAATGTAGGCAAATACAACCTCAAGATCAATTAGGTCTTTTAGGCTTAGAATGTGTGGTTTAGGTAATTGGGTAGATAAATGGACAATTTAGGCTCAAGTTTATCCAGTTCACTAACAACTCAACATTTTTTCTTTCATCTTGTATCCTTGACTTTTCCACTGATGTCAACTTTCAAGCAAACCCAAACTTGGTTTGGTGCATCATTCTACATACTCTCTATTGTGGTGTTTTCTTTACCACCTTAAAATTGTAAATTCAGTTCCTCCTCATATTAGAAGCTTTTTTACTTTTCATTTTTTGTCAAGGCTTATAGAATAGTGCAATGTTTTGTCTTTTTAAGCTTTCCACCACCCTTAGAGAACTTTGGGTTAGCAACTCCCATACCAGTTGGCATTAAGTGCTTGGGTGTTGAAACACCCCTAAGAAGTTAATTGTTCAAGGGAGGAAGGCTACAAGACAAAACTCATTCCACCTTGATACTTTGTATTTTTATAGCTTCTTTTCTTCATTATTTTTCCTCTTTTCTCATCTCAATTGGTTTTCCTTTCCCATCCTTTATTCTTATCCTCCTTTACAATTGAAAATAATGCTCCCCCAAACTTGTCATTTTCTACTATTGATGTACTTGTCATGAAATCTGGGCAAACAAGGGTTCTTTACTGTATGATTAGATTTAAGGAAGGATTTAGGCTTTTCATTTGTTGGTTGATGATGAAATTGGCTTTTAGCTAAAATAAGGAACTAAGGTATATGCATATGCATATGCATATTACAAGGGTAAGCTTTGAAAGGTTCAAACTTCCAAGAATGACCTATATCATTTCCTGTTAGTGGTATTGCCTAGGATTTCACCTTGACTAATAATCTAACAAGTTCTAGGACTTTGGGGAGATTAAATTGTGATGGATCTTAGAAGATGTCCCTAATCTTAACACAATTTGTTTCAGAGGTATTTTTGACCATGCGCATTATTTTTTAGGATTCACAATAAAAAAAAATAGAATTATAAGTCTTATTTGTTCCATCATTGTTTAAATCTTCCTTAGTCTTGAAGTTCAACTTATTCGTTAATAACATTTCAACTTCCCCTTTCAATTCATCTCGTCCTAACCCAATTTCATCTATCCATTTCTTGTTTGGTTTCTGGATATGTTGCTATGCTATTTCACAACTCAAAAGCTTACATTAATCAAGCCATTCAATTCAGAAAAATTTATCATAGCACAAGCAACTCAATTAACTCATCATTCAAATTCCACCAGACAATTGAATAACAGGTTCAAATTCTTAAGATATAACCATAATGCACAAACTTCTTCCAAAGCATAACTGCACAAATTCACAAAGATATTTCATTGAACTCATGTGATCATTACAACATGTATACAAACAAGACAAAGGAGATTCACTTTTTCTTGTTTTCTTTTGGTTCTTGGGAAGATATACATGAGGATTTATCTAGAGACTTCGAAATACGTTTTTGACTTTTTGTAGGAGGTGTTTCTTCAGGTTTATTCGGATGGGTAAAAGGTATATTCGGTTTGTTGACACCTAAGGGCACTAATGTATAAGGCACATAATTAGAAATTTGGATTTTTGGCAGTGACACTTTCTTTTTTCCAGCTACTGTCTTCATTGCCCAATCCAAAATCTCTACATTACTTTTTACCAATTCACACTGCCTTTTGCCAATAGATTCTAATGCTAACTTGTTGTTGACCTGCTCATAAGTCATCATTTTGTAGCTTTGTTTGCAATGCTTAAGACTTCCTAACCACAATTTATCTTTGTTCTACAAAGCTGCCATCATTTCCTGAGCTCTTCTTTCTAACATTTTGTATAGAGATTCATCATTCTTTGTTGTTTCATCCCAGAAGGTCATATCTCTATTTTTAAATTCTTCTCTCAACTTTGCATCCCTCTCCTCCATTTCTTTGTTCAATTTCAGCTCCATTTGCTTGATTGCATTTTTAGTTTCTTTCTTCCATTCCTGTTCTCTTTGTCTAAGAGTCTCTTCCATGTATTGATATCTTCTTCTTAACTCAGCATCCATGTATTCATCTCTCAACTGTAATTGTAGTTTCATCTGTTTATCTCTTTCTTTCATCTCTTGCCTCATTTCTCTTAGCATTTCCACGATTACTATTCAGAACTTTCAGCATGTTCCTGGTTGTAATCTCTGTCTTTTGGAAATAGATTCCATATGGGGCTTAAGCTCCTCTACCTCTAAGGCCTCTCTTGAACTGGGCTTTCCAACTGTACTTGCTCATTTTCTCTTTCATCCCCTTCTTCTTCTTCTTTCAGCCTAATTTCTTTCTCCTGCTCTGCTCTCAGCTCTGGTTACCCTGGGCCAATGTCAAAGGAGAAGCTCTTGGGCATGTTTCTTCTTCTTCCCAATCTCCTTCCACACCTCCCAGGATACAAAGTCTGGTAATTGTTGGGCCGGACGGGTACTAACTCTCCTGTAGCTGCTTCCGTAGTAGCCCAATATGTAGCTTCTCACCATCTTACCCACATTGATTTTGTACCCCTTCAGTAAGGCATACAGGAGTATTGCCTCATTCATTCTCACTGTACTGAGATGTTTGGATGGCAACAGGACTAAGCTGACAAAGTAAAACTATAACTTAGCCTCCTCTGTTAAAGAGCCTCTTGCAATAGATTCACGGGGGTTCTTCCTTATAGCACACCATTTTCCTTTCCCGTATGTTAGTAAGTCTACAATTTTCTGATACTCTAGCTCATTTAACAGTTTCTTGAACTTGGACCTATCTTTTTGTTCTTTCAGATTAAATGTTTCATTTATCTTTTCTCTACTGAAAGATATCCACTTTCCTCTGACATACACAGTATTTTCTCTCAGTCCCACCATGTTTGAATAAAATCCCTTGACTACATCAACAAAACCAGGATTCTTATGCTCACTAAATAAGTGCCATCCTCTCTTCTCAATTGTCTCTAAGAAGGGTGAAATTAGCTTGCTGAACCCCTTTTCGCCAATAAAGTCTTCGTACTGCAACTTATCCTTCCAAGTGAAATAAGCACGCTCTGAAACAAAATCACTTACTTTTTTTTCTCTATGCTCAGTTTTAGCTTCCTCAGCTTCCCTCTTTTTTTTTTCTTCTTCCTGCATTGCCCCTGATTGAACCTCCTGAATGGCTTCTTCCTCATTCTCTGCGTATTCTTCCATTATCTCGTTCAGGTTCGGAACAAGGAGCGGCGACTCAGACATTGTCAAAATCTGGTTTTGGGAATTAGGGTTTTTGAATGAAGATGAGAGATGAAGGGTTTGATGGTTTATAAGGAAGTAGGCTTTTCAACTTTGAGGTTCTCTATTTATAAGCCAACTGATTTGTTGTGTCTTTTTAAATTGTTGCGACAAACACTAGCCTAGATTTTACTGTATTATTATTATTTTTAAACCTATGTCGTGACATAATTATACCCTGGTGAAGTAAACTAATGTCGAGACATAAAGAATTATATCACGACATAATTTTCTGCAATGCATAAAAGGTTAGGGTGATCCTTGTCGCTACAAAGAGAAATAATGTCATGACATATTTCCTTGCAGAATGACAAAGGCTTGAACTAACTTTGTTGCGACAAAGAGAAACAATGCCGCGACATAAAACTGCATTTTCCTCAAACTTTCAAATTTAATATTTTCAATCAATTAACATACAAATCAGTATTCAATACATTCATTCCACTCAAATCATACTTGTGAAGACATGTCTAACAACAATGAACCTCAATTCAAGTATGAATAGTACATCTCATTTCTTCATTTAGCTTCATTCAATCATGATGATAATTAAAATATTCAATAAATGGGCACAACAAAGCTACTTTTCATTTTCTACTCCTTAAAAATACACTCCCCAAAACTTCAACTATGCATTATCCTTAAAGAACAAGTTAGGAAAGTGAAGACTGTAACACTTTCTCGCATAATGGGTCGGTATTGTAATGCTCCAAATTAAAAATCCATCCTTAATTTTAGCTTCATTGGCCTGAAAAGTCAACAAAAGAAACTTAACTAATTATGAGTTCAAAATATAATTCAAATGCTATTCTACTAAATTACCTAAACTAATTAAAACTCATTGAATTAAACAAAATCAAATTATCAAACAATTAAAAAAATTTTACTTAGGTTGCCTCCCAAGTAGCTGCTCATGTTTTATGTCTTTAGCTAGACATTTGATGTAAAATGCTTCATTTTCAGCAAAATTCTTCCATTTCTTCTTAATCTGGAGTTAATCTTCATTTATGTTCCCTCCAAGATAATGCTTTAACCTCTGACCATTCACCTTAAACTCATTTCCAGAATTAGTCTTTAGTGTTACTACTCCAAAGGGTGTACTTGCAACTACTATGTAAGGACCACTCCATCTTGACTTTAGTTTTCCTAGAAACAATTTAGTTTGAATCAGATAAAGAAGGACTAGCTCTCTTACTTTGAACTCTCTCAGAATTTTTTGATTATGCCACTTCTTTGTCTTATCCTTGTAGATTCTGGCATTATCATAACCTTCATTCCTCAACTCTTTCAGTTCATTCATTTAGAGTAATCTCTTTTCGTAGCTCGAAGTCACAGTCACTTTACGACCCACACTTTATATTCAAGTTCAAGAGGGAGATATATTTCTTCCAAATACAATCCTATATGGGGACATTCCAATAGGATTTTTGTAAGAAGTTCTATAAGCCCACAATGCATCATCTAGTTTTATAGACCAGTCTTTTCTGCTTAGGTTCACTATTTTCTCTAGAATCTTCTTTATCTCCCTATTGGAAATCTCAGCTTGCTCATTTTACTAAGGGTGATAATCCAATCCCATTACATGCCTGATTCCATAAATGCTCATGAGTTTTGCAAACACTTTGTTTGCAAAATGGCTTCCCTCATCACTAATAATTGTTCTGGGTGCTCCAAATCTGTTCAAAATATTTCTTTAAATGAATCCCACCACTGTACTGGCATCATTTCTGGGACAAGCTATTGCTTCCACCCATTTGAATACATAATCCACAACTAGGAGAATGTATAAATTTCCAAATGAGGATGGGAAAGGTCCCATGAAGTCTTTCCCCCATACATAAAAAATCTGCACCACTAGGATTCCTTACAGGGGCATCTCATTTCTTTTGCTTATGTTGCCCATTCTCTGACATTTATCACAATATTTCACCCATTTAAAATAGTCTCTGAATAGAGTAGGCCAATAAAAACCTGATTGGAGAATTTTATGGGCTGTTATATCTCCTGCTACTAATATTAAGAACAATTAATTATAGGAAAAAACCAATTATATAAATTCAAGATTTCTAACTCTGACATTCTTTTAAGTTGCGTAGAAAATAATAACTAGAATTAATCCATTCATAGAGGGAGCTTAGTCTTTCAAAACTGGATAACAAATAACAATGACTAGCTGATCAAGAAAATTCACTGAAATTGCAAGCATACTGAAATAAATGAACTTCAAAAAATTTCTAGATTCAATTGAAATTAGACAGTAATGAAAAATAAATGTTTACAATGAACCTAGCTCGAAACGTCAGCTCAGATCACTGCTCAAATCCAAAGAAAATTACTAACTAAAATGTAAGCTAAAACTAAATTGACGAAAAAGAAATAAAATAAAAATAATATACAAAGGAGACTCTAGCTACCCAGATGTTCTTGGTTCGGCGAAAATTGTGCATAGTGCCCTATGTTCTTCTTTTTATAGATTTTCAAATTTCGAGGCTGAAATTGTGGATCCCCAAAACTGGCCAAAAAGACGTCTTTGTCGCGACATTGTTTTGTTTGTCCTCCAACTTTATCATGGCTTGCAGCGTTATGTCGTGACAGTGTTTTGTACCTTTTTCTTGAATTATGTAGTGACATACTTTGAAAATGTAGCAACAAAGCTCGACTTAATTCGTCTTGTGATTGTCGAGTCATAAAAAGCTTTGTCGCGACAAAGTTTCCTTCTTACTGCTCTTCATTGTGTAGCGACATAAATTTCTGTGTTGTGATAGAGTTTCTTATCCTTTAGCTTTGTTTTATGTCGCGACATAAGTTTGGAATGTCGCAACATACATTAACTCTTTTGCTCTAACTGTTATATTGGCCTTTAAATGTTGCCAGATTCTCGCAGCTTCTCTTCTAAGCACTTTCTTCAATTGACAAGGACATAGCTTATCATTTGACAAATATCTTTACCTTTAGCTCTTCATTATGTCGAGACATTTTTTTTTGTCATGACATTCTTTTTGTAGTTCTTCACAACCTTTGTCGCGATAATAAAATTCTATGTCGCGACAGAGTTCCCTCTCAGCATTATGTTGTGGTTGTCACGACATAAAACTTCTATGTTGCGACATAGCCTTCTGCCTTACTATGCTAACTTCTGAACTTTATGTCGCGACATACTTTGAAAATGTCGGGACATATTTACCTTATCTGGCTATTCTTCTCTAAATATTTGTCGTAAATATAAAAACCTTTGTCACGACCAACTTGTTTTGTCTTGTCCCTTTAGTATGCCATTTTATGTTGCGACATAGTTTTGTTGTGTCACGACATTCTTCCTTCCCTCTTCAATTCTTCATGTCGCGACATAGGTTTGAATGTCTTGACAAAATTTTACTTTCATTTGCTTTGATCAATGTCGCGACATAGCAAAAGAATGTCGTGACATTCTTCTTCAGGAACTTCTCAAGAAATGTTGCGACATAAAAATTCATTGTCGCGACATAGTCTTGTCTTCTGATCTTCATTATGTTGCGACATTTCTGCCTTAGCCACTTTTTTACTGCTTTTCTTGCTAGATTTGTTTATTTTATATTCAAAACTTGCAAAACACAAAGTTGGTGATTATTCCATAATTATGCATTAAAATGAATCATAAAATGCTGAAAAAATGCAAGAAAAATTGACTAAAAATAGATGAGTTTAGTAGTTATCAGCTTCTACTCCTACTAATCATCCTCTTTGGCTTTTTTTAGCTTGATCCAACCTAAAAATCGAAAAGAAGAGGCGCAATGGTGGGCACTATGTCGAATGCATCTGGATCTTGCTTTTCTTCTACTCGTAATGAAGTTGAAGTGAAGTGCCACCATCAGATTGATTCAAAGTTTCGAATGATCATAAATTGTTCTAGCTTAGGGAAGAAGTTTTGTAGGTGCTCATTATGGTTTGTAAGTGGGAAAAATCAATGCAAAATCTATTTGGGGATTTTTGGGGTAAAATTAAGGCAAAATTAAATTGAGGATTATTAGGGAAAATTTATGGTAAAATTAAATTGTGGATTTTAAAGGCAAAATTATGGCAAAATTAAATTGGAGATTGTTATGGAACAATTAGGGAAAAATTAAATTGGGGATTATTATGGGAAAATTAGGGAAAAATTAAATTCGAGATTTTTTTTGGCAAAATTAATTTTTATGGAAAAATTAGTACATGGGCTTATATAGGGTGCATTTAAATTTCTCCTATGATTTGTTTTTCTTTGTTGTAAAGAATACAGACTACGATTTTTTTAGAATAGTAGAAGATGTTGGGAAAACCAATATCTCAACTAAGTGGGAAGAATTGTAAGGGAAGCTGTTAGAGAAGGCGAAAATTATTGTTGAGTTGGAAGTAGATAAGAAAATATTGGACGAAAAAGTTAAGTTGAAAATGAAGAGAGACATACTAAAGGAGGTTATGCAAGACATGAGAAATGAGTTCTACTAGCTATGTAGTTCAGTGTGCAAGTATGGAAGAGGGAAAATTATGTTCTAGTTGTGGTTGTTATGTCCTGGCTTATATTTTCCATTGCTGTTATAATGGTTAGGAATTAGGGTTCATATGATAGTAAATGGTGTTTTGTGCTGCAAGATGTGTTGATGGTGGCATTACAACTATAAGTTGGCCATGTATTATGTACAAAATCGTAATTGAATGAAAGCATATCTCATTTTGCTTAAACATTTGTTCATTTGTATGTTATAATGCTCTACAATGCTATAATGTTCATTTGTAAGCTAGGTGATGGTTGTATTTAGTTATAATGGTTGTGCCTTAATAAGTTGCTGCTTTAATATCTGTTTAATGACCTTAAACAGTACTTGTTTGGTGACCTTAACATCCAAAATACACCAAAATAACTAAAGTTTTAGCAAACACCATAGTTCCATATAGTTATAATGATTCATAATACACCAAAAAAACAAAACATCAATTTACATCCAAAATACAAAAAGATGTTTAGTGTCCAAGCATCAACTTGGTTTTAAGATGTTTTTCAAATAACATCCAAAATACATTAAAAAAGCAAAACATCAGCTTACACCATAATTCCATCTAAAAATAAACAAAAATAACAAAAGTTTTGAAGACTGAATATAATATACACAAACCATCCTAACAACATAAGAACCTAAATCTAAGAAGATGATTGATGATTTATAGAAACTTGGTTGCCAATTGGATAATTAGATGCTGTTGTTGAAGACTAGTAAACAACCCTTGGTTCTTCTACTTGTCCAGGCATTTGTATTAAAAAAAAATAGAAAAATACAAGGTGAGACTCATTGTCTATATACCAATGGAATCACTTCCAATAAAACAATTTAGAACACAACTTACATTAGTCATTGTTGTTCCATCAGTTGCAATGAAAACACCAAACCCTTGAGGCCCCTGCATGAAAAAGAAATAATTCAGTCACCAACTATGCTTATCGGTCACCAATATTTCATAATAGAAGAAGTTCGGTGACCTTACATTTGAGCTTGCATTCCTTCCGCCACCTTTGCCCCCTCTATAACCCTTCCTCCCCTTATGACACTACCACCTCTTCCTGTTCTAGAAGGCTGAGCTGTAGCACCAAGTTGGTTTGAGGAAGGGCCAGCTTAGTTTGAAGAATGTGGTGCCCCATCTTTTCTTGGTCTACCTTTAGGTCTATTAGAGGTAGGTTCCACAACTCTATCTTGACCAAGACACTTCCTTTTGGTATGTTGCTTTGATTTACACATACTACAACTCAGTTCAATACCATGCTTAGTCAGTCTCCTAAGTTTCTTAAGGTTTTCATGGAGGGTTTTTTTTCTATTTTTCCTTGGCTTGCCTGGACCAATCTTAATAAGGGGAGGGTCCAGTTGTTGCTCAATCCTAGGCCAATGCCTCTAACCCACACAAGGGAGGGTGGAACATGAATAAGCTTTAAGGTATGTCTCCTTTTTATAATAATCATCAACAAAGTCTTCAGTATTCTTGTGAAGGAAGAAAATACATGGGACTTCATGGAAACAAGGTATGTCACACAAATCCCATTTCCTGCAAGTGCAACTTCTAGCATCTAGGTCTAATGTAAGGTTCTTGTGATTCACATGGAAGATTAGGTTAGTGGAAGGCATTGGGACGAAGTTGGCAGCCTTTTCTTTTTCTATCTCTAACTTTGATTGTATTCTAGGGCATACCACAGTAGAACTCTTCTTCATCTCTTGTCTCTTCAGCACCAACCTCTGCATGAGTGTTGTTATGATATCTTCCAACATGTATATCAGATCAAATTCTAGCATCCAGGTCTAATGTAAGGTTCTTGTGATTAACTTGGAAGATTAGGTTAGTGGAAGGCATTGGGAAGAAGTTGGTAGCCTTTTCTTTTTCTATCTCTAACTTTGATTGTATTCTAGTGCATACCACAGCATAACTCTTCTCCATCTCTTATCTCTTCGGCACCAACCTCTGCATGAGTGTTGTTATGATATCTTCCAACATTTATATCAGATGCTTGGTCCTCGCATTAATTATGTAACCATTAAGGGTTTCAGCAATGTTGTTCATGATCACATCAGTCTTTATGTGTGTCTTCATAAATACCTTACAAAAGACCTTTGGATTGCTCTCTTTAAAATCAATAGTTGTAGCAAGATTCACTTTCTCTAATTCTTCAATTGCTTCATTATAGTCTGCTATATTATATTCCTTGGTAGCCTTCCAAAACATCAAATTCATTTCATCCCCTTTGAAAGACTTATGCCAATTGGAAAAAATGTACTTGGCATAGTGTTTATGTTCAACATGGGGAAGACATTTTCCACCACATTTAGAATTTCCTAAACATAACAATAAAAAACAACTAAGTTAAATAAGCCATGTTGACTTTATGAAAGTAAAGCAAAAAAATTATAGATGATTGAATCTGACTTGATGCTCATCAGAGATGAATGTCACCCCATTACCTTCATCCAATCCCAAAAACTTCTATAACTCAATGAAAAACCATTCCCATGAATCATTATTTTCACCTCCACAACTGCCCATGCTATGGGGTACATCTAATCATTACCATCCCTCCCCACAAAAGTTAACAAATGTCAACCAAGAAAAGTCTTCAAAAAACATTCATCAACACATATTAGCTTCCTACAACCTTCCAACCAACCTTTTTTGAGTCCATCAAAACAAACAAACAACCTCTAGAAACTGGTGGAAAGGTTTTCTCACATGGATTAGTCATCAATAACATATAAGTGTTTAGGCTTGAACTCTTTAAGGCTTGTAAATACCTTTCAAGCTTGTTATAATACTCTTGCATAGACCCATGAAACATTTTATGTGCATAATATTTTACCTTATATGCAAGAACCTTCTTAATAATCACCATATATGCCCTCCTAAGAGTCTCAATAATTTAATTTCCAGGCCAGTAGGGTCTTGCCTTAAACACTTCAAGAAACAGCTCAGCAAGTCATGTTGACTTCAATTGCTTGTTGGCATCCATATTTCTATTACAACTGTGCTCACCATCCACTAACCTCACAACAAAACATGCCCTCCTTGAGTCCCTAATGCATACAATCTAAATGGGTAGTTTGTCAAACACTTCACGCCAAGTCTTTGCTGCCCATTTTTGTTGTTGATAACAAATCTCAAATTCATACCCTGTGTTATAGAAAACTAGTATCTGCCCTCTTCAATGCATTTATATTTGTAAATCTCAAACCTACTTTCCATTGAAATGTTGAAAAGTCTGTGTTCTCAATCACAACCAATCCTCTACCCCTCCTTCTCCTCCCACTTATGTCTTCTTCTTCACTCTCATCTAGAGTGAATTTCATCATCACTTTCTTCATAATCACTTACACACTATGCCTTACTAGATGGTGACCCCTCATGCTCAAATCTATAAGTACCTCATTTTTTTTGAGCACCTAATCTACCCTCAACTGCCTCTCCCTATAGCCGTTGTGCTAACTCATTTAATTTTTTATTGCACCCTCTCACTCAGTCCCTTGTTGTCTTATACTCCTCATTACTAGTATCAACTTCATCAACCTCCTTCTCAAGATCTAAAAAAAATTGCATCATTTTCTACCACAAAATCTTCCAGATTAGCATCATTGTTAACATTCTCTTTAGAGTCAATCACATGCTCTTAAATTGGATCATTATCATCCTCTGAAGAGACCTCACCAACTAGATCATCCCACCTAAGAGGACTCTCTAGTATACAATCATACCAATTATAATAATATGATGGTTAGTTGTCATTTTGGCTTTCAGGTTGGTTTGGTTCATGGAGAGTTGGCTGAGATAGGATTTCAGGTTGGGTGGATTGATTTTTTTGTGGGATTGGTTGGTTTTCTAATAGGGTTGAATGAGGTTATGGTGCCTTTTCTCTAGGACCCAAGGGTAGGGTTTTTAGGGGAAAGGTTTGCAGAGGTATTAAGTGTGGAAGATTTTTCTGAAGAAGGGTTTTCAAGGGTAACAAGTGGGGAGGGTTTTCTGGTCTTTTATATTCATTTGGTTATTGACTCAATGGGATTTTTTTTTCCAGGTGGTGAAGGGGTTTCTTTAATAGTTGGTGGCCTCCTAGGTGTTAGTTTTCTCCTACATTGTTGGGCCTTTTTTTGGGTAGTTCCTTTACCTGATGCACCATTTATAGGGATGATAGCATCAATCATGGGCACACTTTTAGGTCCATCAACTCCATGTAAAACATACAAGTCAATGGACCTATTTCCCAAAACAATTTCACTCATTTGCAGCACCTCCTTATCATCATAAACCCTCCTTAACCACTCATCTAGACTTTTACCTTGAATCAAGTAATATATCTCCTCAATTTTCATATATGGCCCACACTTTTTGGTCAATTCTTCAAGCTAGAACCAACATAACTCATCATAATCAACATTGAACGTCCTCTCTTGACCTCCTAAATACTGTAACTCATTTAAATTCTACTTGAATGATCTACCATGCCAAAATTGTATTGTGACACTCTCCATTTGTTACAGAATAACCTAACCACAAAATCAAAACAATAAAATCATTGCTTAAATTAAAAACTTACTAGCATTCAAACACATCCTACGTACTATAAATCGGTAAAAAAGGACAATTTGACCTAAATTTTTCAAAATTTGGATTATTTAAATTTCACAGCTTAAAGAATCTCCACATAGATAAAATGGAAAGTTTTACAACTAAATGTAAAAATAGGTGAAAAAAAAAACTAATTTAATGTAAAAATTCCAACTTTTGAAATTTACAGTTGATAATGGCCGAACATTTTACCTTGTCTGGGATGAGCTAGGTTGAACTGTCACGATGACCCCTTTTTCCAACTACATAATATCTCCCCTTACTCAGTGACACCATAATGGAGATATTTATAGAGAGCCAAATGGAAACAAAACGAGCCAACGACAGCTAGATGAAGACAAGGAGATGAAGCTTAACAAGAGGTGTAAGCCAACAAAGAATAAGGGAAGAGAGCTATAGACGCGAGTTGAGGGAAGAAGAAGAGTCATGGGTTTTGGAGGGAAGAGTGCCACATAGAATTTTCTTACTCCTTCAGCTAGTTACTAGTTGAACGAGACCAAAACGAGAAGGCACTCCCCAAAGCTGGGTTTATTCACATATAATCGCAATGTGGGGCTATTTAAAGATGATCAGTTAAAATTGAGATTATTCATTTCAATTATTCCTTTTTTTATTACACTTTAAATTCAAGGCAGTAAACTATCCCCATTGGGACTCGAATCTAGGTCCCCCTCTCCTCCTTATGCATTGTTCTTGTTTGAAAACGGTGAGCGTTCTACCACTTGAACTAAATATGATGGGCTAAGTTTTAAAATTAATATATTTTTTTTTTGAACAAAAAAATTAAGGGATCATAGTTTAAGAATGACAAATTCAAAAGTTTTTGCAAAACTAACATATTTCTTTAAAAAGAACAAAAGGACACCATTTCAGACAAGAAACCTAGTTTTTTTTTTAATCAAATAGAAACATAGTTATTGATAGGGTTTGAAAAATGGGCTCGCAGGCCCACTCACCAAGCCCAAAGAAGAGGCGCGCCCCACGCAATGGCCAGGCCCCTTTGGTCCCTACCACTCAAACGAAGGCCCAAATTCGCTAGGCCCGAAGGACGATCTGATGAATTAGGCTGTCCATACCAGATCGATTATTTCGCCAATACGTAAAATAGAATAACCCTTAACGAGATATCATCCCGCTAATCCAACCAAATCTTTATCAATAAGAAAGGAAAATAATAAATGTGTCATCACTACTGGATCTCCTCCCAATAAGGAAGGAAGATTATTCCAAATAAACAGCTCTTTCTAAACCCATTACCAAATTCGATACTGATAAGAAGAACCCATCCAATGGGAGCAAATCCTAGTTACAGTATAACTGGTTAAACATCCACTATAAATACAAAGCCACTCCCACCAAGTGAGTTGCACGCAAGCACCACCCATTCTTAGATCAGACACTCACATGCAACACATCTCGCCCCTCCAAAGCGCCTCTTCTCCCCGTAAAGAAACCGACTTAGGCATCTGAGCGGCCACGGGCGACCCCCCGCCGACCCTTCTTCTTCCTTGTTTTGCAAATGAGCGCCCATCCAGCCCGCAGATCAACAAAGCAGCTCCCGCCTCACCTCGACGATCCGTGACGCCCGCATCCCAGCCACAAACAACCGGTCTACCAAATGACTTCACACACACACGCTCCGCACCGGGCTCCTGCTAAAAGGCATCATCAGTTGGCCAGCCGCTGGAACGACGCTTCTTTATAAATATAATCAATTTCGCCATCGATGGTATTGACCAGAACACAAGCAGTGAACAACGCTTAATCCGCCTAAGGATGATCCGCCGCACGACGTGAATACAGCCTCCGTGATACATCGGGGCAACAAGCCAATACGAACGGTTGAAGCCGCCACCAATCAACGCCTGATAGAAGAGTTAGAACAACTTACCGTATGCATGCAACCTCCACTCGAGACACGATGGGACTGTAGCTGGTCATAACGTCTCTCGTGAGGAGCAACACGGTCACGACATTCCCGAGGTGATGAAACTAAGGCAGTCCAACAGCCAGGGGCACGAACCACAAATCAGTCCCAAATGGAAGAGGGAAACAGAGCAATGCTCGGAGGACATGTAGGGAACGAAGAACTACCTCACCCTCAGCCAGGAGCAGAAGACCAATCATGGGAGCAAAGGTTTAGGAGTCTTCAGTAAGAACTCAACTGTATGAAGGAGGTGGTCAAAGGACGCGCCCCAAATACTATGGACACCTTGGTACAGCAAACCGAATCACCCTTCACAGCCGAGGTTCTACGCTATCCCTTCCAAATGAAATCTCGTAATGCCCCAAGTGGAAGCATCTTCGATGGAATCAAAGATCCCGCTTCACCATCTCCCAATACTTACAAAATCGATGGAGTTACACGGGTATCAGACCCTCGTATGATGCAGGCTTTCGCTACTACACTCAAAGGCCCACTTTGGCCCGGTTTAATGTATCCCACCATCGACCCTTCATTCGGGAGAACTATCACCTATGTCAGATCCCACTTCATCGGAGCCAAGACATACAGAAAACCGAGTTACCATCTATTGACCGTCAAGTAGGGCTCGCAAGAAAGTCTGAAGTCCTACGTGCAAAGATTCAACGCCGAGTCCCTGAAGATAGATATACCCGATGAAAAATTCGCAATCACTGCATTCATTGTCAAGTTAGAGTGCACAAGGATTCGATGTTTTCCATCTCAAAGAACCCCAACCAAGCATGGCCGAGGGTGCTCGCAGTGCGCAGAAGCACATAAATCCGGGCAAGAAGCCCCCACATCCAAGAAGGAGCCCTCCAACGATAAAGAGTAAAGAGTGGGACAAAGATAAAACGACCGACCGAAACCCCAAAAAGACAGCCGTTCGTGAAAACATCCCCGAAGAAATATGGAGAATGATCCCCAAAAAAGGCGTGAAACCTCAGTGGATCGCCCGATCCACCGCAACCGAAAGACGACGACGCTATTCGCCCCGCTGGTTCACTCCCGACGGCCTCGCCACGTGTCCCATATGAAGCAATTTAACGAAAGCGCTCGGCGGCTAACTCAAATGGCTGATCCCGCCACAAGAGACAACACTGCGATAGCCATGAGTTCCATAGTGGACTATGGACATCGACCGACAACCCGTATACATCTAAAGAGAGAAATAGAGTACTTAATACGACGCTGATACCCGCGTTTCATATCGCGTAGGTCAAGCCTTAATCGTGCCCGTAATCAAACCTTAACCAGCCCCAACTAACAACCGCCTACCCTGCTAAGACTACTCAAGACCAACAACCCTTGAGAAATCCATGTGATCTCGAGAATTCGCAGGAGGAGGAGAGTCTAGTTTAGCTCCTGAAAGTTTCATTTGCGCAACATCGTGCCATTGTAAATAGGGGGAACCACCTGCATCCAAACTACCGCGGCCCGACATCCATCACATTCTCTCACTCTCAGATTCGAGGGGATGCCAACACCCTCACGACGACCACGTAGTTCATGCAAGAGTCAACAAGACAAGCTTCACCGGTCCTAATTGACAACAGTTTGGTCGACATCATCTCGCTACAATTTCGATAAGACAGGGCATCGGGAGAGAGGAAAACTGAGCCCGTCAACACATCTACTTCGGGATTTTCTGTGAAAAGGTGTTACCTGGGGCTCAATCCAACCGGTGCTCACCTTGGGAGCCCCTGCCGTGCGATGACAATAGCAAGATCTCCCATTGTGACGCCGTATCCCACCCCACAAATCCGGTCCAAACTACCGACCCCACATGCTCCGTACCCCAGCTCCGGTTAAAAAGCATCACCGCTTGCCGCTCGGGGAGTCGATCGGGCCAGCCACCGCCACTTGGCTACATCGCCACTCACCAACGCCACTGGGCACACAGCCCAGCCACGCACCACTCCGACAAGCCCCATCTACTTCCGTGACAGCCACGCCACCTCGGTCGATTAGCTCAGTTACATTGCCACTTCGCCATCGCCACTGGCCGAACGCCACATTACAAATACCCTCGAGCCACGCGCGCAGCTCATTCTAACGAGCTCATCCACTCCGCACGAGCCACGCCGCCCGTGTCGACCACCCGTGCCACATCGCCACTCTGCCACATCGCCCACTCCTGGGCCTCGAACGCCACCACACACAGCCGCCAGGAGCCACGCAGCCTCACCTCCGACGAGCTCATCTACTCGCACAGCCACGCTGCTCGTGGCTGATCACCAGCTACATTGCCACTCGGCTACATCACCACTCGGCTGGAACGCCACCAAGGCCACAACGCCCGAAGCCACGCAGCTCACTCTGACGAGCTCATCTACTCTGCAAAGGCCACGCTGCCTCATAAGTCAGATCAGCTCAGGCTACATCGCCACTCGGCTACATCGCCACTCGGCTGGAACGCCACCAAGGCCACAACGCCCAGAGCCAAGTAGCTCACTTTGACGAGTTCGGCTCACTGACAGTCACTACCTAAGAAGCCATATCTCGGGCCTACACACCACCCAATGAGCTCAATAACTCACATGGATGAGCTCTGCCCAACAGTTCACGTTGACGATTGACGAGCTCTTCCTAGCAGTTCACATAGACGAGCTCTGCCCAACTATTCGCAGTGGCGAGCTCTTCCTAGGAGTTCACATGGACAAGCTCTGCCCAATAGTTCATATTGACGAGCTCTCCCCACGGGGGCTCATACGGACGAGCCTCCGCCCCAAGGCTCATATTGACGAGCTCTTCCTGGGAGTTCATGGACGAGCTTCGCCCAACAGGTCATACTGACGAGCTCTTCCCAAAGAAGCTTGACATGGACGAGCCTGGTCTACCGCCTCATATCGACAGCTCTTCCTAACAGTTCACATGGACGAGCTCTGCCCAATAGTTCATATTGACGAGCTCTTCCCAACGGTTCACATGGACGAGCTCTTCCCAGCAGTTCACATGGACGAGCTCTGCCCAACAGTTCATATTGACGAGCTCTTCCCAGCAATTCACATGGACGAGCCTCGCCCCAACAATCCACGGGCGAGCCTTCCCAGCTTCATGCGGACGAGCCCGCCCCAACCGCCCATATTGACGAGCTCTTCCCAAGAAGCCATGGACGAGCTCTGCACAACCATTCGTAGTGACGAGCTCTTCCTAGAAGTCCATATAGACGAGCCCTGCTCAGTAGTTCGCAATTGACGAGTTCATATGGACGAGCCCTATCCAGCTATTCGCATAGACAGAGCCCAACAGTCCACGTTGACGAACTCAACGACTCAGCATAGGCCATGCAGCCTAAGAAGTCAACTCAGCTCTGGCGACTCAGCCAACCGAGCCCACCAACTCAAATTGACGAGCTCTGCCAAAATAGGTCATGCATCCTAAGGAATCTGTTCAACTCATGCAAATCAGCCGCTCGAATTGACTAGCTCTGCCAAAAATCAGTCATGTTCCTGCTGAACTGCTCTAACTCATGCAAATCAGCCGATGGAGATCAGTCGCTCAAGTTGACGAGCTCTGCCCTTGCAGCCTAAAAAATCAGCTCAGCACATGCAAGACCGCTGAAGACCAATACCAATTTGACGAGAGCTCCTTATACAGCCTTATAGTTCATAGGAATCGGGTCCGCTGCATAAATTCAGCCTACCTAAGCCTCAGCAACACAGTTTGATGAGCTTAATTGCTCTGCTCAGACCCTCAATTCGGACCATACAATTCATAAAGAAAAGCGAAAATACTACAGTAAGAACGCAGACGATGAAAAAATGAATATTTATTAAAAGGAGAGCTACATATGTCTCAGGCCCCAGGCCCGACAAAAGGAAGCTATACATAAAAGAAAAATATAAAAGCTGGACATCGAGGGCTTAAATGGAGTACAAAAACCTGAGTCGCAGAGGAATGTGTGACGATGAAGAGGGGAATCCGGCCCAAAGCAGGAGATCCAGCCTTTAGAATACCTGCATAAAAGACCCTCCGCTCCCCCATCACTGGGAGATCGGTTGAAGTCCAAGTCTGGGTAGACGTTAACGACCTTCTGCTGAAAAGCGAGCCACCCAGAGGCCCACTGAGCACCGGGGCTTGGTCCTCAACTGCTTAATAACATCATCCTCTGAGCAACACGAGGCAGCCCCGGGGATTGTTGCTGGTAAAGATCCCGCGCCAATCCAGCGACACTCCTCGACCGGCCGCTCCGCCGAATTTACAGCCTCGGAGGCCTCACGACGAGCCGTGTCTAGCAGCGCCCTGGCCTCGGAGGCCTCGCCACGAGCCACGGCTAGCTGCGCTACTTTATCACATAGATCGCCGTTGACCACACGCAGCTCCTCTTGAGATTCCCGTAGATCGCCCCGGGATGTGACGAGCTCATCCCTAACCGTCTGAAGCTCGTACTGGGAGGACTGCAGCCCATCTCGGGTCTCGATCAGATCACTCAGCGTGACATGGAGCCACCGGGACAGTGTAGAAGTTCGCGCCAGTAAGCGCGGCTTCGCGAACTTCATCTTCTCTACTTTCCGCCCAGGGCGAGCCGGCGGTATGCCCGAGATCGATTTAAGTCTCTCCACCTCTTCGGCCTCTTGTGGCGCGTTAGGTAGCTCGGTCGCTCGGAAGAGAGGAAGAGCCGCCTTCGCCTTAAATCCGGTGATTTTTACATGCTTTCATTTAATTTGGCGCCTCCGGCCGTACCAGCTAAATGAGTGGTACTTTGCATCAAACATGAAGTCAACATCCAACACGGGATCAAGCTGAAAACGGATACTATCCGGATCGAGGGGACTTCAAGAGGCAACCTGAAGGACAGAAATTTGGGAGCCTCATCAACGGGCAGCGCTTTCGACCTCCAAATTGGAGATCATGGAGCGGACAAGATCGCACACTTGCGAGTTCAGCATTGAAGAGCAAAGTCATCATCTTAGCAACTTTTGATTCGGACTTTTTCTCTTCCAACTCTTCCACCCTTCGAGGTGGCTTAACACTCTCAGAAAGGCAGTTCCCGAGCAGTAATAACTCATAACCGCCCAGCGGTTGCTGGCGGCTCCACGAAGATTTTGCCTTGCCCCACAAGCAGGCTTAGTAGGGGCGGAGAAGCTCGCGACCACGGGGCCTCGGCGCGGCAGCTAACGCCCGCCGGCTACGGCAAGAGAAGCGAAAGCGCCCCGGCCCGAACCTTGTCCAGCGGGCGATCTTCGCCAGGCTGGAGCTTGATTTTTAGTTTCACACTCGGGACCAGGGGCAGTGCCCCCAAGCGGACGAAATCTCCTGTAGTAGGAGTGGTTGCGGTAAGCCTAATGGGAGAGATTCCCATGGTAGAAGGAGGCAAGGACACCGGGCGGTAGAATCGTGGACCTCAGGTGGAGTGGACTAGGAATGTCGGGTTTTGTCGGCTCCGTAGGACGACGGACATTCCACCAACGCCGAGCTACGACATTATCTTGGCACTAAGGTCCAGAGTCGAGGCACAGGAAGCATGAGAATAATGCAAAGTCGAGGAAATATTCCAACAACCTTCACACGAGTTACATCAAAAGCAGTGAACACTCACAAAAGATTATCGGGGGGTCGTCAAGCCAGGACGCCAGTGTCGTCCTTGTCGGAGGGATCATGCTGGTTGCGAGCCGCTCCACAAAGAAATAACGTCCCTTCCCGACCTATGGGAGGAAGGAAGAATGAGTCCTGGAGGAAGCTCGGGGCCTTTGGAGAAGTAAAGCCCTCGGTGGTCTCCTTTGGTCTAAAAGATAGAGGAGCAAAGCCACGCTAAGGCAGAGCCCTCTTGTCCTAAAGGCCCAATATGCCCGCAAAATACCCCAACCGTTGGGAGGCTGAGTTAGGAAGGTGGAGACATTATTGAAATGTTCGCGAACCCCTTTTATGAAGGGTGCAGTGGAAAACAAAGGCCATTATCAAAGGCGACCTCAAAGAAACATACCATCCCAGGCAAGGAAGCTACATAAAAAGTTAAGACGTCAGGGGTCCATACGCGGACACCAGGGGGAGGTCGATAACGTTCAGCAAAGGTAGCCCCATACAAAGGACCGATCTTGCTAGGTCCCACTGTCATAGCATGTTGGACGACCAGTTTGGGTAATATATTTTGGGATATTTAAGTGGAATTTATTTTCCTTTATCCTTATCGAGGAGGGGCGCCCCGAACGTTCTGGGGTTCAACCACGGCCGAACGGCCGGAAGCATCCCTAACCCGTCCAGAACCGGCAACAACTGAAGAGTCATTTCCAATACGTAAAGAAGAAGAGCAACCCAGACCCATAATAAAAGCAACGGAATCCAATCAATCTAACCCTAGCGCCTTGTCGAACCAATCGAAGAGAAACCACAGAGGTATAGACGCAGTGGTCCAGGGAACAAGATGGAAGAAGCTACAAAAATGCCAGAAAAGGAGCTCACACAAAGGGTCGGACAGGGAACTGCGGAGCCAAATAAAGTACGAGATCGCGGAAGGATTTGGAGGACAGGAGAGCATAGAGACGAAAGTGCATGAAAGGGGTGAAAAGCTAGAAGAGGTAGAAACGAGGCGCGAAAACCCCGAGAGTCATCATTATCACAAGACATATGGCGGCGACTAAGCCTTAACTAGCCCAACCTCAAACGAGACACGTGGAATTGCATCCGATGCGAAATAATCTGAGACCTTGCCCACGTGCACCGTACCCCCGAGGGGTGAGGCGATGGGAGTTTTAAAAATGGGCTCGCGAGGCCCACTCACCAAAGCCCAAGGCGCTCGCAATGTCCAGGCCCCTTTGGTCCCTCGGTACCAGCCCAAAACGAAGGCCCGGCCAGCTAGGCCCGAAGGACGATCTTGGAAGAATTAGAGTCGTACCACTGCTTGAATCGGATTGTATTTCATGTCACGAGAGAAAATAGAATAACGCCTAACGAGATATCATCCTGCCAATCCAACCAAATCTTATCAATAAGGAAAGGAAATTAATAACAGGTCATCACCAGTTGGATCTCCTCCCAATAAGGAAGGAAGATTATTCCAAATAAACAGCTCTTTCTAAATCCATTACCAGTCGGAATCACGATAAGAAGAACCCATCGATAGGGAGCAAATCCACGAATTCTGATTATAAGCGGTTAAACATCGCTATAAATACAAAGCCACGGTGAAGATGCACATAAGCACTAAAGCATTCTTGAAGCGCGCTACTCGCATGCAACACATTCGCCCTCTAGCGGTCTCTTTTCTCTTAGAAAGAAGCGACTTAGGCATCGGAGGCGGCCATGGAGCACGGTATACGCCCGACCCCCCTTCTTCACTTGTTTTGTAGCGAAGTGCCCGTCGAGCACGTAGATCAACGGTGTAAGCGCTTACGCCTCAGCGGACGATCAGACGCCTGCATCCCAGCCCCTGAGCAATCCGGGTCCCGGCCAGCGAGCCCCCGCACGCTCGGCCCGATTAGGTTAAAAAAGGCATCATCAGTTATAATGTGAGAGATGGGGACAAAATGCTTATAAAGGATTTATCTTTACATTTTAAGGGGCATTGTGTCAAAAAAAATGTGACATTGTCAAGATTATTTTTGCAAGAGGTCATTTTTGAAAATATTTTTAAAATTTGGCCATTTTAATCTAATTTCTCAAAAAATTATATGTTGCCTACAATTTTAAGATTGTTTTTTGGAATGATCTAAAATATTGAAACATTAAAGACATTTTTCTCAAACTTTAGAAAAAAAAATGGTATTAGTTTATAATCTTTTTTTAGTATAATAATTTATATCATATTTTTATTTTTAAAAGTATATTACTAATATTTTGTAATTAAATGGTAGTAACATTTACTTTGTGGGAAAATGTATGATTTTTAGGTTCAATGGTAGGGGCCGTAGGGCAGAGCTTGGAACTTGTTTGTTAGTCTTACAGATCATAGGGCGGGCGGGGTTCACCAAATTTTCGACATGGCTACCAAAGACTAACTAAAGTCCCGAATATGATTATAAAATTTTGATTAGACCACATTTGACCAAAGCCCTTTTGACCACCGAATTTGTCGGTCTCGACGATAGCCTTGAAAGCAATTAGGCAGAAGATATAAAATATATTGTCAGCTTGTAGAGGCTTCATTTAAAGGAATGTATTTTGGTCTAGATCATTTCAAGTGCATAGATCATACAAGTAATAAAAGTATATTTAAGTCCAGATATCATTCCCACGAGGATTGATGAGAAATTTAAAGATCAATTACCCCATCTACTCAAGATCCTTACTATTTGAACTCCAAAGTTTAAAAGTGATTTTTTTAAACTACAGGAAAGTAAGACTAATTAAAATTCTATAATTATACATAAAGAATTCAAAATAATTGGATCGAAAAGTTCACTCAGTGAAGTTAACACTGGGAAATAGATCAGTGTACAATTATCAATTTCTACAAAATTTTATAACATAGTTCAACCATTAGTTTGAAATCTGAACTGTCAAAGATGCAAGGTAGTATAGTTTGGATTCCTCCATACAACATACATTTCACTGGTTAGAGATCCATGTTCCTTCTAGATACATGAGGCTAATCAGTTACTTGTAGGATATAATCCTCTTTCTAAGATATGAGTATTTTTCCTTTCTAGTACTTGATTAGTGTCCAAAAAGTACAATTTTGAACCCTATATTAGATAGGTTTTGAGTACTTTTTGATCATTAATCATGTCATATATCCCAATTGAAGTGTTCAAGTCATCTTAGTAACACTTATGTCAATTTGAGGGTGTTTTGGTTGTTTTGTAGACTTTTGTGTACACATTTGAACTTCAACCTCCAATGCAAATGATCAATCATGAGGTCGGAAATTTAGTCTCGACCATCAACAAGCCCAATCGATGGAAAACCAAAGGAAAAATGGAAATGAGATACGGAGTTGAGAGGCAGGCGAGAGGCATGCGAGAGCGACCAAAGCGAGGAATTTTCGCAACTTTGTTGTAACCAATTCGCAATCCTAGCGAATTTCGCAGCTGATGCCAGCAATTCGCAATCCTAGCGAATTTATAAGCTGATGCATAAGCGATTCGCGATCTCGGCACACATTGCGAAGTCGCTAGCCAACTTACCTTTGTGCATTTGCGAAATTAAGCTACTCCTTTGACAATTCGCTAGCTTAGCGAAATTTCGCTAGCTAGCGAAATTTCAACATTGCCAAATTCGCTTAAGCCTTGCCAATTTCGCTAAGCCATTGCCAAATTCGCTAACCCTTGCCAAATTCGCTAATTAGCGAAATTTTCCTGTGAAATTTGCGGGCCTGGAATCATCTTCAATGTAGTGTCTTTGAGCAGCCTTCAAACTTGGTTTATTACCCAATTGTCCTATAACTTAGCCTAGTTATTAGGGTTTTTGGTAATTTCATACCTTGAGGAGGCCTATAAATACCCCTCATGTTTTGTAATAGAGGAGGGTGGAGAGAAGTGAATACAAGAATTTTGGTGATTTGTAAGTTTTTCATTTTACTGCTTTTGTAAATAAAGTTTTAGTTTTTTTTTAGCTTTGCTTTTATTTTCTCTCTTCTCTCTCTTCTTTCTCTCTTCTTTCTTTCACTTTCCGGATGCCAAGCACCTCTTGAGGATGACAACTCAAGAGATGCTTGGCTAAACCTCTCCTTTGAAGGGAAGAGGCTAACCCCAGTGGTAGGGTTAAGCATATTTGTCCTCTTGTACTAAAAGTCACGGGTAGTGTGTTATGACCCTTATTTTCAAAATTCATTTGCATAACATGGGATGTTATTGTCTTGGCCAATACTCCATGCTTTAGAATTTATTGTTCTTTAGATAGAACTGCGAGCCTGCGAGTAGCATTTACATGTTAGGGTTCTTCAAATTAAGGGTTAAATAACATTGACTTTTTATTGTTTTGGCCTTGTCTCTCCATACTTTAGGGTTCGATTACTCGGGTGAGAGATGCCTTTGTGATTCTTTAGATGGTCTTTACTAGCCTCTAAAGGCTGATAATGGAATGTTAGGGTTTTTAAACAAAAGGGGCCATAGCGCATCCTGTGTTTGACTCACATGGAGGATAAAACCTGAGGACATGTGTTGCCTGGCCCAGCCGAGTTGGTGACCTAAATCTTCAAAGTTTAATTTCTTCACTTTAAATTTCGGTTTACCATTTCAGTTTTGCAATTTCGGTTTAAACCATTTCGGCTTTGACACAAATCCAAAAGTCCAAATAGAAAGCCTTTACCTTCATGCCCTAATGCAAACCATTTCTAGGATGAAAACCCCATCCGTGTTCGGCCACTGAGCCACTATCTGCAGTAGCTTGACTACGAGTGAGGAGAATAGGTATATATAAATATTGTTGATTCGACTCAGCCTCTTGTAGCCTGCGAATCAAATGGCGCCGTTACCGGGGATGGTGCCAAACTACTTATGGTAAGTTGAAGAGTACTTGTGATCCACATCCGCAGTGAAGGTAACCTTTACCTCTTTTTGTATCTCGATTCTGATGGCGCCGGAGTTTCTTGCCAGCGATGCTTCATAGCGGTCGACCGATTTTCATTCAGTCATTTATTTTGTTAGATTAGTTTTAATTTTTTCTTTTTCGCACTCTTTGTTGGTTCTATTTGGCACATCTCTACAATTGTGTAACATACGTGCATGCAACGAGTCAGGATAGAGACACATCGAATTAGATTGTATAGGATAAGTACACAACTTGAGCCTAGCTAGTGAAGTTAGTGTACCAAGGCGATACCATGGATCCCATACACGAGGAACAGAGCCAACCGAGAACCCTATGAATCCAAATGCATATAGAACCGTGAGGGTCACATCCACCCTCACAGAGTTAGTGCCCGTCTGTATCATTCCTCCTTCTTTGAAGATGTAGTGAGGCCTTATTGGTACCCCTACAGCACATATCATGGTAGCCGTGAAATCCATCGCTCCATAAAGGGGATTTTGAGGAGGTTTGCACTACCTTGAGAGTATGATGGACATGGATTCTTTGAAGCTAAAGGCATTTTCCATTGACTCTTGGGAATGAGCCAAGTATGGCTCAACTCATTAGGCCCTAGAACCGCAGAAATTGGAATTTGTTTTATAGTATTTGAATTCTGAAGAAGAAGTTTTCAGTGCTCACAAGACTAATAATTTGAAAAGGCAAATTTATACCTTTGCAGCTCAGGGAGGTGAGAAGTTTTACCAGTGTTGGGAGAGGTTTATGGAAACCATCAGTGCATGTCCACACCATGGGTTTGACACATGTGGATCATTTGGTGAACCACTTCTATGGTGGTATGTCTCTACGCCATGAGGCAACTCTTAGAAACCATGTGTGGGGAGACTTTTAAGCAAACATCCCGAGTAGAGCGCCGTTTCTTAAATTAAGTGGCTGAAACCCCGGGGTTGGGATGAGCTTAACCACTAGAGAAGCGATAGGATGAACCACGATCCAACCAAACGAGAGGATGTATGCATTGCACGAAGAAATAGAGATGAGGCTAGGATTTCAACCTAGCTAGGAAAGTGGATGAGCTTGAAGGCAAAAGCGGCTCAAGGGTGCATGCGGTGGTGTGACAACGCTATGACCCTAATCCATGCACGAAATTTCAATCCCGACACACGATAGAGCGGTGTTCCATGACCCTTGCGGTGAAGGATTTGATGTCGAGAATGTGCACACCTTTGTGGACAATTCAAGCCACAACAATCCAATGCTCCATGGTAATACCTACAATTCCAATTGGAGGAATCACCACTAATCTTGCATGGAGACCCAACCACCTTATGTACCCCGAGGTGCTAAACCTCGGTTAGTTCCCCCTCCACGATCACAACAACCACCATCCTCTTCTCCAATTAGAGCAAGCCATATTGAATTTGAGTAGGTGGTGGGCAACTTTGTTGAGGAACAAAGGTGTGCAGGCGCCTGAAAGAATTGTCTTGTAGAACACATTGAATAAAAAATTTGATAACCTCACGGTATTCAGTACAAACATTAACAAGTTACTAGAGGGATAAGAAAGGGAGGTTTCCATCTGGCTTGATTCCAAATCCTAAAAGGAATTCATGAGGTAGGATCATCTAACAATTCAGGGAATGGATGAGTTCGAGCCGCTAATCATGAGAAGTGGAAGGGAGTTGATCGGCTATGCAAGAAACTGTTAGAGCACAGACAGGAGGAAAATGCAACACAGGCATATCCTCCTAGAGGAAAGATTCAATGAAATGCAGTATACCACCTCCATTTCACAAGCACTTAGAGGTAAGAAGAAGGCATCTCAACAAGCGAGGCATTCTTGAGGTTTTAAGGCAAGTGAAGGTTAACATGCCTTTCTTGGACCTAATCAAACAAGTCCTGCTAATACAAAATTTTGAAGATCTTTGCACAATCAAAGGGATTAGGCATTGAGGAAGAAAGCATTTCTCGCTGAACATGTCGGTGCCATAATTCAAAGCAAATACCATTAAGTACAAGGATCCACGGTTCTCCTGATTTCGGTCGATATTGGTGGGAATTGCATAGATAAATCCTTGCTAGATTTAGACGGTGTGAATCTTATGCCATTTTGTTATACATGCAGTTAGGTTTAGGTGAGCTTAAACCTACCTCAATCACACTCTCATTGGCTGATAGATCAGTGAAAATCCCCAAGGGGATAGTTGAGGATGTCCTTGTAAAAATCAACAATTTCTACTATCCAGTAGATTTTGTAGTCCTGGACACTGCACCAAGTTCCAATGAACCCAATCATGTGCCAATCATCTTAGGAAGACCATTTCTGGCCATTGCCAATGCAATCATCAATTGCCGGAATGGAGTCATGCAATTAACTTTTGGTAACATGACCATGGAGTTGAATATCTTTCATTTGAACTAACAAACATGAGTTGCTAGAAATTGAAAATCAAAATTCTGATGAAATTGTTTCAAATGATCAATGTGCGAGGAAAACACGGAGTGTCAGTAAGGAGTAATCAGCAGCGGAATAAAGAATTGGTCTTGCCAGCAGCACCAATTGCAAGCCAATTGCCGAATCCACAACCATTCCGGAGGAGCAGTCAAACATGGCCCTTGACATCATGGAGCCAGCCCGGCCCGCTGCATGGGTTGAGAGATCATCCTCCTTGACCCCCTTGAGTATTTCGAACTTCCGAAGCTGGTTGGTGTTTTCAAAAACAGTTGCGAGTTCACAAATTTTAATTTTGTCTTATATTAGTTAGTGCATTAGTCTTAATAATTTTTCAAAAATTTTTAATCTCAAGAATTTTTCTTTCATTATAATTTAGTTTTGTATATGAAAATAGTGATGTTTTAAATATTAATCATGTGATATAGTAAATTTGGTTAACAATAATTTTTAGTTATATTATTATTTAATATTACTAATTAATTTTAAAGTTTTTGAATGCAGAAAGACCATCTGGGCAGAAATTTCGCTGGGAGTAGCGAAAAGTGACCCTTCGGCTGCCGTGGGATGTCTATTTAAGCCTGGAGGGGGTTAGCCAAATCACAATTTCACTTTCTCTCCCTCCCAAAGATGCCCCCGAGCTCCACCGTCGAGCCCTAGGGTCGCCTAAATGTCGCCGTCCCCGCATCCTCCCATCACGTGCCCCGCTCGCTGCAAGAGCCGTGGCTTCCACCGACCGAGCCCTCCCTACCTTTCATCACCGCGGACCGCAGTCACTTTTCTCGCATCATCGTGAGCCGAGCAAGAGCCGAGCCTCCAGCCTATCCCCGCCCCGAGCCGTGAGTGAGCCCCTCACCACGCGCGCACGAGCCCTCACTCCCCGCCCGAGCCACACTTCGTGGGCCTCTGGCTCGCCTTAAAGGAGCCCTACATCGTTGTCTCGATCATAGTTCGAGACTTCTGCGATCGTCCAGTCCATTTCGGGCCCCGCCACGAGCCCCGGGGTTTGGATAGTTTGGTTCATGGGATTCGCAGCCTCCGTGAGAGTTTCGCTCGCATACAGACCCCGGGCCACATCTGAGTCCACCCTTTCCAGCCAGGGGCTTATTTTAGATATCTACATGGTCCGCACGAGGGGTGGGTCCCGTGTTTGCCTCGGTGAGATTTAGCACACCCAGCGAGAGGCCGCAAAGACTCAGCTGCCGCACTCAGAGCCGCACTGTGAGCCATCACCTGTCCCCGAGGTCGACCGACGAGCCTCCGGGATCTCGGACGTTACTGTGACACGGATTGACCCCTGCCCCATCCCGCGGCCCTCGCAGGAGAGCTAGGAGGGTCCCGCCTTCCAAGAGGTGGCCCGTGACTTTCGGCCTGTAGCGACATCTTCTTGGGACTTCGCCACCATCATCGACAGATCAAGCACCGAGACGACACCTTCACTGGGCTCTCTCTATCACGCCACTTCGCTGATCGAGGCCTATGTTCGTAGACACCCCATCCCGGAATGCAGATATACGTAGCCGACCATTTCCTGCCAGGAGTCGCTCTACGACGCTCCCGATCGATGGCCGACCCTGCATACCGTGGAGTCGATGAGATTGATCGAGAGGCATTCGCTCCTCCCATTTACGACCGGTACGCTTTACTACCCGAGAGTGGTCCTAGTTAGCCTACCACCCATGACCTCTCTGACGCAGATGGTCCAGATCAGAGATCCATTTCGTGATTAGATGACCGCCGAGAGGTGTACTCAAATTCAAATGCTAAGAGCCAGAAATTTTTGAGATTGCGCATGACCGCCGCGCAATGCCGAGGTTATAGAGATCAAGCCCACCTCCATTTTGAGCGATGGTTCAGCATCAAGCTGTGGATGCTACAACCGGGTCTCACCCTTTATCTATGCGCCTTCCGCCTCATATGCGCCGATCATCGACCATCTCGCCGCACTTATTTATTCCTCCGCAAAGATTATTGGTGCGCAGGAGGGGCCCATTCGAGGTATCAGTAGACGGGATCTCGCAATTTCGGTTTAGCCCCATCTGAAATGGGTGATGACTTCGCTCTCACGCTTTGAGGGAGAAGGTCCATAGGAGAGACCTCACACGAAAGCAGAGCATACCACTTCTTATACCGAGGCTTCTTTCCTTATGTTCTGAAAGCAAGATGGGATTTCCAGAGGAGCCTCGGGATGGGAGATGCGAGACGTATGTCTACATGTAGTGCAGCACTTGGACTCCAAGTTATGACTATGCCCGGTCCATTTCCATATACGCCGCCGAGACCAGAGGAGGCAATCGGTGAGGAGGTCGAGGACGCACACGCAGATGATCCACCCGCTCCGGCACCCGGAGTACAAGAGGCCTCCCACTCCTATTTCTCGTATCGTCACACTTCCATCTCCTCCACCCACTACTACCGCAGCCTCACGCATACTCCCTGCCTCATATTCAAAGACACCACCACCTGAGACATGTCGCCGAGGGAGATGGTCGGAGCGATGGATGCGATCTCGCACACTCAACAGCTCACTGCAAACAAGACGCAGCGACATGACCGTAGATCACTGCCAGCCACTGGCCGCTGCAATTCCACGCTTCACCGCATCATGACCCACCCGGGTCTTCCCTCATGATCCTACCTCGAGAGAGGAGCCCCGCCACTCGATGCAAATCTCATCGATATCCCGGCAAAGCATCATGAAGATATCACCACCACAGAAACAGGTGGCTAGGTCTCTTTGATTTATGTATAGTTTCCAGCTTTATCAATCGCTACTAATTTTGATTATGATTTTTTGTATTAGCCATAGTAGGCAAGGATATGTTTGTGTGTAGCCTCGTTATGCATGTATTAAGCCATTCGCTATATCAAAAGCTACCTGTGATTATATATATATATTCCCGCATATCAGGTTTATCGTGGTCCCCTATGTACAAGTATGTTTTTCATTTCAATCAATAATTGAATTGCTACTAATCACAATCAATCAGCTTTCATGTCAAAATTGAATCACTATTTGTCACTTATATGCTAGGACAAATTCCATGCTTAAGACAATTTTTTGGTCAACTGAAGTTCCTACATGCTCAACTTGAAATTTCCCCCTTTATGCTAATTCACACGGTACCTGCATTGTTCTTATAGGTCAGAAATTGTGTGCCTTTTCGCAGATAGCCACTTAGGTATGTTGGCAACCTAGGATAGGGTTTGAGTTACTCCACATTTGAAGACCAATATCGTTTTCCAAAAGGGAAAGAAAAGAAAAAGAAAAGAAAAAGCAAGAAGAAAAAGAAAAAGAAAAGAAGAAAGAAAATAAAGTCGTGAATTTTGGCTTTCAAAACCCGGAGCAATGTCCAGGTGTATGGCGAAAGCTCTTGAAAACCCGATGCCCTAAGCCTTAATCACCGGGAGTCATCGAATAGTGTTCAGCACGGGTGGATAGGTGAAGTTTTAATGACTTGTGGATGCTACCTTCGCTGGTCTGAGTCCGGGGTGGAAGCCTTTGTGAGTTAGTGGTCATCGATCCTTTCGCTCGATGCCCTAAACCTTAATCGGGTCGGGAGTCATCTGCGGACCCGTTACACCCGACTTTGATGAAGCCTGATTTAAGCATTGCACCCTACGATGTAGATGAATAAAGAAAGAAAAGTGTAACTAGCCCTATCTAGGGCTTGCTCAACAACTTAAGGCCATGTCAAGGCTAGGTCAGGGGAGGTGGTAATTCCTTGCGCCTTATCGCTTAACTGCTTACAAAAAGAATCATTGCACTTCTAGGTGGAAATCTGCTGAGAATTATGGATCCATATCACCTCGAATTGTTCTCGTATGGTTTTGATTCTTCTTATATCTACATAAACTTTGATTTCAATTTCTGTTAAAGTAATGTTAGTTTGTATATAAGTACAATAACCTTTTGAACACAACCTTTGAAAATCACCACATGCATCTCAATTATTATTTTGCATTGCTAAGGACTAGCAACGCTTTCTCGGTTGGGGTGTGATTGTCCAAAAGTACAATTTCAACCCTATATTAGATAGGTTTTGAGTACTTTGATCATTAATCATGTCATATATCCCAATTGAAGTGTTCAAGTCATCTTAGTAACACTTATGTCAATTGAGGGTGTTTTTGGTTGTTTGTAGACTTCAGACACATTCGAACTTCAACCTCAATGCAAATGATCAATCATGAGGCCTGGAATTTAGTCTCAAATCATCAACAAGCCCAAAAATCGATAAAACCAAAGGAAAATGGAGGAAATGAGGATGCAAATGAAGATGTGAACGAGAGGCATGTGCAGAACAAAGAAACAGAATTCGCAACCTGCTCGCAACCAATTCCGCAACTTAATAATTTCAAGAATCTGCTCGCAACCAATCTCGCAATCCTAGTTAATTTCGCAAACCGTCGCAAACAGCTTCAATCTCAGCACACATTGCGAAATTCTAGCCAACTTACATCGTGCATTTGCGTAAATTCGCTCTCACCGGCCAATTGCTAGCTTACGAAATTTCGCTAGCTAGCGAAATTTCAACATTGCCAAATTCCGCTTAAGCCTTGCCACTCATGCCATTGCCACTCATAACCTCGCTAAATTCTCGCTTAATAGCTGTAAATTTTCCCTGTAGCGAAATTCAGCGTGCCTCGGCCATGCCGTAATTAATGCCGAACTCGCCTTCAAACTTGGTTTATTACCCAATTGTCCTATAACTTAGCCTAGTTATTAGGTTTTTGGTAATTTGATACCTTGAGGAGGCCTATAACACTCTCATGTTTTTGTAATGTGAGGAGGTGGAGAGAAGTGAATACAAGAATTTGGTGATTTGTAAGTTTTTCTATTTTAATGCTTTTGTAAAATAAAGTTTTAGTTTCTTTTTTTTTTTTTAGCTTTTGCTTATTTTCTCTTCTCTTCTTTCTTCTTTCTTTCACTTTCCTTGGCCAAAATACACCTCTGGAGACATTAACCTAAGAGATGTTACAAACCTCCTTCCTTTGGAAGAGGAAGGAGCTTAGCTTGGTGGTAGGGTTACATGTTGTCCTCTTGTACTAAAAGTCACGTAGTGCATTTATGGCCCTTATTTTCAAAATTCATTTGCATAACATGGGATGTTATTGTCTTCGCTTAAATACTCATGCTTTAGGATCAAGGTTCTTTAGATGGCTCTACTGTTTCGAGGTAGCATTTTACATGTTAGGTTCTTCAAATTGGGTATTAAATAACATTGACTTTTACTGTTTTGGCCAATACTCTCCATACTTTAGGGGTTCGGGGCAGGTTTCTGGGTGAGAGATGCACTGTGATTCTGATGGTCTTTACTAGCCTCTAAAATGATAATGGAATGTTAGGTTTTAAACAAAAAGGGGCCATAATCGTATCCCTGTCGACCACATAGGAGGATAAACCCGAGGACATGTTTGCCCTAGCTGTCAAGCTGGTGACCTAAATCTCAAAGTTTAATTTCTTCACTTTAAATTTCGCTTTACCATTTCCGCTTTTGCAATTTCTAGCTTTAAAACCATTTACAAATTTCTTTTGACACAAATCCAAAAAGTCCAAATAGAAAGTCACCAGCGCCTCTAATGTAAACCATTTCTAGGATGAAACCCATCCCCGTGTACCCGACCCTAGGATTCACTATAAGATCAAGAAGAGCTTGACTACTACAGCAGGGAGGAACCTAGGCATATGGGCGCATTGTTGATTCAAATTTCACCCACTGTGGCACGAATCAAGACTTACACCCAATTCTTAGCGAATAAAGAATTCTTCGCCTCTATGTACGTGTGATAATGCATACCTTCTTCAATCTAATTGGTATCTTATACTTCGAATCTGATAAAATTCTCTATCTCCTTCATTAGATCTCTGCTAACATGAGATCAAGATCCTTTCATCAAAAAAAGGAGAAACCTCTGATCGACTAAATTGATACACCATCCAACTAATCCTTACACCATGAGTAAATTAGTGATCTATCGAAGTAATCTTTCAGAGTTCATTAGTTCCATAATATTAGTCTAACATACCCCCAAGTAACTACTATATACTCTCAGGAATCTCCATCTCTATGTCACTCAGAGGGCCTCCTGGAAATCAAAGAAGATACAGTCCTTTTCTTGGTATACGCTACTAATATTTGGAACAATTAAATTCAAGAACAACACCAATTAAATAAATTCAAGATTTCTAACTATGACGTTCTTTCAAATTGTGCAGAAAACAATAATTAACATCGATCCATTCCCAAAGGGAGCTTAGTCTTTCAAAATTGGATTACAGATAACAGTGACTAACTGATTAAGAAAATTCAGTGAAATTGCAATCGAATTGAAATAAATGAACTCCAGAAAATTTCCAAATTCCATTGAAATCAGACAGTAATGAAAACTAAAGTTTTACAATGAACCTAGCTCGAAACTTTGCACCAGATCCTTGCTCAATTCCAAGAAAAATTAATTAAAAAGCTAAACTAAAACTAAATTGACGGAAAAGAAATAAAAGAAAAAAATAAAAAAAATAAATATACAAAGGAGTCTCCAGCTACCTAGAAGTTCTAGGTTCAGCGGCAGCTACGCATAGTGCCCTAGGTGATTCTATTTATAGATTTTTGAATAATGGGTTGCCCTTCATGGCTGAAATTGTGGATCCCTAATAATTGGCCCAGTTGGTGGCTTTGTCGCAACATAGAAAAATTATGTTGCAACATAGTTGCTATCTTTATCCTCCAGCTTTGTTGCGACTTGCAGTGTTTTATCGCGACATAGTTTTGTGCCTTTTTCTTGAATTATGTCGCGACATACTTTGAAAATGTCCTGACAGAGTTCTGTTGAATTGCTCTTGTAATTGTCACGACATGAGTGTCTTGAGTCGCACATTTCTTTTAGTGCCTCGTCGCTGAATATTAATGGTATGTCACGACATAAGCTACGCGACAGTTTCCTTCGGCCGCTTTTGATTATGTCGTGACATAAATTAACTCTTTTGCTTAGACTGTGTCGCGACAATCTTCTGTTCTCTTCTAGGACATTTTCTTCAATTTATGTCACGACATTGTTTCCGATTGTCGTGACAAATGTCTCTGCCTTCAACTTTTCATTATGTGGCAACATAAATTACTGTGTCGCGACATTATTTCTGTAGTTCTTCTCAACATTTGTTATGACAATAACTTCCCATGTCGCGATATAGTTTCATCTAAGCCTTATGTTGTGGTTGTCGTGACATAAAACTTCTCTATCGCGACATAGTCTTTTTGTCTTGCTATGCAGTCTCTGAACTTTATGTCACGACATACTTTGAAAATGTAAAGGACATTTCTTACCTTGATCTCACATTTGCTGAAATGCTCAGAGCAACATAAAACCTTCACGCAATCGTAACGACCCTCTAGCCCCACCCTAATTTGGCTGGCTGATCTGAACCGAAACCCTGGGGACGCCAGGCCGAAGCCTTTTATCAAATCCATTTATCAAATAATATAAGCGTTTTCGTTCTCAAATCTTTGCGGAAGCGATTTCAATTTGGGGCAAGCACATAAACATTTACAAATTCAATGCAATTCCTTTTCAAAATATGCATTTAACCAAAAATGGAATTTTTTCCGTTTACAACATAATATCCAAAATCGTATTCAGATATAGGTACAAAAATAATTTCGGAGTTGAACTCATTTTTTTTACAAAACAATGTCATGCTAAAAAATGGTGAGGATGCATGTGATGGCATACCCGTGAAATTTTGGATGACTCAACTCCCCGACCTTGGGTCCGCTTTCACTCATCAAGCCATCACTCCTGACTGCAAGACAAGCAAAATACGCTAAGCATTTTCATGCTAGGTTCTAAGGCGCTCTCTATTCCATTTTAGTTCAATACGAATCATGCATTTATCAAAATAATGCCTTTATACAATGTCTAGTGTAATGTAAAAGATACTTATACAAATACACTTTTTAATATAATTTTTCACTTTTCGGTTGCGATTTCACATATTACTTCATAGCCAACATTCAAGCATGTGATTCAAATAAGAATATGTTCTATTATTATTCAAGAGCAATGTGATTTCACATTCAATATTATAATCTCACATATGACTATAGAAGTCGACATTCACGACAGATTCAGTTGGTGAATCCTGTCCTGTTTGTCATTCGATAGCAATGTGATTTCACATTCAATATTACAATCTCACATATGACTATAGAAGTCGACATTCACTTATAGTATTCACCGTGAATCCTATCCTATTTTTGGCTATCTCTAAGAGCAATGTGATTTCACATTCAATATTACAATCTCACATATGACTATAGAAGTCGACATTCACGACGAATTCAGTTGGTGAATCCCGCCCTGTTTGTCATTCAATAGTAATGTGATTTCACATTGAACAAATACGGTTTCCTTCATAACTAATTCAGTTGGTGAATCCTGTCATGTTGGTCATTCAATAATACATTTCAAATCAATTTACTCATATGTAGTAAATTCATTTATAGTTCAAATACACGCGTACGTGCAGATATTTGATAAACATTTCGAATACTAATAATTCAAATCAATATATATTTCACAAAATGTAATCCTTGAAATGAGAAATCGAAATAGCGAGAGAATGGTAGAACAAAGAACAAACCAATTTATCGATTCCTCGTTCCCTCAATACCGCCAGTCAAAGGTCACCTTCACCCGTACCTAGTAAAATATAAATTCTCCACTCTTAGTGGTTGAACAATTAATCGTACTAAATGAATATTGCCGAGGCGGCGAGGTACGATATGGTTTTCACTTAGTTTCATTCTTATTTGAACCCCCATTAGTCATTTATTAGGGTCCCTAAACAATCGGTGTACGAATACTAGACTTTTGGAACCAAAATTTGAAATTTGTTCCGCTGAATAGTAATTTGATGCTGTATGAGTTAACGTTTATACTGCAATGTGAATGTAGCGCACCCGGTGGGGGTGCCATTTTGGAACCTGGCCTTGCCATTGTTAGCAGAGTCCTACGTCAGGCGAGTTCACGCCACAACGTGTCCCTATGCCACGCGTAGGAACCCGATTTCTTGCCTAGATTTCCAGTTTTTCTCCTCCTTTTTTGTGATTTCCCTCCAAAAATCCTCAAAACCCAAAACAAAATATGGGAATCACTTCTAATAACATTCTAAAGTCATCCTAAACCAACCATGAGCAAAACCCATGGATGGATTAGGGTTTTTCTAACCCAAACATCATTTAAAGAAATTTAGGGTTTGGTTCTTACCTTGAAATCTCTTGTCCTTTGAATCCCTAGCCTTCTTCTTCAACAATCTTGCAAAATCTTGCACAAACATGGAGATATTGACACCAATCTCCAACTATTTCCAAACCCTAGCTCTTCTTTCTCTCTCTTCTCTCCAAAACATTTTTGACTCAAATGAGCCTTCTAAGACCAAAAATGCCTTAGGTCATGTTTTCACCTAAAGGCTATGTTTGACTTGTTTATTAAATCCATTTTTGGATTTAAGTTGCCTCTATTTACTTTATAACACATATATCACTTCTATTTGCACTTAAACACATTAACATTTTCAAATGACCTTAGGGTCGTCAATATTCCTCGATTCGTCCGACCATCATGATTCGAACCGAGTTCTGTGGCTACGAGACCTGGACATTATCGACTCTTTAATTGCTTCAAAGTCGAACTTGTGCCTGTGGTATACAAACAATTTTTGTAATAACAAAAATCATTTACATATACAAAAAAACTACCACCGTAGTGGTGTCCATCAAAATCTATACACATATACTGAGTCCCATTTACCTATACAAAAACAGTACTTTTACATTTACAAATCAGAGCGTGGAACCTACATGTAGTGAACCCCTACTAGTGTATCGCTCAAAGAAGATGCTTGACGCCTTCTCTCGCACCTACACGGATTAAAAACCCGTGCTAAGCTTTACGCTTAGTGGGAAATATATGTCTTATGCATATACACATTTAAAGCATAAAACAACAGATATCAGAATTTTCAGGCATTCATATAATGAACTTATAAAATTATTTATGCTTATACCGACTTACGCTTATTCAGATCTCCCATCGGAGTTACAGAGCTTATTACCCGTACGTACTACAAAGCTTATACTGGTACTTCTTATCTTATACTTACTCAGAACTTACACTTATGGTAGACTTATTCTTATTCCGATCTCCCGTAGGACACATACTTATGCCATTCCTCGTAGGATGATACTTATATAGATTTCCTGCTTATGATAAGCATCGAGCTTATACATATACTTATACGGAGTGTACTTATCCAATATTAATTACTTATCTCAAGCTTATACTTGTTCCACTCTCCCGTAAGAGTTACAGAGCTTATACCTATACGGAGGTACTTATACACGTACTAGTACTTATATCTATCTCAGATCTCCCATAGGAGTTCACAGAACTTATGCTTATACAGAGTTATACTTATTTAGATCTCTCAAAGGACATATATATCGGAGTTATACTGATACTTGTCTCGGACTTATAATTATTCAGATCTCCCAAAGGACATCTACTTGAACTTCTGTCAGACTGATACTTATCCAGATCCCTCGTAGGAGTTACAGAGCTTAGACCTTTACTGAAGTACCCGTAGGTACTGCATAACTTATACTTGTACTTCGTATCTTATACTTGTACTACGGAGCATATCCTTGTCTTACGGATCTTATACTTGTATTACGGAGATTATTCTTGTATTTCGGATCTTATACGTGTATTACGGAACTATAATGTAATCTACTTTAATCATTTAAAAGTTACAGCTTATTCGGTATTTTGATCTTATACTCTGTATTACTTAGAACTTATACTTGTTCCACGGAACTTATACTTGTGTTACGTAGCTTATTCGTGTATTTCCTGGATCTTATACTCTTGTATTACGTGAACTTATACTTGTCTTACGTAACTTATACTCTGTTCCACGGAACTTATACTTGTGTTACGTAGCTTATTCGTATTTCGGATTCTTTATACTTGTATTATGGAGCATATTCTTTGTAATTTGATCTTATACTCGAGCTATTCTTATACAAAAGTATTCGTAGGGTACTACACATATTCATTATAATGGAGGTACCCAAGAGGTACATTTCGGGACTTATACTTATATTGCAGAACTTATACTTATTTTACCGATACGGAAGTACCCGTAGGTACTACAGAGATTTTACTTGTACAAAAGTACCCATAGGTACTACAGAAAAGATACAGAGGTACCCGTAGGTACATTCAGATCTGTACCATATTAATTCTTTACTCTTATTCTTTATTCAGAGTCTTATCATATATCTGTTTGATTACCCAAACCAATCATAAGAAATAAGTAAGACGCAACACAATAAAACCAAGGTACCGTATTGTTATTGAAGTGTCGTAGCACCGTCGTAATGTGCCCGCCACGTACCGTATGTCGTGAGCACTAGCAGGAGTGCTCGCACCGATCGTAACGCGCTCGCCCACGCACGAGTGCCGTAAAGACGCCAGCGTGGAGTGCCGGCGACCACCGTAACGGCTTGCCCACGTACAGAGTGCCATAGTACTAGTGCAGAGTGCCGGCTATCCGACGTAACGTGCTCGCTTCACGTAATAAGAGAGTGCCGTAGCACAAAAGCAAGAGTGCCAAGCACCGATCAAAACATGCCCGCTAATGCACAGAGGCCGTAGCACTACAGGAGGCCGGGGCACCGACGTAACGTGCCTGCCCACGTAACAGGAGTGCCGTAGCATTAGCAGGAGTGTCGAAACACCGATCAGAACGTCCACTCATTCATTCTTCAGTCCTAGGTAGTCATACTATCATATGTCTTTCAGAACTCATAGCGTATCTTAATCACATTTTGTGTTCATGACATATTGCTTTTCATGTTCATTTCCATGTTTCAGCTGCTTTACATTTTAGGATCACATTCCATGTTTCATATGAACACATCTTACATATTTCATTTCCTATACTTTTCTTTGTTTCATGCCTATTACATATGGAATTTCATATACTGCACAAGATTTGATGCCTAGCGTATTCACACACATTCATGTATTCTTGTCCCTCTATGAATCTACTTTACTTAGAAATTGAATCATTCCGATTAAATTATCCAAACTCAAGTTATGGCATTTTGAGCCAAACTAGTCAATTCACCCCGATATTACACTAGGACAAACTTTGTAATACTCATTTTTCAGGAGGCTTAACTTCATATCTGACCCTGGTTCTTTGTATTCATTTGAAGCTAAGGTGCTAAGGGTCCATATCCAACTGGAATCACTTAAATCGGAGCACCGCAACTCGAGTTATGTCCTCAACAACCCGGACTAATTCTATGTCTAGTACCGTAATCCGTAAATTGGCTTGAACATAGCCCCAGCTCTCAGTGAATTCTTCGCCACGAGTCATGATTTGAAGGTGCCTATTTCAGGGTGTTTTATTTTCCTTGAAGTCTAGTTTAACCAGAAGCTTGAATCAATCAAATCGGATAAGAAATGACCAAGTTATGGTCAAAATACGAACATTGGTCTAAAACAGAACAACTGGTACCGGTACTAGTTGACAGAACACTTATGGTACCCCCACTTTGAGTGAATTTTTGGGCCATCTAGAGTCATAATGTGAAGGTACCTATTTTAGGATGTTTTATTCCCCTTGAAGTCTATTTTAACTAGCCACTTGAATCACTCAAATCGGATAAGAAGTGAGTAAGTTATGGCCAAAATACTAACACTGGTCCAAAACAAAGCACGGTATCAGACGTACCACTGCTTTGCACGACACCAATTCCTTCAAAATTGTCCAGAAAGGTGATTTTTCTCCAATTTTTCCACATTTTGCTACCCAAATCAACTCAATAATCAATACACACTTCAAAACCACTCCATATTCATATTGTAATCTCTTTTATACTCAAATCATCTATCAATACTTGTTTTTCTTCAAAAACCTTTCATGGATTACTCTCAAAACAACTCTAAAATGGGTCTTAACCCATACACAACCTAAACACAAAGATTTGTTAGGGTTTGTTCTAAACCCTAACTCCAATTACTTGCACTTAACCATGAATCCAACCTCAAATGGGATATTCCATACTCTTGATCCCATAAGAATTTATTTTAGGGTTAGGTTTCTTACAACCCACAACCCACAAACATGTATCATACAAATCTATACAAAGTTCCATACAAAAATCCAAAGATCCATACCAAAAATCATAGAAATCCATACCTTAAACTTGGCTTCTTCATTTCTTCTTCTCTTCTCTTCTTCTTCTCTTCCTCTTCCTCTTCTTCTCTCTTTTCTACGTTTTTGGTCTCTCAAAATGAGAGACCAATTGCTCTTATCCAGATTTTTGACTTAAGGCCATGTTTGGCCAAGACAAATAAAACCCATTTTTGGTTTTAAGTCTCTCTAATTGCCTTTTAGTCCTCCCTCATTCTATTAATTGCACTATACTTTATGTTATTTCCACTTTGGCCTCTCATCTTATCAACTTATGACTTTTATGCTCCTTTTTGACAAATTACAAATTTGTCCTTGTGTCTTGTAAAATTTCCGGGTTTCTCAATTTCCATGTTTCGCATTTAAATCACGAAACATTCAAATTATGCTTACAAAATATCCTAAACATGTCGAAAACGACTAGGGTATATTTCGGGGTGTTACATAGGTCCTCATTTTACATTTTTCCAAATTTGCCCTTTTATATTATTTCTGGGTTCATTATCATTTATATAATATTTAATTATATATTCATATTCATTTTTATTTTCATACTTAATATTATCATTTTCGAAATACTAAGTTTGGCTAATTCATACCTAGAATATATAAGAAAATTATTATAAAAATTATAGGGTATTTTTGGGGTGTTACAACAACCAACTTGTCTTGAGTTGTTTCATTACTCTACCGTATTCTGTCGCAACATAGTTTTGTTTTGTTGCGACATTCTTACTTCCCTCTTCAACTCTTTATGTCGCAACAAAGTTTTGTCTTCTGATTTCCGTTATGTCGCAACATTAATTTCTTTGTTGCAACATTTATCATTCAATCCCACTCATATTATGTCGAGACTAAGTTGTGAAATGTCGCGACAATCTTCACTTCTAAGTTGAGTTTAGCTTATATTTGTTGCGACATATCATTGCTTTTTGCGACATAGCTCTATTGGTTACCTTGAGATTATGTCGTGACATTCTCAAATTATGTCACGACATTTTTGCCTTAGCTAATTTTATGCTTTTCTTATTGGAATTGTTTATTTTTCCTTCAAAACTTGTAAAACACAAAATTGATGAATATTCCATAATTCAGCATTAAAATGAATCATAAACTTCTACAAATATGCTAGAAAAATGGACTAAAAATAGATGAGTTTAGGACTCATCAAATTCCCCCAAACTTAAAGTTTTGCTTGTCCCCAAGCAAAGAAAATAAGATTTTGTTTGTCCTCAAACAATTCACCTTTTATTTTTAAGGACATTTTTCAATTTTGCACTAGACATCTTTTCCCTTGTATCCACAATTTAGCTTTAAAACAGGTTAGTTGTAAAATTACTCTTGAACATGTTTCCAATCCAGAACTAGGAAGATTTTCGATTAAGTTTACTAAACAGGCGAATAATTCCCATAGTGTCAACGGTTCAATTATTTAACCCTGATTTGTGAGTGTGTGATGGTCTACTCTCTTTTTCCTTGGCAGATTAGTTAATCTTCTGAAACGATACTTAGATAATAAACTTCTCCTTGATTCTTCTAAGTCCTATATGCTTGTTTGTCATATTAATCTCCACTAATGTAGGCACATACCACCTTCAAGATCAATTAGTTCTTTTAGGCTTGTAATGTTTGGCTTGGGTAATTGGGTAGATAAATTGACAATTTAGGCTCGAGTTTACCCATATTCCACTTTCAACTCAAAGTATTATCATTTCATTCTTCATCCTTTACCTTTCCATTGATGTCAAACTTTCAAAACAACCCAAACCGGTTTTGGTGCATCATTCATAATTTCTATTGTGTTTGCTAATTACATTCAAATTATAAATTAAATTCCTCATTTTAGAAGTTTTTTTTTTTTCGCTTTTCATTTCCCGTCAAGGCTTGTGGAATAGTGCAATGTTTTGTCTTTTTAAGCTTTCTACCACCCTTAGCGAACTTTGGGTTAGTAACTCCCATACCAGTTGGCATTAGGGTACTAGGTGTTGAAACACCCCTAAGAACTTAATTGTTCAAGGGAGGAAGGCTACAAGACAGAGCTCATTCCTCCTTGATACTTTGTATTTTCATAGCTTCTTTTCTTCATTCTTTTTATTTTTTTCTCATCTCAGTTGGTTTTCCTTTCCCATCATTTATTCTTATCCTCCTTTACATTTCGAATTAATACTCCCCAAAACTTGTCCTTTTCTACTATTGATGCACTTGTCCTGCAATCTAGGCAAACAAGGGTTCTTTACTGTAGGATTAGATTTAAGGAAGGATTTAGGCTTTCCATTTGTTGGTTGATGATGAAATTGACTTTTGGCTCAAATAAGGAATTAAGGAATATGCATATGCATATTACAAGGGTAGGCTTTGAAAGGTTCAAACTTCCAAGAATGGCCTATACCATTTCTTGTTAGTGGTATTGCCATGGATTTCACCTTGACTAATAATCTAACAAGTTCTAGGACTTTAAGGAGATTAAACTATGATGAATCCTAGAAGATGTCCCTAATCTTAGCACAATATGTTTTCAGAGGTACTTTTGACCATGTGTATTGTTTTTTCAGGATTCATAACAATTAGAGTTGTTTACAAAAACAAAATTATAAGTCTTATTTGTTCCATTATTTGTTTAAATCTTCCTGAATCTTGAAGTTCAACTTATTTATTGATAATTTTATAGCTTCCTTTTTCAATTCATCTCATCTTACCCTAATTTTATCTATAACTTTCTTGTTTGGTTTTTGGACATGTTGCTATGCTGTTTTACTACTCAAAAGCTTACATAAATCAAACCATTCAATTCCTAAAAATTTCCACATAGCAAGAAACTCAATTCAATTCATCATTCAAATTCCACCAAACAATCCACAACTCAAATCAGCAAATTTATTCAGGAAATCTGAATTCTCCTTTACAAAACTACACAAACTAAAAAGTCATTCTTCTTTATTTATTGAAGATTAAATAGTGAAAAAGAAAAAAACACAATAACAATGTAAGAGAAAAATGGAACCAAATTTTGCAATTGATTTCCTTTTCATTCATGTTTTCATTTTCAAGTGCTTTAGTTACAAAGAAAGAAAAAGGAAGAAACAGCAATGCAGGTCATTTCTTTTTTCTCTCATACTTATGGGGACGGTTCAGGTTTACTGATTTGAACTTATAACTAGTAGAAGAAGGAGAGAAGTCAGGGATTTAGACTTGTTGTCTTTTAGCCTTGCTACCTTCCTCTTTATTGAAGGCAAACCACTCCATTGAGATATCCATTTGCTTGATAAGTTCATCTTGTCTCTTCCTAATGGAGTTTAGGGACCCCTTGAATTCTCCCTGGGAAGAGTACATTTTGATCAAATTGTTATTGACCATATCTAAGCTCTCAGCCCATAATTTTTCTCTGTAGTTGAGGGTTGCCTCCATCTTCTTATCTCTCTTTTCTATGAGGAGCTTGATTTCCTTCTAATGCTCTTTATATAAATATCCAAAGGCATCTGCCTTTTGCATCATATTCTTCTCCATTGCATCCTCTTTCTCTTTCATTATCTTCAACAACTCATTGTCTATTTTTAGCTAGTTTGAAATGAAAGCTTTCTCCTTGCCCTGAGTTCTCCACTAAATTCTTTTTTTTTTTTCAAGTTTACTCTTCCACTCTTCATCCCTTTGTTCGAGTGCATCCTCCAAATTTTGATCTCTTCTTCTCAACTCTGCATCCATGTACTCATCTCTTAATTGTAGTTGACTCTATAGTTGTCTATCCCTTTCCTGCATCTCTTGCCTCATGAATCTCAGCATTTCCATCACTTCTACATTATTGCTTTGTTGTCCTGAGCTCTCAGCTGGCTCCTGATGGATTTCTCTTACATTTAGGGATACAATCAAGATGGGGCTTAAGCTTCTCTGCCTCTCTTGATGCTCTTGAGTTGGGCTCTCAAACTGTACTTGCTCATTTTATCTGTCATCCCCTTCCTCTTTTTTAGCTTCTACTTCTTTCTCCTTTCCTCTGTTCCTTGGTCCCTTTTTTATTCCAGTCAATGTCAGAGGACATGCTCTAGGACATGTTTCTTCTTCTTCCCAATCTCCTTCCACACTTCCCATGATGCATAGTTTGGTGATTAGTGCTGGATGGGGTACTAATCCTCTGTAGCTGCCTCTATTGTAACGCAAAATAGAGTTCTAGATTATTTTCCCCACACTAAATTTGTATCCCATCAAGATAGCATACAACAATATCGCCTCCTTCTCTCTTACTATACTGAGGTGTTTAGACGGTAAAAGGATTGAGCAAATAAAATAGAACCAAACCCTGGCTTCTTCTGTCAATGAGCCTCTTGCAATATACTCATGAGGGTTCTTCCTTATAGAATTCCATTTCCCCTTTCCATTAGTTAGCAAATCAACTATCTGTTGGTAATCTGGCTCTTTCACCAATCTCTTAAACTTCGAACCATTCTTTCTCTCGTTCAGATTGAAAGTTTCGTCGATTTTCTCCCTACTGAACGATATCCACTGACCTCTAACGAAGCAAGTCTTTTCCTTTAGTCCCACCATGTTTGAGCAAAATTCCTTAACTACATCCACAAATCCAGGAGCCTTGTGCTCACAAAATAGGTGCCATCATTTCTTCTCAATTATTTATAGGAAGGGTGGTATTAACTTGCTAAACCCCCTTTCATTGATGAAATCTTTGTACTGCAACTTATCTTTCAAAGTGAAATACACAAGCTCAGAGATAAAATCACTTACTTTTTCTTTCCTCTACTCACTTTCAGCTTCCTTATTTCTAGTCTTTTTTCCTCATGCATTGCTTCTGACCGAGCCTCCTGAACAACTTCTTCCTCAATCTCTGCTTATTCTTCCATTATTTTATTCAGGTTCGGAATCAGATTCGATGGTTCAGACATGATCGAAATACGGTTTGGGGATTTAAGGTTTTTGAGGGAAGATGAGAGAGAAATTTCAGAAGGTGAGTTGAGTGTTTGACGCAGAGGGTGGCCTTTCATATTTCAAAATTCTCTATTTATAGGCCAAATAATTGTTTGTGTTTTTCTATTCTTCACAACATTAAAAATTTATGTCGCAACATAAACTTTAGGTTTTTAGGCTTAAGTTAAGTTGTGACATAAAATTAATTGTTGCGACAAACCATTAACCTAGGGTTTTTGGAACTTATGTCGCAACAAAGAAGATGTATGTTGTGACATAGTTCATTCAACTAAAGTAAAATAATGTCGGAACTAAAAATTATGTTGCGACATAATTTCATGCAACTTCTAAAAGGCTAAACCAATCTTTGTCAGGACAAAGATAAATAATGTCACGGTAGAGTAGAATTAATGTCGCGACAAAAGAAATTATGTTGCGATAATCCAATGAATTTTCCTCAAAATTGCACAATTAACATTTTTCCACCAATTGACATGCAAAACAGTATGCATTACATTCATACCACTCAAAACATACTTGTGAAGACATATCTAACATCAAAGAACCTCATTTCAAGTATGAGCAACACATCTCATTTCTTCACTCAAATCTGGAACTAATCTTCATTTATGTTCCCTCTAAGATAATGCTTTAATCTCTAACAATTCACTTTAAACTCATTTCCAGAATCATTTTTCAATGTTATTGCTCTAAAGGGTGTACTTGCAACTAATTTGTAAGGACCACTCCATCATGAGTTTAGTTTTCCTAGAAACATTTTGAGCTTGGAATTGTACAACAGGACTAGCTCTCATGCTTTGAATTCTCTCCTAAGAATTTTATGATCATGCCACTTATTTGTCTTATCCTTGTAGATTCTGGAATTATCATAAGCTTCATTCCTCAACTCTTCCAGTTCATTCATTTAGAGTAATCTCTTTTCCTTGGCAGCTTGAAAATCATAATTCAGTTCCTTGATGGTCCACATAGCTTTATATTCAAGTTCAAGAGGGAGATGACAAGGTTTCCCAAATACAATCCTGTATGGGGACATTCGGATAGGTTTTTTGTAAGCAGTTCTATAAGCCCACAATTCATCATCTAGCTTTATAGACTAGTCTTTTTCTGCTTGAGTTCACTGTTTTATCTAAGATTTTCTTTATCTCCCTATTGGAAATCTCAACTTGCCCATTTGACTAAGGGTGATAAGCCAATCCCATTACATGTCTGATTCCATATTTGCTCATGAGTTTTGCAAAAACCTTGTTTGCAAAATGGCTTCCCTTATCACTAATGATTGTTCTGGGTGCTTGTTGACAGACCAATGAACACATATACAGATTCATGACACTATTACCAAAGGACTATTGTCTAATCCCCAGCAATAGTATCAAAATTTTGTTCATCCTTACAATATATAACCCACCAATCTCTTAAAATAAATCATGTCTGACCTGGTTTTGGTCCTGATATCAAGTATGCACAGTTTCATTGGCACAAATGGATTTAAGTCCGTATATCGATCCTACGTAGATCTCAAGAATTTTAAATCAACTACCCCGACTACTCAAAATTCATACTATTCGGGACCATCGCTTGATAAAGGTGTTCAAACAGAAAGCTGGGAAATAACCAGTTCGCAAGAAAATGAAAATTAGAATAAATCAAATAAAATGAATGAAGGTAAACTAAGTTCTATAACAAGAAATGAATAATCGAACAATTATCATGTAAGAGACACATCAAGAGAAACAGCCGTAGGAACGATCACCTCTCAGAGTGAATATCGATTGAATTTCTTAATTATTCCTGTCTAAAATCATTCCAAGGCAATTGTAGTGCAAATTGACTTCCCACACTCCACATTTCGTTATCTCATTTTTCCTGATTCTCTCGAATTACAGGGATTTAGATAACTACTTTTAACAAGAACTTCCTTAATCTGGGTATTTTTCTTTTGCAATACTTCATACCCATTTTATGGACTGTACACCTTAGCCCTATTATTCGCCAAGCAAGGATATACAACTTCCAAATTACTCTTCCTCGAAATTAGAATAGATCAACCTTTCCTTGATTAGATCTCAACTCTAACACGGGATTGGCCTCACTATCCGAATTGAGGTGAAATCTCTGCTTGTTTAAATAGATAAGTCGCTCAACTCGTTTCACTCAAGGAGAAGAGGATTTATCTAAGTGAACTTGCAGCCACAACTGATCCCTAATAAGGTGTTAGTATACCTTCAAAGAACTACGTTACCTCAGGATTGTCTTCCTGTGTCACCTGGGAGGACTTCCTTGAAATCGGTAGCTGACGCACTTAACGTATAAGAAACTGATATTCAGATCCAAAATCAATTAAACCAATAATCTGAAGTAAATTCGTAAACTGAAATGAACAAGATACTGGAAAATACTACAGGAAAGATCAATTCTAACTAAAACGTTCTCTTGATGGAGGCTGAGTTCCTTGATTACTGAATTACGCACTACAGCATTCCACTGATCAATAGAACGACTGCAATTGGAAACTGGAACAATCGACTCGGGAATTTGTCCAAATTCCATAATGCTCCGTGTAGTAACTGAAAGAAATTGATTTCAAGATTCAGCCTTCTACCAACGATAACATTCAGATCCAAACAAAACAAAACGGAAAAGAAAAGAAAAGGATAATACGAGAAACAATCTGTTCTAAAATGACGAAAAGAAAAGAAAAGAAAAGAAAAGAAAAGAAAAGAAAAAGAAAAGTAAAAGTGAAGCCTAGGCTACCAGATCTCTCCGATACCGCGACTTCATGCCAATCTGGTATTTCATTTATGTGGTTTCGCTGGGCCCTAAACCCAATGTGACCGTGGATTTCAGTACCCAGCCTGTGTCACGCTCATGTTGCACTTCAGTTTCGTCGCGACAAGCCTCCATGTCGCGACATCTATACTCATGTCGCGACACACCTAAGTTATTATACTCAGAGATGGTCGCCTTTGATGTCCCGATATTACTGAGCCGAAGCCTTTGGCCCGCTTCATGATCGCTGATGTCGCGACTTCGTTTCTCTTGTCGCGACTTCAGCTCTTTATACCGCATCTTTGAATGAGTGTTCCTTGATGTCGTGACACGCCCAATTTCTCTCAGACCTTCTACCGTTCGCTGTGGTGTCGCTGACACGCCTTCTACATCATACATCAAGTAAATTAACCGGCCATAGAATGGGTGCTTGGCGTCACACATCATCTCACGGTTTTGAAGCCTTCGTATGTTCTCTCTTTGTGATGTCTCGACTTCATCCATAATTCTCTGTATCAATTGGTCAGGATTCTGGTGTCACGACATCATTTTCTGCTGCGACATCACTTGATGTCAGCTGAAAGTCGCACCGGTTAGTTTTATGATGTCGCTGACTTCGCACTTCCCAAGGCGACATCACTCTTTAATTTCGCTTCTTCCTCGCCGCCTACGTGATCCCCGCCGCGACCGCATCAAATTCCTTTAATCTTCCCCCGATGTCGCGACCTCGTAACCGGATCGTATACACTCCACCACCGCATCAATGACTACCGCTGTTTCCATTTCCGCTTTGTCATTCGACGATTTTTATCCACTTATTTCTCGTGATTTTTCTACCGCTTTTATTCTTCTGCTTCCTTCCTCGTTAATGACAAATTGGTGAGTTTCTTCATAATTCGTGATCTTAATTATTCAATTTTAATCGAAAATCAAACAGAAAAAATGGACTAAAAGAGATGACTTTAAGCTCATCAAACTCCCCCAAACTTAAAATTTTGCTTGTCCTTAAGCAAAGAAAAAGAAAGAATTGTTTGTCCTCAAACAAAAAGGACATTTTTCTGTTTTGTTTTAGAAGTATTATTCGATTTAAACTTAAAAGAACATTTTCGAATCTGGAATTAAAAATATCACTATTATTTCAAAATTCAGTTTAAAATGCAGGAATAGAGTATGGTATACTTCTATTACAAAATCACCTGATAAACTAATGTATGTAAACAAGCTCATTATTCAAGTCTTGTTTATGTAAAAGGGTCAACAATCCTTCTCAATTTTAATGATTTAGTCAATCTCCTGGAGGTTTTCTCAACCGTTTATTAAAGTCCCATATGCTGATTTTTCATATTGACTCAATGTAGGTAAGGTGATTCCAACTCAAAATCAAATCGTCTTTTGGCTTGTAAATGTTAGGCTTGGGTAATGGTAGGATGGAAGGAATTTTTAGGCAGATTACCCCCCCGATCCTTCCTTTTCTTCTCTTCTTCTCATTCTTCTTCCTTATAGTTTCTCTAAATATTTCCCCTTCATGTTTGGGACATCTCTTTGATTTCTTCAATTCAGAACTGTATGCTCCCTATTTTTCACTTGTAATTTCACTGGGGATTTTTTTTTTTTTTTTTGTCAGCATTTAAAGATAGTGCAATGTTTTAACTTTTTAGGCTTTCTAACACTCTTAGCTAACCTTGGGCAGAGCTTCCCATACCAGATGCATTAGGTACTAGGTGCTGAAACACTCCCTAAGAACTTAATTGTTCAAGAGAGTTAGGCCACAAGATAAAACGAATCTTGTAGTTTCTTCTGCTGGCCTTTTCTCTCGGCTTTGCCTTTTCTTTCATTCCCTTTTAGTTTCTCAAAAAATATATAATTTCAAACTTCATTTCTTTCTTCCTCTTTGAATTCCTGGGTAATCATAGGTTCTTTACTGAAGAATTGGTGTCTTAGGATGAGTCGGGGTTTCCATTGGTTTAGGTTTCATTGAAGAATAGGCTTGTTGGCTCAATTGCTGGAACTACTGTATATGCATTAGCATATGAATAGGGATAGCTAGAATGGCTCAAACTGTTCAAGAATGGCTCAGATTACTCACGGTTGTTCAACTAGGATTTCGCCTTAATCAATATTCAAACAAGTTCAGGACTATGGATTATAATTCCCGAATTTTTAAAATTTTCCTAATTCGCATAAAGTTTCCAAAGGTGTTGTCAATCGAGGTATTAATTCCTTCAAGACTTGTGTTTATTCAATTGCCTAATTTCATTAGTACAATCAAGAATTCTGTTACTTCAGTAATAGCCAATTTCTATTACAACAAATATAAATTGAATATCACAACAAATACTCTTAATTCCAGTTGTAATTGAACAGATTAATTGAACAGCACGGAAATATTATTCTGATTTCTAACAGAAAATAAACTATCATTGCAAACACAAATCCACACCTCGGGACAACCAAGTCAGAATTCAAAGAGAAATTTATTTAAAGATCAGAAGATTTCAATTTTTTACAAACTGTTTCAATTACAGCATTTCAAGAAAAACTCTATTTCCTGCTCTAAAATCCTATCTCTTCTCCAGAAGTTTGCATCCCCCGCTTCAAAATTTGGTTCCGTGACCTCGAGCTCCTAATGAGTGATTCGGTCATAATAGCTGCGCAAACAAATCAAATAGCTTCAACCTTTTTCTTTGAGCTTCTTGATTGATGGATTCTAACTAATCCATATTCCCTTCCATCCATCGTTCTGGATGAAACCATCGTTTATGGAACAAACAAGGGAACCGGGGTTTGTTTTCCGACTCACTCATTCCATAAAAAATGTTGTTTTCACCACTCTACTTCGCTTCCTTCTTCCTCTTCCTCTGTCTTTTTCTCGCTTGTTTCTAATTCCTTGTTCTTCCATCCCTTATAGTGGGAAAGTTCTTTGAAAGAACAGCTATTTAAGATTTCCTTCAATTTTCTATGGGCGAATTAAATGAGATTCATCGATTTATGTCCCTTTTTGTATTTTCAATCCAGACTTCGGCTTTTCTTGGAGAATTTGGAACGTTTTTCTTGAATGCCTTAATTTCCTCTGATTATGCTCTTTGAAACTGTGAATATTCCACAGATTGATGATTTAAGAGGATTTCGCTCTTGTATTTATTATCATTTATTCTTCTAAGTTAACAAATCTGGGGTGACTTGGAATTCGATGCGCTTAACTCGAGACTGTATTACTGTGGTTCAATGTAAGGACATTATCCCTAAAGACAAGATATTCGTTAATTGACCCTTAAATCAAGACATTACTTTCTTGGATGTCATGACTTCGCATTTTCATATTGTGACCGAAATCTTGAGTCACGACAAGGAATGTTCCCTATCCTTATGGTTATGTGATGACCTTATTTTCCACTTCTTATTCTTCATACTCTCAAATTTTTAGTTATCCTTTTTGAACCCGTGTTATGCCTCAAAATGACAATCAATCCAAATTTCAGCAACATCACAGTTATTCAACGTCACTCAAAACAACTACAACTCAATTTATTTTTATCTTGCAGGAAATGTATAAACTAGTTAAGCATTTCACACAAGAAAAAAAAATAAATTCCCCCAAACTTGCAATCATGCTACTTAAAATATAAAATCCTAACAAGTATTTCAACTCAAATGCAATTAGATTAAAAGATAGAGAAAGGAATGAGAGACTCCCCTTTGAATTCCAAATTATGTAATCTCAAATTACCAATGTGATTTTGCAGATTCTTCGTGGCAATCTTCATTCCTTCCATGACCCCGTCTGCTGGGCTTTTAGTTGACTTTCATTCACCCAACGTATCAATGCATTCAATTTGGCCTCTATGGCTGACAATTTGTTCATCACATTCCTTTTGCTCTCTTCCACTCCGCCATTTCTTCCTTCCTCATGTTTGGAATTAGTAATCTCCCTCCCTGTCCGTAAGAAAGGATGAGTAAAGAATTTGCCAAATAGCGCCTCACGCTCCTTCCATTGTTAACAGATTCATTCGTAGGAGTTAAACCATGTTGCACCTATATCTCTCGTAAAGAGAATGGGAACAATTGCGCTTGAATAACTTCTCTGCTCCACACCATTCAATTTAATTGAATTTGCTATTCTCTAAATCGGGCTTCCAAATGTTCGTCGGGATTTTCTCGTGGAACGACGAATCGGGTTCCGCTCGACCATGTTATCGCGTCGGGTTCGAGCTCAAAATCATTAGCATTGATTGCTGTCTTTTCTATTGCTAAATATTTGTTGTGGATGAATGAATTCCATAAATTCTCCATAGTACGCGTTCTTCGGTAATCTCACGCACATTCCCGATCGCTATACCGTCTAACTTTATCCGTCATGACCGTATTTATCGCCTTCCGAAATCAAAGTACACTCAGATCAATAGGATTAGCCTAATCAACAAACATTTTCAATATGGTTTGTTAAAGGTCAGTGGCTAAAAGAGTCACTGCTTGAAACGCTATTTTTGTTCTTTTTCTTTTAAAAATAATTGTCCAAATTAGTATTTCCTTCTTTCATCTGAATATTGATTTATTAAATTCTTTCGATCCCCGGCAACGGCGCCATAAAACTTGTTGACAGACCAATGAACACATATACAGATTCATGACACTATTACCAAAGGACTATTGTCTAATCCCCAGCAATAGTATCAAAATTTTGTTCATCCTTACAATATATAACCCACCAATCTCTTAAAATAAATCATGTTCAAAATTTGGTTTTGGTCTGATATTCTGCAAGTGCACAGGTCGACAAGTAATAAAATGGATTTAGTCTCGTATATCGATCCCACAGAGATCTCAAGAATTTTAAATCAACTACCCCGACTACTCAAAATTCATACTATTTGACCATCGCTGATAAAGGTGTTCAAACAGAAATGGAAATAACTAAACGCAAGAAAATGAAAATTAGAATAAACTGAAATATATGAATGAAGGTAAAACTAAATTCTATAACAAGAAATGAATACTGAACAATTATCATAAAAGAGACACATCAAGAGAAATGAAATTAGTGGAACGATCACCTCGTAGTGGTATTGATTGAATTTCTTAATTATCTCAAGTTCAAAAATCGGGTCTAAGGTAATTGTAAAGGCAGCCTGATCTCTCCACACTCCACATTCCTCGTTATCTCATTTTTCCCGACATTCTCTCGAATTACGTGGGATTTAGATAACTACTTTTAACAAGAACTTCCTTAACTGGTATTTTCTTTGCAATACTTCACACCCATTTTATGGATCGTATTAATCTTAGCTCCCAAGTTATCTACTTACAAGCGATATACAACTTCCAAAATTACTTTCCTCGAAATTAGAATAGATCAACCTTCCTTGATTAGATCCTCGCCTAACACAGGATTGGCCTCACTATCCGACCGAGGTGAAATCTCCGCTTGTTTAAATAGATAAGTTTGCTCAACTCGCTTCGACTTCAAGTGAGAAGAGGATTTATCTAAGTGAACTTAAAGCACAACGGATCCCTAATAAAGAAAGTTAGTATACCAAAGAACTATAATGCTACCCTCAGATTGTCTTCCCCGTGTCACCCGTAGGACTTTGAAATCGTGGTAATGACGCAATTTTAACGTATAAGAAACTGATATTCAGATCCAAAATCAATTAAACCAATAATCCGGGCAAATTCGTAAACCGAAATGAACAAGATAATCGGAAAATACTATATAAAGATCACCCAACTAAACGCTCTCTTGATGGAGTATCGAAGTTCCTCGACATCGAATTACGCACTACGCATTCCACCGATCAATAGAACGACCGAGAATTGAAATCAACAATCGAATTCGTGAATTTGTCCAAATTCCATAATGCCTGTAGTAACTTGAAAGAAATTGATTTCAAGATTCACTCTTCAAACAACGATAACATTCAGATTCAAACAAAACAAAACTTTAAAAAAGAAAAGAAAAGGGATAATACGAGAGAAACAATCCGTTTCTAAAATGACGAAAAGAAAAGAAAAGAAAAGAAAGAAAAAGAAAAGAAAGAAAAGAAAAGAAAAGTAAAGTGAGCCTAGGCTACCGATCTCTCTTCCTCGATGCTACCGCGACTTGCGCTTCAATCCGGGTAGCTTTCTATTTATAGGTTTCTCACTAATCTCTAAAACCCACGTAGACCTCAACAGGATTTCAAAGCACCCAAGCCCGTGTGTCACCAAGCCATGTTGTTACTTCCAATTTTCACGCGACAGTCTCCATGTCGTGACATCTATACTCATGTCGCGACATCACCCTGAAGTTATTGCAGCTTGTGAGATGGTCGTTCTTGATGTCCTGACATTGAGCTGAGCCTTTGCCTGTTTTAGATGATCGTTCTGGATGTCGCGACTTCGCTTTCTACACGCGACTTTAGCTCTTTTATACTCGTGATCTTTGAATGAGTGTTCCCCGATGGTCGTGACATCGCCTAATTTCTGTACCTTCTAACGCTTGTTGTGGTGTCGCTGACACGCTCTTCGTCGCGACATCAAGTAAATTAACCGCCAGAATGGGTGCTTGGCGCCGCGACATCATCTCACGGCTTTGAAGCCTTCGTATGTTCTGCGGATGTTCGAATTTCATCCATAATTCCGCAGTATCAATTGGTTGTACTTGTGTCGCTGACATCAGTCTTCTTGTCGCTGACATCACTTGATGTCGCCGAAAGTTGCACCGTCATTTTTGGCGATGTCGCGACTCACTTCCGTCGCGACATCACTCTTTAATTTATGCTCTTCCTCACCGCTTACGCCGGCGGATCCCCGTCACACCGCATCAAATTCCTCTCTTAATCTTCCTCGATGTCGCACTCTCGTAACCGACCGTATAGACCCAATACCCACCGCATCAATGACTCATCATTGCTTCCATTTCGCCATTCCGACTTATCCACTTATTTCTCGCATTTTCTAATATCGCTTTTCTTTCTTTCTTGCTTCCTTCTCAAGTAATGACAAATTGGTGAGTTTCTTCATAATTCTGTATCTTAGTTATTCAATTTTAACTGAAAATCAAACAGAAAAATGGACTAAAAAGAGATGACTTTTAAGCTCATCAGTGCTCTAAATCTGCTCAAAATATTTCTTTGAATAAACCCAACCACTGTGTTAGCATCATTTATGGGACAAGATATTCCTTCCACCCATTTGGATACATAATCCATAGGTAGGAGAATGTATATATTTCCAAATGAGGATGGGAAAGGTCCTATGAAGTCTATCCCCCATACATAAAAAATTTGTACCACCAGGATTCCTTACTGGGGCATCTCGTTTCTTCTACTTATGTTGCCATTTCTATGACATTTATCACAATGTTTTACCTATTCAAAATAGTCTTTGAATAGAGTAAGCTAATAAAAACCTGATTGGAGAATTTTATGGGCTGTTCTATCTCCTGCAAAGTGTCCTCCATATGGTGATGCATGATTTTTATCAATAATTTCACCTTATTCTATTTCTAGTACACATCTCCTGATGATCATATATGCTTATCTTCTGAAAAGTAGTGGGTCATCCTAAATATAAAATCTGCTATTAGTTCTCAATTTTCTTTTTTGCTGGTGGCTGAACTTAGGTGGCATAATTCCACAGGCTAAGTAATTCACAATATCAGCATACTAGGGTACTTGGACTGATAACAAAAACAACAGCTCCTCAGGAAAGTTTTCTGTTATTTCAATTTCCTTTTCCTCTTCAGTAGTCTTTTCCAGTCTAGACAAGTGATCAGCTATCACATTGTCACTACACTTTTTGTCTTTGATTTCTAAATCAAACTCTTGCAACAATAATACCCATATGACCAGTCTTGGTTTGGCATCTTTCTTTTCTATTAGATATTTAATTGCAGCATGATTAGTGTGTATTATAACATGAGACCCCAATATGTAAGGCTTGAATTTTTCACAAGCAAACACCATTGCCAGCATCTCCTTTTTTGTGGTAGAGTAGTTCTCTTGTGCCTTATTGAAGGTTTTGATGGCATAGTATATGACCTTGAATATCTTCTCAGTTCTTTGTCCTAATACTGCTCCCATTGCATAGTCACTGGCATCACACATTATTTCAAACTCCTTGTTCCAGTCAGGTGTTACTACGATGGGAGCTGTAACCAATCTGGACTTAATTTCTTAAAATGCAGCTTTGCATGATTCATCAAAATCACAATCTGCATCTTTTTCCAACGATCTGCATCATTGTCTAGATATTTTTTGAGAAGTCCCTTATAAATCTTCTGTAAAACCCAACATGTCCTAGGAAACTTCTTATTCCTTTAACTGTTATAGGTGGCAGGAGAGTTTTTATGATAGAAACTTTTTCTTGGTATACTTCTAACCCAGTTGCAGAAATCTTGTGCCCTAAGACAATACCCTCAGTTACCATGAAATGGTTGGAATTTGATCACCCCCGATTACAAGGGCTCTTCACTATTTAGGCGACCAAATAAGATGTGGAATAAAATCAATTTAATTGAAATAAAAATTGATTTAAAACTAATCCTAAAATCTACCAAATAAACAACTACTTAATTCTAAAAGGTATGAAGAGAGGCACTAGGGATGGGGATAATTATTTACAAAATAGATTGCATTTCCTTGAAAGCGCAAAATTTGTGAGTTGAATGTTGGATTTGTCCAAGAGCAATGTAGTATAGCTTGGATTTCTCCATACACTATACATTTCACTAATTAACACACATTCCTTTTCAGGACAAATGGGTCTAAATAGCTACTTGTAGAATATAATCCTCTTTTTAAGATCTAGATATTTTTAATTTTCAGTACTTCACACCCAAATCTTAGGACTGAAGAATTTTTGCCCCTATAGATAGGATAATGCAAGCCTTTTCCAATATAATTGATACCTCAGCAAACAAATCTAATAAAGTTCTCTCTCTCTCTCCTTGATTAGATCTATGCTAACATGGGGTCGAGGTCATTCTATCAATTTGAGGTGAGACCTCTAAATGTTAAACTGATACATCATCTAATTAATCCTCACACTAAGAGTAAATTAGTGATCCATCAAAGTAATCTTTTAGAGTTCATTAGTTCCATAATATTAGTCTAACATACCCCCAAGTTACTACTCTTTACTCTCACGAATCTCCATCTCTGTGTCACTCAAAGGGCTTCCTGAAAATCAGAACAAAGATATAACTCTTTTCTGGGTATAAGCTTCTAATATTCCGAACAGCTACTTATATGAACAATACCAATTATATAAATTCAGTATTCAAACCCATAAAATAACTGAGAATCTGTAAATATGAATGTTCAACAATTAATCCCCACCCCTAGAAGGTGTTTAATGTTCCATTATTAGATTCTAATCATCACCAATCAAACAAAAAGTAAGAAAATGAAGAAATAAATCAAGAGACAAGGAGTGAGAGAAAAATCCAGATTTTAATTTTAATATTTGTCTGAACAGTAATGAAATCTAAATCTCTATTATACAGCACCGAAATCTCTTCAATAGAAATAAAAATATGCTCTAAAACTACTCTAAGATTTATTAAAAATTAAAATCTGCAGCAAAACTAAGAAAATAGGCAGGTTAGAGAGAGAAACCCCATGAGAGGTGTTCTCCTACCTCCCCGTTCCCTAAAAACCTAAAAAAATGAGTATTTATAGTCCTAGGGTGAAACGAGCTTGAAAACAAACAAAAATCTCAATTTTCGGCCCTTTTTTGTTTTTTCCAGCGTTTTTAGCACTATAGAGTTTTCTCTGTTGCGACAGAGTTTTCTCTGTCGCAACAGAGTTTTCTCTGTTTCGACAGAGTTTCTCTATTGTGACAGAGTTTTCTCTGTCGCGACAGAGTTTTCTTTGTAGCGACAGAGTTTGCTCTGTGCGACAAAAAACTTTGTCTCGACAGAGTTTTCTCTGTCATGATAGAGTTTGCTCTGTTGCGATAGAGTTTTCTTTGTCCAACTTGTTGGGGCCATAAATTTTTCATTTTAACTCGGATTTGGGTGTGTGAGGTGTCGTTGGAAAGATATTTGAATTTAGAATGTAACCATGAGTAGAGTTGAACCATTTGATGCTCTAAAGGATACAAAAAAAATTTATCTTCTCAATGACGTACTATAAGACATCCGACAAACTCTCTTTTTGGAAACATTTTGCATATTTTCTTACTAAATCACTTGCTTTCCATCAAAATTCCTGAAAAACCAAGTTTATAGGAAATATTATGAGTTTTACATGAATATGAATATAAAATACTCAAAATAGCATATGAAATGAACTCAAAACATAGATGAGTTTTACACTCATCGAACACCCCCAAACTTAAAGTTTTGCTTGTCCTCAAGCAAAGAAAAGAAGAAGTTGCTTGTCCCCAAGCAATGGAAAAGAAGAGTTCATTTCACTATTTTTATTTAACTAAAACCGAGTAATCAAGCTTTCCAAGGGGTATGTGATATGTGTATCCAGAATTACACTTACCAAGAATATGGAGAATATGATCAAGATAATTTATTTATTTTAATAGTGAATTAATCTCATATTAGACAAATTTAGACCATGGTTCTCACTAGTGTGTGTATGGTCTTCCCCTATCCAATCAATTTGTAAGCTAGATGAGTTTATGAGAGTTGAGATAAGTACGCGGATCTCCTAAGATAGTTTATTTAGGTTCCATAGGCTTGTTGTTCTTATCACTCTCCTCCACTAATGTAAAAGTAATATCACAACCTCAAGATCAAGTAGGTCTCTTATAAGCTTGTAATGTAAGGCTTGGGTAAGGTAGTTGATTAGTCAGCTTTTAGGGCTAAAACTACCCAAACATACATATTTTTCTGCATTGACAAATTTCCCATCCCATCTTGACCCAATATACATCACAAATGATACCTCCCTGCAACTGTACAATCCATAGGTAAACATCTATGTCTGGTACTTATCCTTTGCAAAATTCACATCTTTCATATGTGCACCTGTAAGAAGATTCTTTCTCTTTAAGAGTGCAGGTTGTTAGAGTTATGCAATGTCAAAACCCCCCAAGCTTTTACTCAACCTTAGCGAGCTTTAAATCGCAGCTCCCAAACCAATTGGCTTTAGGGTACAAGGTGTTGAGACACCCCTTAGGATTTACTTACTCTAGGGAAGGAAGGCTACGAGGCTAGACTCACTCCTCCTTGACTTTTTATTGTATTTTTCCTTCTTTTACACTTGATATTTTTCTATTTTTTTCTTTTTATTTTTCTCCTTCCTTTTTACCAACCTCTTTTGATTAACTTAACTCATTTCAACCAATTTGGAGTTATTTTTCCTATGAGAAAATAACTCCCCCAAACTTGCTTCTCACCACATTTCTCAATTATGTTCAAATCCTCATGTTATGGGTGAGTTTGGTTTTTTACTGAGGGATAAAGCATGTATTAGCTGCTATCAGTTTCAAACTTGTTCTTATAAACAGAATTTTGGCTCTTAAGGCTCAAATATCTGGTCCTAGAGAAATATGCATATGCATATTAATAGGGTTAGCTTGAAAGGCACACCTTTCCAAGACGACCTATAATTTCCTCAATTGTTGTGTTGCCTAGATTCCTCGGCCTCAGTTTATAATAGAACAAGTTCTAGAACCTATGGAGATCAAAATTAGATGGATTCTCATAAACCTTCTCTAACCCAAGAAAAAACTGCTTTTCAAGGGTACTTAGTGACCAAGTGCAAGGATTTTGAGAAACCAAAGACTAAATAGCCTATTAGAGAGATAACTCATTAAGGATTAAGTCCTATTATCTTGAATATTGTCCACATCTCAAGGGTTCAATTATGATCTTCATTGACCTCACAACAACTCTAAGGAAAACTCAATTAACTCAATAAACCTAAAACTACATATGTAAGTTGAAAAGCATCTAACAAATTCATTATCCATAAAAGCACTAGAAATCCCATCCTCAAAGATCATAAAGTAACATGTGGGTGTGACATGATAAACTAACTAAAAATAAACACCCCCAAACTTTGAGATGAACATTGTCTTAAATGTCTAGTAATGAGCAAAATGAAGCAATAACGTAAAAGGGTAATAGAGAGAGTTGGGAAAATTGAACTCCCCTTTCTAGTCTCAGCCACTTTAAATAGAAACCTTGAAGATTTTCGTATCTATGTTACCCTGGATACGCATTTTTGCTCCTACAAACTAGTCATTTTGCTCCTGCAAAAACTAGTCACTGACAACATGTTTGAGCTTCAAACTTACTTTTCAGTGCAGAAAACACTAACAAACAGTTCAAAAGGCTATTTGGATTTTCAACGATGGTGGAGCAAATAAAAAAAACAGCAAAATAAAATAACTAAAAATAGAAAAAGAAAAGAAGATGGATAAGATCCTTAATTACTTAAAGCAAGTTTGCCTCCCAAAGAAACCTTTGTTTTTGAGGTCAACAGATTCATTGAAAAGTACTAGTTCTTCCATTTGACCCACAATCACCCACATCTTGGACATCACTATGCACTATAACCATTTAGTTCAAGATGAGTTTCAAACTCTGGGAGGGTTTTTGGAAGGAAGGAACATAATCGCTAGTGTGGCTGGTGGTTTCAGCCCCAATTTAAAACCGATCTGTTACAGTGTGGAGATGTCAACACGGCTATCATTGGCGGAGGGAGCTGACTCGCCCTCCGCCATGTTTGGGCTGGCTGCAAAGTGCCTACACACATTATTCTTTTCTTATAAATCGAAGGAGTAATGGTTGATAAATACCTCTTTCTCCTCACCACAAAGCAGGTGGGCTCCACATGTCGTTATCAATCAAAAGTGGCAAAAACCGAGGAAGAGTGATCCTTCTTTGTATCATCAGAAATTTGTAGACCTTACCAATGTACAAGTCAAAATCCATAAGAATGTAAATGTGGTCAATCTTCATAAGAAATGTTTTCAATAGACAAATAACGACCTTCTTCGAGTTCGGTTTATCCACCCAATGACACTTCGTTCTCCTGGATTGTTAAAGTGCACCTATCAGACTTTCCTGCTCCATTTCTCACCTTCTTCCACAAATTTCAGGATGGAATTTTTACTGCCTTTCAAAAGATATCCATGCATATTCTAAAATTGGGATTTGTTACAGTCATTGCTGGAAGGTCTGAAATTCATGAATGTGAACGTTGTCCTCGCCGGCTATAATTTTCAATGTAGCACTAGTGTTAACTGGGAAGCATACGATGAGTTTATTGTGTGAGCTGATAGTGTTTCTTTATTCCCATCCATGATAAAAATTCATATATAACAAGAAGACAAACTCACTAACACTCCTCAAAGTGTAGAGGTTTGAACTCCCTTAAATGTAGGACGTATCATTGTTTCAATAGTGGGTATGTGGTTGATGAATCTGATGATGGATAGGAAGTCAGCTTAGCAAATCATCACATTCTTCAAATGTCCTTCTAATGAGAGAAAGTGATTAGTGCTCAAAAGTGCTAATTTTGAACCGCTGTTTATTTAAGGGTTTTGAAACGCTTTTGTGTACTAATTAAGCGTAGTAACCCGATTTCTGATGGGATTCTAACATTGTTTATGGTCGTTTTGGCGGCTGTTTTGTAGTTTTTTAAGATAATTAAGCCAAAAGTGTCGAGTCAATTCAAAACATGAAGAACCGAGTTGGACTTGTCATTTCATATAGAGATCGGAAGGAAAGAGAAAGAAATAAAAAAGAAGTGGGAGAAAACCTTGGGTATTCTTGGGATGGTTTAAGACATTTGTTAGTAAAACTTTTTGTTTCTTTAACCACATTCTATTTCACCTCTCCTGCAGTTTTGGCATTTGTGACCCTTTTATTTGCATTTTGGTTTCTTCCCAGCTTTTATCCCTTATAATAGCTTTTGGTTTTGGTTTTATGTTCCTTACTCAGGCACCTAAACTCAGTCAAAGCTATTAATAAGGGATGCTCAATTTATTCAGAAAACGACGAAACTTTAAACTTTATAAAACCTGTCTCTTGCTTCCTTTTCTTTTCATTTTCTTTTTCATTTCCCGGGACATTAAATACCCTCACAAGGATGACAACTTCGGAGATGTAGGTAAGCTCAAAACCCTTTCTCATGAAAGACCCAGAAAGGCTACTTCAGGTGTTGGATCCTGGCGAAGGGGATAGAGAGTCATGTTTTCCTGGTGCTCAGTGATTGAGTGGCTCAAAAAAGAGTGCGAAAATTTGAACCCTATATTAGATATGGGGTTTGGTGCTTTTACAGTCATTAATCATGTCATTTTATCCCAAATTGAAGTGTTCATGTCACATCTTAGTAGCATATGCCAATTTGAAAGTGTTTTGGTTGTTTTGTAGACTTTTACATGCACGGCATTTAGAACTAACCTCAATACCAAATGATCAGATCATGAGTTTGATTTTACAGTCTCGTGCATCAACAAACCAAAAATCAGCCGGAAAAACAAAGCAAAGTGAAGAAAAGAATGAGATCATGATTGAGGAAGACGGGACGAAGGAGAATGCGGGGAAACGACAAAAAGCAGGCAAAATTCGCAATCTATTTGACAGCAGGTTGTGACCGCAACTATGAAAGTTTGTTTAAAGCTGTTAGCCCAAAACAGTTCGCAATCTCAAACACACATTCTGAAATTCGCTAATAAATTTATATGATGCCATTATAAATTAAGCCTATCACCCCAGAAAATTTAAACTAAAAAGCAGAAATTTCGCTATGTAGTCGCAGCCCTTATAGAGTCATGACATGTATTAATTTGATTGTTTGGGTTATCTTGCTAATCAGTGATTTTATGAGATGTGTCCTTATCTAATTAATGCAACCGCCTTCCAAACTGGTAGATACTCTCCTATCCTACTCTTAGCTTAGTTATTGGGGTTTTTGGTATTTTCCATACTTGTGAGAGGCCTATATAAAGCCCTCTTGTTTGTGAAAACCTAAGCAACAATTTCAAAACATCGATTTGGGAGAATAATAGTTTATGGGTTTTGCTTTTTGACAAATTGTTTTGTTTGGTTTTGGTACTTTACTTCATTTCCTTTGTCTCTCTTCTTTCTCTCTTCTTTCTTTCACTTTCCCGACTGCCAAAGCACACCTCTGTGAAGATAATAATTCAAAGAGATGTTTGGCCTAAGCCTCTTTCCAGCTGAAGAGGAAGGAGAAGCTAGCCAGCGGTAAAGGTTAGCATGTTGTCCTCATGTAGCCTAAAGTTATACATTGATGCTTGTTTAGCAAGCGCCCATCTTAAAACTCGATTATAACATGGGATGTTTGTTCTGCCCTTCAGTATTTTGGATCAGTTTGGCTGTGTGGAAGGTGTCATTGACTCTTTAGATGGTCATACTTGCCTGTAGAGTAATATTCACATATTTAAGGTTCTTCAAAATTAAGGTTAAATAACATTTGCTTTTTATTGGTGCATTGTGTAACATGCTTGCCCCAAGGTTGATGCTCGGAGTGAAGATGCACTGTGATTCTTCGAATGATATTTTTGCTGACTTTAAGTCATCACTCCTCCATACTTTTAAGGTTGATTGTTTCCGGGTGAGGAAGATGCCACAGTGAGTTCTTCAGATCTTCTGAAACCTCAAATGATAAAAAGGCTGTTGGGGTTGTGGCGAAAGGCCGTAACAAATGCATGATGGCTCCATAGGAGGATAAAAACACGAGACATATGTTTGCCACAACTTGCAGTGTTGACCTAAATCTTGAAATCTGTTGTTTTCTTCATTGTTAATTTCCAGTTTTGTTTCGATTTACAATTTCTGTTTTCCAAAGCCGTTCTGTTTTGAATAAATTCCGAGTCAATAAAGCCTTACACCTTCATGCCTATCTGAGCCATTTTATGAAGAAAACCGTCCGTGTTCGACCCTGAGCCACTTTATCTGCGGTAAAAAACACGACTCGGCGGTTGCGAAACTTAGGTATCTCGCGAAATATTGGGTTTTGGCTGAACTCTTTGCTTGCGAATCAAATGGCCGTTCGCGCGAGGATGGTGCTGTTTGCCTATTGTTGGCGTTGATGCGGCACGATTCCATCGCCGTGAAAATGACGGCGCACCGCGCCGTGTATGGGTTCAGAGCTTTGCGGTTCTAACGCCCAGCGATGCTTTGCGCGAATTGGCAGTTTCCATTCGATCATTTATTTTATTAGATTAGTTTTAAAAATTTTTCTTTTAGCATCTTTATTTGGTTCTAATTTGTTGTCTCTGCAATTTAGTATGGCTCGCCCAATACTTATCACAACAATGGGATAGAGACACTTAGGTAAATTTTGAATAAGTTAAAGTACACAACACTGACCTAGCTAAAGTGAAGGGATTTAATTGCACAAGACGTACCATGGATCTCATACGAAGGGCAGCGAAGCCGATGAGACTGATCTGAATGCAGAATAAGACAGAGGATCATCACCCACCTAAGGTTGGTGCTTGCGTCCTGTGGTACCTCCACCCAGCTGATGATGTAGCGGTAGGCCATATTTAGTACCCTCATTCCATACATACCATGGTATGGAAAGAATAGAAACCCATACACCGCATCTTGGGACTTTGAGGAGGTATACTACCTTGAGGAGAGGCATGATGGTGGTTTGGGCTATGAAGGCGTTTCACATTGTTTGTCGGGATGATGAATGTTGAGCTCCAGATTCAATTTAAGGCTAGAACCATCAGAAGATTGGAAGAATTTGAAATTCATGGTGAGTTCTTGAAAAAGTTCTTCGGTCTCATGAATAAAGCAACGTTTTGTGAAAGAATGAGTTTGTGCTGTACCAAACAACAGTTGGAAGTTGCATGGAATAATTGGGAGAGGTTTCAGGACCATCGGTGCATGTCCCACACCATGGCTGACACGTGGATGTTAGTGAACCACTTCTATGGTGGTATGTCATCTGCCATAGGCGACACGAAACCATGTGTGGAGACTTTTATAGAAGCTTATCACAGTAAACCATGGATTTTTGAGTGCAATGGCTGAAACTATAAAGGTTGGGATGAACCTTACAGAAACCGGATAGGATAAACCGCAGTCAATCAAAGGGTGGTATGTAACGCATTTTGGACTGATCAGAGATGAAATGAGGCTGGGATTATCAACTCCTGACTAGAAGGGTAGAGGAGAATTTGGAGGAAAACATTTCCAAATGAAGTCTGACGATGATGCAGACAACAGTTGCACAAACCTAATCCTGCCTAATTTCCAATCTCGGCCTGACAGATGCGTTCTTTGTTCCGTGACCCTGTGATGAAGGATTTGATGTCAGAATCGCCACCTGCTTTGTAGGACAATTCAAGCCCCCAACAACCAAAATGCTCCATATGGAATAACTGATCCCGATTGGAGGAATCATCTTTGTTTCTTACATGGAGACCAAACCCCACCTTGTGCTCACCAGGCAGAGCCTCGTTGGTTCCTCCCATCCTGATCTTAGCAACCATGTGCCTCTTCTCCGAGTAAAGACAAGAGTTGTGCTCAATTTGAGTAAGGTGAATTTGGGCAATTTTGTTAATGACCAAAATGGACAATGTCTGATTGGCCTGAGGTGATCTTTTAATCGAGAAAACCTTTGAATAAAAAATTTGAGTGACCTCACAGTGGGCTGATTTTAGTGGCATTCTCATGGGCTTGTGAAGGGACCAAGAGGAGGAGGTTCCATCCCAAACACTTCTCAAATGCCTAAAGAGGATCCGTAAGGTAGGGTCGGAATGGATAGAGTTAAGTCCATAATCACCTTGAGGAAGTGGAAAGAGGTTGATCAACCTCACCTTACAAGCACAATTGAAGAATCAGGCGGGGAAAAAAAGAATACATGACACAGGCATATTCTCCTTTGAGAGGATGACCTGATGATGTAAGTATACCACCTCCTTTTCACCAAGCATTGAGAGGAAGGCAAGGAAACTCAACAAGCAGGCATGCTTGAAGTCTTGAAACAGAAGTAAAGGTTAACATTCTGTTGCCTGGCAGTCTATAAATCTATCAGTGCATGGCATGTGAAGGTTGCTGAAAGTCTATGCCATAAAGAGAGGATTAGGTATTGAGAAGAAGGCCTTCTCACCGAACATATCGTTCTAATCCAAAGCAAGCACCTGCTAAGTACAAGGATCCCGGGTTCTCCCACAATAGTCAGCCATACTGTGGAATCACATGGAAAAGGCATTGCTAGATTAGGAGCCAAGCAGGGAATCTTATGCCATTTTCGCATACAAGAAGTTAGGTTTAGGTGAGCTTAAAACCTACCTCAATCACACCTCACTCGATAGATCGCTGAAAACTCCTGCGATAGTTGAGGATGTCCTTGTAAAATTGACAATTTCTACTATCCAAGATTTTGTAGCCTCCTAGACACCACTACTCCCAATGAACCAAATCATGTGCCAATCATTTTGTGGAGACCATTTCTGCCACACTAATGCAATTATTAATTGCCGGAATGGAATCATGCAATTGACATTCGTGACATGATATCGAATTGAACATTTTCACTCAATGACAAACCCAAAATTGTTAGAACCTAACATCCTATAACCCGATAAGGTTGTTTCGCTGATCGCTGTGCAGTATAACAGCCTTAAAATACAAAGAGTGATCAACCTTGGTGATGAAGGAGAATTGGTCTTGCTACACCAATCGTAAAGCCAATCGTCAAATCCACAACCATTCCGCAGGAACAAATTCAACTTATGGCCACCTAACATCACGGGAGCCGTGCCGTCACCGCACGGGTCGAGGAGACTTCATCCTCCCGACCCCTCGAGTATTGTCGAACTTGAACCGGTTCCTGTTTTCAAAAACCTGATTGCTCACAAATTTTAATTTTGTTTTATATTAGTTAATTCGTTATTCTAAATAATTTTTCGTAATTTTTTTAACTTAGCAATTTTTCCTTTTCTTTTATAATTTAGTTGTATATGAAAATAGTATGTTTCAAATATTATTCATAGTATTATAGTAAATTTAATAATAATAATTTTATAGTTATTTTATTATTTAATATTAGTAATTAATTTTAAAGTTTTTGAATGCAGAAAGACCATCTGAGCCAAATTCAGGGAGTAGCGAAAAGGCACACAGTCGGATTATCTACGTCAAAATGGCCTATTTTAAGCAAGGAGGAGATTAGCCAAATCACAACCCACATCTCACCCCCTCCCTTTCAAGGTGTCTCAAGATTCCAGAGCAAAATTGCCCCCTGCATATCACTGCCGCGCCGAGCCCTAGGTCAGCCTAACACGGCCCCGCATCTTGAAGATCACTCGCCGCGCACATCGAGTTGCTCCAACGGCCGCAGCCCCCCGATCCTAGCCGACTCGTGAGGTTCACAACTCGAGCCGTGCCTCAGCCCTCCCCGCGAGCCCTCACCACATGTACGGCCTCATCTCACCACGCTAGACCTCGAGTCACACTTCCGTGCTCCTGGCTGGGCAGGAGGCTCGTGATCGTCCGATCATATTTCTCGAGCCTTCCTGCTATCATCCGTGGTCCATTCGCCCCACCACGAGCCCGGTTTGATAGTTTGGTTCAGGATTCAGCTTGTGTCTGTGGAGCTTACTCGTATACATACAGCCCCAAATTTACATATTCAAAGGAGTTCACCCTTCAAAGAGCTTTATTTTATATATCGATATGGTCCGTACGAGGGTGGTCCTGGCGGGGGCTCTACGGTGAGGATTTAGCACACCCGAGCCGCAGGTCGCAAAGACCGCACTCAAAGACTGCAGAGTTGATCACTGGTCCCCGAGGCCGCACCCGACGAGCCTGATCTCGGGGACGCTACTGTGACACGGACAGGACCCTGCCCCATCCCCAAAGACTTCAGAGGAGAGCCAAGAGGGCCCGGCTTCTTCCAAGCGCGGCCCCGCACTTCAGCTCCAAAGTGAAATAGTCATCTCTGACCGCCATCATCACCCTGGGCCGCATCAGCGTACCGAGACGACACCTTCACCTCAAATATCACGACCGCGGACGAGGCCCATGTTCGGTGGACACCCCATCTCTGTGAATGCAGACATATCGTGCAGCTTCCACTACTTCCCCGTGCCAGGAGTCATTCTACGACGCTCGATTGATGGCCACCCCGCATACCAGAGTCGATGAGATTTCGATCGAGGTATTCAGCCTCCCATTTATGACTCCGAGACAATTCTACTACCCGAGAGTGGTCCGGCAGTTCTACCACTCCATGACATCTCGGGATGCAGACGGTCCCCTGGAGATTCATTTCAGGATAGATGACCGCCGAGGTGTACTCAAATTCACTTATTTCGTCTTCGATTGCGCCTACCACCGCGCGAATGCCGAGGGGGTTATAGAGATCAAGCCCACCTCCGCCCGCAGCGATGGCCAGAGCACCCGGGCCGTGGATGTTCATACCGGCCCAGCTTTATCTAAGGCAGCCTTCCGCTCATATGTCGCCATCACCACCACAAGACTGCTTATTCCTCCGCAAAGATTATGTGCAGGAGGGGCTCATTCGAGGTATCAGGTCGGATCCCGTAATTTCTCTCGTTCACTCCCATCCGAAATGGGTGATTACTCTGGCTTCCATAGCTATAGGTGCGTCCACCAGAGAGACCCCATAATGAATGAGAGCATACCACCATCTATTCCGAGGCTCCTTTCCTATGTTCCTTGAGCGTATGGGATTCGAGGAGCCCGGATAGAGATGCGAGACAATGGGCCATGTGTAGTAGCAAAGTAAAGTGGACCTGACATGACTATGCCCGGTCCATTTCCATATACACCAATGAGACCAGATGAGGCACCGTGTGAGGAGGCCGAGGATTTGACACGGTAGATCTATCCACCCGGCCTCCCGCACTGCAGGTGCCGCAGGAGCTCCACTCATATTTCGACTGCTCACCACCGTCTCTCCACCCACTACTCACAAAGCCCCGCATACTCCCTGCCCTCATTCAAAGACACCAACCACCGGAGTATACACATGTTACCGAGGGAGACGGGCCGATTATGGATGCGATCTCGCACACTATAAATGCACTCAGCAGCCCCCCAAAGATAAAGACATGACCGTAGATCGCCTTGAGCCGAGGCCACTGACAAAGGCTATTCCATGCTTCCATCGTATCATGACCATCCGGGTCTTCCTCATGATCCCGCTCAGAGAGGAGCCTCGCCACTCGATGCAAATTCATCGATATCCTAAGAAGAATGTTAGCATTTTCACTTCACCACCAATTTACGTAAAGAAGGAGGTGGTTAGGTTTCTTTTCGTTTATGTATAGTTTCAAATTTTATCAACTCGCTCTACTAATTTGATTATGATTTTTGTATTAGCCATAGTAGGTATAAAGGATATGTTTTTTGTAGCCTGTTATGCATGTATTAAGCCAATTTGGCTATATCAAAAGCTACTGTGATTATATATATATATTCAACAGATATTGTCTTTTTATCATGGTCCCCTATGTATAAGTATGTGTTTTTCTTTCAAACTACATAATTAAATTGTTTCAAATTGAACAATAGAATTGCTTCAAATTGAACAATTGAATTGCTTTAAGCTGGATGATTGAATCATCATTTTGTCACTTCTATGCTAGAACAAATTCCATGCTTGAAACAATTTGTGTTCGCCACTGCTCCAAAGATGTTCCACTTGAAATTTCCCTTTATGCTATGTCACACACGCACTCTAGATTGCTTCAATAGGTTGTAAATTTGTATGCCTCCTCTTCCACTTTGCAAAGCCACTTAGGCATGTTGACAACCTAGGATAGGATTTGAGTACCTCAACAATTGAAGACTAATAATGCCTTCCCAAAAGGTTAAAAGAAAAAGAAAAGAAGAAAAAGAAAAATAAAATCGTGGAGTTTTGCTTGAAAACCCGAGCACCTGGTCACGGTGTATGGCGAAAAGCCTTGAAACCTGATGCCCTACTCTAATTGGTCAGGGGGGAGTCATCGATTTTGTGTTCAAGCACGGGTGGATAGGTAGAATTTAGCGAATTGTGTGCTTGACAATCACTGAAGACCAGGTGAAGCCTTTAGAGTTAGTGGTCTTTGATCCTTTGGCTTGATGCCCTAAACTCATGGTTGGGAGTCGTTTCTGGACCCTGCTACATGGACTTTGGTGAAGTCGGATTTTTAAGCATTGCATCCTACAATATAATTGAGAAAGCAAGAGAAGTGTAACCAGCCCTATCTTAATTGTTCAACAGTTTAAGGCCATGTCAATGCTAGGTTGGGGGAAACAAATTTTGCATTTTATTGACTCAATCTAGATACAAAATGAACCATTAGACTTAGGTGGAAATCCAAGTTGAAAATCATGGAAACAGTGTTGTTCTAAAAATTGTTCTTATGGATCTATTCAGATATAGGTTTTCAAATGTTGATTCCAATTGTTCACTTTAGCAATGTTAGTTTGTATATAAGCATAATAACCTTTTGAAATACAACCTTTTTGAAAATCACCACATGCATCTCAATTTTTATTTTGCACGCTAAGGGACTAGCAACGCTTTGGGGGTGATTATGCTCAAAAAGTGTAATTTCAACCCTATATTAGATAGGTTTTGAGTGCTTGATCATTAATCATGTCATTTATCCCAATTGAAGTGTTCATGTCATCTTAGTAGCACTTATGCCAATTTGAGGGTGTTTTTGGTTGTTTTGTAGACTTTTATACACATTTGAACTTCAACCTCAATGCAAATGATCGATCATGAGGTTGGAATTTTAGTCTCAGCCATCAACAAGCCTAAAATCAATGGAAAAACAAAGGTAAAGTGAAGAAAATGAGATGCGCTTGAAGACAGACGAGGAATGCAGAACAAAGAAAACAGTAAATTCGCAATCCGCTAAGGCAAAACCAAACAGCAACCTCTTGTAAATTCTCGCAAACTGTTGGCAACAACAAGTAATCTCGAAGACACATTGGCGAAATTCGCCAGCAACTCCGCATCGCGCTATCATAAATTCGCTTCTCACTGAAAATTTCGCTAGCTTAGCGAAATTTCGCTAGCTAGCGAAATTCGTTAACTCCTTTGCCAAATTAACTCCTGCCAAATTCGCTAATTAGCGAATTCTCCTCAGAAGGAAATTTGCGTGCCTTGTCATCCTCAGAATTAATGCAACCAACAAACTTGGTGAATTACTCTCCATCCTATAACTTAGCTTAGTTATTAGGGTTTTTGGTATTTTCATACCTTGAGGAGGCCTATATAAAGCCCCTCTTGTTTTGTAAACCTAAGCAACAATTTCAAGCATCAGTTTGGGGAGAATAATAGTTGTAAGTTTTTACTTTTGTAAATAAATTGTTTTTATTTTAGTTTTGCTTTTATTTTCTCTTCTCTTCTTTCTTTCTCTCTCTTCTTTCTTTCACTTTCCCTACTGCCAAGCACACCTCTGAAGATGACAATTCAAGAGATGTTACTAAGCCTCCCTTCCTTTGAAGAGGAAGGAAGCTAGCTTTGGCAAGAGGTTACATGTTGTCCTCATGTACTAAAGTTATGGGTAGTGTATTTGCGGCCCTTATCTTCAAACTCACCAGAGCAACATGTATGTCATTGTCTCTGCCAATACTCTCCATGCTTTAGATCTAGTGCTTGAGCTTGACTGCAGGTATTCGTGGCTCTTAGGATGGTCCTTACTTGCCTATGAGGTAATATTCACATGTTAGGTTCTTCAAATTAGTGGTTAAATAACACTGGCTAATGGAGCTAAATGAATACTTTCCATGTTTCTTTAGTGGTTCAAAAGGTTTCAGCGAGAGATGCACTCGTGATTCTTGGGGATGGTCTTTACTAGCCTAGGTCAATACTCCATGCTTTAGGGTTTAGTGCTCAGTGAGAGATGCACGTGATTCGTGATCTTTACTATCTCAAAAAATGATAAAAGAATGTTAGGTTGTAAACAAAAAGTAGCCATATAACTATTATCCCCGCTATTGACCACATAGAGGATAAAACCCGAGGACAATGTGGTTCGCCTCACTGCTGGGTTAGTGACCTAAATCTTCAAAGTAAATTTCTTCATTGTTAATTTCCGCTTTTAATCTTCTGCTACACTCATGCTATGACATTCTTGCTTTGAATAAATTCCAAAGAGTCCAAATAAGTTTCTTACCTTCATGCCCTAATGCAACCATTTTTTATAAAGAAACCCATCCCCGTGTTCGACCTGTAATTCACTATACCGCAAAGAGTTTCACTACGCAGCCAGAGCTTTAGTATATAAATATTGTTGATTTTAGCTCAGGGCCTAATGGCACGAATCACTCACTGTCAGTCTGTGTTCTCCTTTTAACTTCTAGGTTTAGATCCCTTCGATTCATGCTTGAATGTGGGTAAGCATTTGGTAATCTTTGCCTACTTGATGCTTACATTAGATCTCGTGATGCCTATTAGTTATCATTTATTACCCATTGTAATGTGTGTCAAGGAGACTCGCTGAACTCTAACTGTATCATTAATGTATAGTGGAATGCCATTTTCTGTAGAGAATTTTAATAAGGGCTGGTTTTTATACTACATGAAGATCCTGGGTCGAGATGATTATAGGTCATCCTCCCTAACGCGAGGAAATGACCCCGAAACCCTCGCCTGTCCTAGATCCTAATCTCAATATCCTGATACTTCAAGGAGATTTCTTTTATTATTTTTCTTATTTTACTTCAGTTTATTTCCAGTTTTCACCATCAAAACCCCCACTGTTTTTACAAAAACCTTAAAATCCAAATTGAAATTCACCATTTTGAGCCAACAACAAATCATTTACACGAAGAAAACCCATCCTCAGAGCCTGACTCCTGTGAGCCACCATACGCAAAGAGCTTTGCTACTTGCAGAGTAGGAGGAATTTAGGTGTATAAATATTGTTGATTCCGGCACACCTACTATGGCACGAATTAGAAAGTGAACCACACCAATCCCCGATAATGGCGCCAAAAACTTGTTAACCAATTTTCTGACACAGCTACCAAAGACTAACTAAAGTCCCCCAGCGACGATAAAACTCAGAAGACTCCAAATATATATATATATATATATATATATATATATATATATATATATATATATATATGAAAAATATGGTTAAGGAGTGAATATGGTAATATTTCAAAAAAAAATCGATTTGAAATGTGTAGCAGATCAAAACTCGAAATGAAAAGTATTACCAACACTTATCACCTTTCCACAAGTGCACGAGTCATATAAGTAATAAAGTGGACTCTAAAAGTCCGGATATCGTACCCACAAGGATTGGAGGTTCTCTCTAATTGGAATTTGATCACCCCGATTACAAGGGCTCTTCACTATTTAGGCGACCAAATAAGATGTGGAATAAAATAAATTTAATTGAAATAAAAACTGATTTAAAACTAATCCTAAAATCTACCAAATAAACAACTACTTAATTGTAAAAGGTATGAAGAGAGGCACTAGGGATGGGGATAATTATTTACAAAACAGTTTGCATTTCCTTAAAAGCGCAAAATTTGTGAGTTGAATGTTGGATTTGTCCAAGAGCAATGTAGTATAGCTTGGATTTCTCTATACACTATACATTTCACTAATTAACAGACCATATTCCTTTTTAGGACAAATGGGTCTGAATATTTTTCCTTTTCAGTACTTCACACCCAAATCTTAGGACTGAAGAATTTTCGCCCCTATAGACAAAATAATGCAAGCCTTCTCCAATGTAATTGATACCTCAGCAAACAAATCTATTAAAGTTATCTCTTTCCTTGATTAGATCTATGCTAACATGGGATCGAGGTCATTCTATCAATTTGAGGTGAGACCTCTAAACATTAAACTGATACATCATCTAATTAATCCTCACACCATGAGTAAATTAGAGATCTATCAAAGTAGTCTTTTAGAGGTCATTCGTTCCATAATATTAGTTTAATACACCCTGCCATCGCTTCTTACTCGTGAATCTCCATCTCTGTCACTCTAAAGGGCTTCCTCAAAATCGTGAGCAAAGATACAAATTCTTCCGGCATATAAGCTACTAATATTCTGAACAACCACTTATATGAACAGTACAAATTATATAAATTCAGTATTCAAACCAACAAAATAACTGTGAATCTGCAAATTTAAAATTTCAACAATTAATCCCCACCCCTAGAGGGTGTTTAATGTTCCATTACTGGATTCCAATCATCACCAATCAAACAAAAAGTAAGAAAATGAAGAAAGACATCAAGAGACAAGGAGTAAGAGAAAAATCCAGATTTTAGTTTAAATCTTTGTCTGAACAGTAATGAAATCTGAATCTCTATTATACAGCACCGAAATTGCTTCAATATAAATAAAAATATGTTCTAAAACTACTCTAAGATCTATTAAAAATCAAAATCTATAGCAAAACTAAGAAAATGGGCGTTTAGAGAGAGAAACCCCATGAGAGGTGTTCTCCTACCTCCTCGTTGCCCTAAAAACTTAAAAAAAATGAGTATTTATAGTCCTAGGGTGAAATGGGCTTGAAAACAAGCCAAAATATCAATTTTCGGCATTTTGGTTTTTCCTGAAACATGTCATGTGATGCAGTTTTCATCATGACTGTAGTTTCTTTATTGCGATAGAGTTTTCTTTATCGCGGCAGAGTTTTCTCTATCATGATAGAGTTTGCTCTGTGCGACAGAAAACTTTGTCTCGACAGAGTTTGTTCTGTGCAATAGAAAACTTTGTCACAATGTATTCTTTCTTTTGTCGCGACAGAGTTTTCATATATAGCTTCATTCATCTTGTTTCGTGGCCATAAGTAACTTCTTCGTTTTAAATCGGATTTGGGAGTGTGAGGTGTCGTTTGAAAGCTCTTTGAATGTAGAATGTAACCATGAGTAGAGTTGATCTGTTTGATGCTCTAGATGATACAGAAAAATTTATATTCTCAATGACACATTGTGAGACATCCCGTTAACTCTATTTTTGGAAATTTTTTGCATATTTTCTTACTAAATTAGTTGCTTTCCATCAAAAATCCTGAAAAACCAAGTTTAGAGGAAATGTTATGAGTTTTACATGAATATGGATATAAAATACTCAAAATAGCATGTGAAATGAACTCAAAACATAGATGAGTTTTACACTCATCAGTATGTTAGACTAATATTATGGAAGTAATGAACTTGAAAGATTACTTTGATAGATAACTAATTTACTCATGGTGTGAGGATTAATTAGATGATGTATCAGTTTAATGTTTAGAGGTCTCACCTCAATATGATAGAATGACCTTTATCCCATGTTAGCATAGATCTAATCAAGAAGAGAGAAAACTTTATTAGATTTGATGGCTGAGATACCAATTACATTGGAGAAGGCTTACTATCCTTCATAGCGCCTTCGGGCCCTAAGAAAGGTGAAGTAATCGGTTAGGAAAAATACCCAGTTCTTAGAAAGAGGATTCTATCCTACAAGTAGTTATTTAGACCCATTGACCTAGTAGGAATATGGTTATCTAAATAGTGAAATGTATAGTGTCAGGAGGAATCCGAGGCTTTACTACATTACTCTTGGACAAATTAGCATTCAACTCACAAATGTTGCGTTTTCAAGGAAATGCAAATTCATTGTTAAATGATTATCACCATCCCTAGTGCCTCTCTTAATACATTTTAGACTTTAGTAGTTGTTTGCTTGATAGATTTTAGAATTAGTTGATTAGTTTTAAATCAGTTTTTATTTTAGTTAAATTGATTTTAGTTCTCATCATATTTAGTCACCTAGATAGTGAAGAGCCCTTGTACTCGGAGTGCTTAAATTCCAATTAGAGAGAACCTTCAATCCTCGTGGGTATGATATCCGGACTCCTAGAGTCCACTTTATTATTTATATGACCCGTGCACTTGCGGAAAGGGGATGGGTGTTGGTAATACTTTTCATTTCAGTTTTTGAGTACACTTACTTTTTAAAATCAGTTTTTTGAATATTAACCACATTCACTTCCTTGGCCAAATTTTTATATATAATACATCATTTGGTCCTTATAAGAAAAATTAACTAAAAAGCTAAACTAAAACTAAATTGATGGAAAAGAAATAAAAGAAAAAAAGAAAAATATATATATATATATATATATATATATATATATATATATATATATATATATATATATATATATATATAAAGAAGTCTCCAACTACCCAGAAGTTCCATTTTCGGCGGCAGTTGTGCACAATGCCCTAGGTTCTTCTATTTATAGAATTTCAAATGATGGGCCGCACTTCGAGGCTGAAATTGTGGATCCCCAATAATAGGCCCAATTGGTGGCTTTGTCGCGACATAGAAAAATTATGTTGCGACATAGTTGCCATTTTTGTCCTCCAGCTTTGTTGTGGCTTGTAGCGTTCTATCGCGACATAGTTTCACGCCTTTTTCTTGAATTATGTCGCAACATACTTTGAAAATGTCACGACAGAGTTCTATTGAATTTGTCTTGTAATTATCGGGACATGTGTGTCTTGTGTCGCGGCATTTATTTAGTGCCTTGCAGCTCGAATACTTGAATGGTATGTCGCGACATAAAAGCTTTGTTGTGACAAAGTTTCCTTCTTGATGCTCTTGATTATGTTGAGACATAAAATTTCTATGTCGTGAAAAAATTTCTTAGCTTGTTGTATGTCGCGACATAATTTTGAAATGTCACGACATAAATTAACTCCTTTGCTCAGACTATGTTGCGACAGTCTTATGTTCTCTTCTAGGCGTTTCTCTTCAATTTATGTGGCGACATTGTTTCCGATTGTTGTGACAAATATCTCCTCGCTTCAACTTCTTCACATTATGTCGCGACATACCATCAGGTCGCTGACATTCTTTCAGAGTTCTTCAACCTCGTCGCGACAATAACTTCTCATGTCACATGTGAGTTTCATCTCAAATTTCTTTATGTTACGCACAGCCACTTATTATTAAAACTTCACATGACATAGTATTTTTGTCTTGCGATGCTGTCTCTGAACTTTATGTCGTGACATACTTTGAAAATGTCGCAACATATTTCTTGCCATGATCTTGTCATTTGCTAAAATGTTTGTCACAACATAAAAACCTTTTTCGGGACCAACTTGTCTGACTTGTTTCATTACTCTGCCATTTTCTATCTTTACATAGTTTTGTTTGTCGCGACATTTTTTCTTCCCTCTTCAGCTCTTTAAGTCGCAACAAAGTTTTGTTTTTTGATTTCCATTATGTTGCAACATTAATTTCTTTGTTGCAACATTTATCATTAAATCCCACTCATATTATGTCACAACCAAGTTGTAAAGTGTCGCGACAATCTTCACTTCTAAGTTGAGTTCAACTTATCTTTATTGCGACATATCATTGCTTTTTGCTACATAGCTTTGTTGGTTACCTTGAGATTGTGTCGCGACATTCTAAAATTATGTCGTGACATTTCAGCCTTAGCCAATTTTCTGCTTTTCTTATTGGAATTGTTTCTTTTTCATTCAAAACCTGCAAAACACAAAGTTGGTGAATATTCCATAATTCAGCAATAAAATAAATCATAAACTTCTAAAAATATGCCAGAAAAATGGACTAAAAATAGATGAGTTTAGGACTCACCAATCAACCATTTTTTTTTACAAACAGAAACATGAGGCTCGTGTCTTTTATGCAAACATAAATCATAGGACAGGGCAATTCATTGGAACTGAGACCCAAAAGAAAGAACTACAAGAAACATGGAAGTCATTCATCTAAATTAAACTCAAATCTACACATGCATACAGAAGACATGAGGTGTGTGTCAAGATTCTTTTCTAATTTTCTAGGAAATAAATGGCTAAATACTTTGAACACAACAATGCAACACTCTTTGTGAGGGTTCTTCTTCACAGCAACTGTGCCTTCAGGACTATTGCTTGCAATTCCTTTGTTTTCTATATAAGGTTGGAATGTGGAAGGTGGAAGGATTAAAGTATTTCTATTTCTTAGAGGCCACGCAATTCCGACAAGCTAGCGAAGAAGCTGTAATGTTTGAACATTCATGAAATAAAGAATCTTGGAATGATACATAAAATTGTAATTAATTATACTTAATATAATGAAATTTATTCCATAGGAAATTTTGTTATATTTATATAATTAATAAGGATGAAATACTAGATTATTTTCATAATCTTCCCACATAAATTATGAATTGATACATAATTTAATAGTTTTAACTTTAAGGATAGAAATGCAAATTATACAAAGTGGTCTCGGAATTTTGGAACATTAGTGGTAATTTGTGTGGACTATACATGTCTAGGAAAGTTCTGACAAAAGGGCGATAAGAGCCTCAAGGCTAGCGGTTATTAAAAGGGACCATTATGACCCCTCCATTTATCTGGGGACTTTCTTGGTGTATATAAATGCATTTTCCTATTTGTTTCTTAGGTTACCGTTCACCCATCAAAGTTAAATAATTTGAAATTTCTATCATAAATTTAAAGTCAACTAGTTAAATAAAGATTTAGCCCATAGGTAATCTTAATTAAAATGATGTAGTATGTCTACATCAGTAACACATGCAACAAGGATGTTTCAAATCTAACATAAGCTTTTGGACTTTTTATAGTATCTCAACCTGCTAGTTACACTGATATGCACCTAGAAATTCCATAACTTAGAGGTGAGAACTATAAAGTATGGAAAGAAAGGATTCTCCTTCATTTAGGGTATATGGACATCTATTATGCCATAAGGAAATCAAAACCACCAAAAGTGACAGAAGAAAGCACATCAAGTCGTTAAACGAGTTTATGGTAGATCCATCGCTCCACTGTAATGTTCATTAAGACAAAAATCACTACTAGTATTAGAGGTTTTATCGAGCAATATGATAAGGTCCAATATTTTCTTAAGGCCATTGACGAACAATTCATCACTTCAAACAAGGCTTTGGAAAGTACCTTGATAATGAAATTCACTTCCATTCGTATCACAAGCGTTAGTGGTGTGCGTGAGCCCATCATGCAAATGAGGGACATTACAACTCAACTTAAGATACTCGAGATAGATATGTCAGAGTCCTTCCTAGTGCACTTTATTATGAACACTCTTCCTCATCAATAGCCTTTTAAGATCTTTTACAATACACATAAGGACAAATGGTCAATTAATGAATTAATGACCATGTGTGTTCAAGAAAAAAGAGAGGCTCGTCATGTAATTGGGTGAAAGTGCGATGCTAGCTACAACTCATAGGAAGAACAAAAGAAAGGATATATCTCAATCTTACACTTCTAAATCAAATCAGAAGGGGAAAGGTAGAATACCACCTCAAGCTTATATCAAGAAGGAAAATAAGTGTTTCTTCTATAAAAAGAAGGGACACGTGAAGGAATATTGTTCTAAATTCAAGAAGTGGTTTGAGAAAAATGGAATCCATCATCCTTGGTTTTGTTATGAATCTAATATGGTTAATGTTATTACTAACACCTGGTGGATTGATTATGGTTCTACAATTCATATTGCAAAATCCTTGTAAGGAATGCAAAACCTAAGGAAGCCAATGGGAAGTGAGCTAAGCCTCTTATTAGGCAACAAGATAGGTTCACATGTGGAGGCTATTGGGACATGCACGTTAACTCTAAGTAAAGGCTTTGTTTTAGTTTTGGAAAGGACCTTTTATGTACCAATGGATAAACAAGTTCAATACTTACCTCATAATCTTGAACAAACATTTGAACCACAAGCTCCTTAGAGAGAAAATGGTCCAACATTAAGACGATCTACCATAATTTTTAAAGAGTCTTATTTGTGGTATAAATGTTACAAGAATGAGTTGATCCAGCGAAGAGCAGCCCAAGCTCCTGACCTTGCCTTGTGCTGCCTAAAGGGGCGTAAGTGCCATCAATAAATGAATCTTTAAGACCAAAAGAGACTCATTAGGCAATATTGAAAAATATAAAGAAAGAAGCAAGACTCGTGTAATGGCCCACGCCATCGTACCCGACCGAACCCGGAGGCTGAACCCGAACCAAATACAATTACTTTTCCAAATACATTTCAAATACTCAATGAAAATATATATACGTAAATACCACTTTAACATAAGCAAATTTATCATTTGATCACAAACTCTTTTTCATTCGATGTGGCATTTCATACCCATTTGGCCCATTTCCCACCTTATATTAACAATGCGGCATTATTAAATGCTTTCAATATCCAAATATTTAGAAACATAATCAGGAGTTCAATTTACATAGTGTTTGTACAAATGGAGTTTAATTAATTTCATGTATGCATGACTTTGTTTTTACTTATCCTCCCATGACTTTGACGATGACTTAACTATCAGGTTCACGCCCTGCACTGCTCTCATGGTACAAGCACGATGATAAAAAACAAAGCGCTAAGCATTTTCATGCTTAGTAGTTCTATATAGTTCTCTCTTCCATTTTAGTTTAAAACAAATCATGCAATTTTTCTAAACAATGCTTTTTAACCTTTTTGAATGATCAATGTAATACATTACATATATTCATTTTATATACATTCATTTATAGTTTATTGATCATTCCAAATATGCACGTTCATATGCAATAAATCGTTCAAAAACACAAATCATGCATTTGACAATTTTATTATCATTTCAATTTGCCCTGTAAATAATTTAATCATGCTGTGCACAGATAACTTAATCAATCGCACTGGCCCCATTGGTCGCAGCCTCAGATAAACATTTTGTTTTATAACATGTAAAGACATCTCGCTGGGCTGTTGACTGGTTATTAAAAATCCATTCGTGAACACTATTGATATTGTCCAGCTGGGCTACGGATCAGAGTGACACATCATTACGTTCATTCGAAGTACTGCTAATTTGACCCTTATTGGTATACTAATCTATCCTCAACTCGAATTTAACAGTTAAAATTCTATTAAGGGCGTTCAAATCATTCATAGAAAAATACAGTATAGTATGTACATTTATACAAACACTTCATTTTTAATACTCATGCAATTTTTCATATGCAAATCATTTCACAATTAATTGCTCTAAATCAATTAAAACAAATCAATATGCTTTTTCTTATAAATCATTTCAAGAATTCAAATCATTTGTAAATCATTCAAACACTTTGGAATTAAAGAGAGAAGTGGAGAACAAAAACCACTCATTTATACTTCAAACAGAGCACACATGCATATTCATATAAAACCTTTTAGATTTAGTTTGTCAAACAAAACACAAAACCGAAACAAGGAAAGAAGTGTGAAGAAAAAACCTAAAAAGGTTGTTGCTCTTCAATTCCTATCCTCAGAATCCCGTTCTTAGGTCAAGATTCCTCATCACCAACCCCTAATCCATCACAAATATTTCACAATCAAAGAACAACCCAAGGAGAAAAAAAATCAGTTGTGCATTCTAGGATTTTTGGTTAGGATTGATGTCTACCCAATACACCTTCACTTGAAAAATTTTCTAGGGACACATGAGCCATTTTTTGCTCATCTTCCTTCAAGAAGATGATAGCTCTATAAGTATATTTTCAGTAGGAATTGGAATCATCTAATTTGGATCACCCAAACTCAAGTTACGGCATTTTAATGCAAAACTGGTTGGTATGCCCAACTCACTTGATTACCTACTATTATTCTCGATTTCAGGGGTCTTAAATCCATAAATTGGTAATGGTTCCTTCTACCGATTTTAATATATGGTTCTAAGGTTTCTTCTCCAATTGGATTCATCCAATTTGGATCACCAAAACTCAAGTTATTGCATTTTACATCCAGACTACTCTAATTTGCAAAACAGAATCAGATTGTTCTTGCACATAACTCCACTTTGATGGGTTTCTGGTGGGAACTTTGGGGGTTACAAATTGCATACACTTCCTTCAAGTAAATTATTCCCCTAGAAGTATAGTTTAATCACTCAATTTGGATGAGTGAAACTCAACTTACGACCAAAACACCACAACTACACCTAAAACAGAGCATACTTGTTAGCTACTCAAAACTCACCTTTAAGCCCATATTTGGGAGCCTTAGAGCTAAACTTTGCTCCTGGTCCCTTCTATACATTTGTAGATCTAGCTCGTATGGGTCTTTATCAATTGGAATCACTCAATTTGGATGATTATAACTTAACTTATAGCCGAAATAAAAACAAGGGTTTTGAAATTTTTTTGACAAGAACTCCTTTGAAACTTCATCATTTCCTTTATACAAACATTCCTCAAAACCAATCAAAACCAATCAAAACAATGCAAAACACCCAAACTGGAACTAAACCATCCAAAAACACTTTTTACACAAAGCTAGGGTTTTTCTCTCCAAACCCAAACACAAGAAAATAGGGCTTTAGTTAGGTTTCCATACCTTACCCTTACAAGCCTCTTATTTCTTCTCTTCTCGAACTAAGCTTCGATTCTACAATATCGAGAGAAAAACACCCAAGGAATTGCCTTCCTCCTTCTCCCCTAACGATCTTTCTTTCTCTCCTTGTGCAATGAGAAACCTTTCATTTACAAGACCACCTTTGGTCTTTTTCTTACAAGATTAAGGCCTTGTTCTGCCTTCACTTTTAATTAAGTTTTTTTTTTCCATTTTTTTCTATTCGTCCTTTCATTTCTCTTTCATTTACACTTCAACTTAACCCAAGTATTCCACTTTGGCATATTGATTCTCTTTATTTATGACCTTTGGGTCTCACTGTAACTTATAATTTACCCTTATTTCTTGAATTAATTTTTTTTTTATCAATTTAAACGCCGGGAAAATACAATTTAATTTATTTTATACCCTAAACATGTTATCAAACTGTTAGGGAATTTTCAGGTTGTTACAACTTGTTGCTAAGGAATTCACTCAAAAAGAAGGAATCGATTACATAAAGACATTTTCTCCTATATCCAAGAAAGATTATCTTTGTATTATTTTAGCATTAGTTGCATATTTCGACCTTGAGTTGCAAAAAATGGATGTGAAAATGACATTTCTTAATGGTAATCTAGAAGATGAGGTATATATGAAACAACTTGAAGGTTTCTCTCCTAGGGAAGGTGAACATTTGGTTTGCAAGCTTAAGAAATCCATATACGGTTTGAAACAAGCCTCCCGTCAATGGTATTACAAATTCAATTGAGTGCTTTCTTCATTTGGTTTGGTTGAAAACCCATCGATCAATGCATATACCAAAAAGTTAATGGGAGTAAAACTTGTTTCCTTGTTTTATATGTGGATGACATTTTACTTGCAACCAACAATACGAAAATAATGCATGCATTGAAACAATTCCTCTCTAAAAACTTTGATATGAAAGGTAAGGGTGAGGCACCTTATGTCATTGGCATTAAGATCCATAGAGAAGAAAAATCCATTGTGATACATAGCTGAATAATACTCATGATTGGAGGACCTATCTCTATGATTCATGTACTTTGTTACTCAAATATTTCGATTAACGTTTGCACCATGTGGAGAATGTAATGTTTGAACATTCAAACATTTAAATTTTTGGTGAAAATGTTGCATCCACTTGTGAAAGGATATGGTGGTAATGGTTTAGACATCATTTCATTCATGAAACGATGTGGTTCTTGATTAGAGAACCACTATATAAATGGGTCCCCTCTTGCTGCTCTCTTAACAAGAAAATTCATTCATTAAGACCACCATCAATATTGAGAGAGTAAGGCAAGGGAAAAGTCAAAATGAGTTTTATGGTCTTGTTTACTGCATTTGGAAAATTAATGGCTAGAGGACGTGCTTCACTTCTTCCTTCAGAATAATCCTCCCCCAATGGCAACCTTGGTAGCAAATCATACTAATTTAGAAAGCCAACATGCTGAATATCAGTGAAGACTGCATGATTATGTTTTCTAACAAAAGCAAAGGCAGAAAACTGACTAAAACAATACTTCCAAAAATCAGTCATAAGCAATAAAAATTTTCAAAAAAAACTGCATGATCTTCGTATCTTTCCATGCGAAAGTGGTGTAAGCCACCATAACACCTAGTAAAATAAATTGAAGGTCATAATCTTCAATAGGAGGTCATGGGCAGCTAACTCTTTTAGTAATGTATGTAATATTTGCACAATTTTCTATAGGGTGTCTCCATAATCTTCCACCATAACAGAAGGTTGAACACAATGATAGGGTATTGTGAAGGCTGAACATAATGATGGGTACTGCAGACTCCAAACTAATTTCACTCCTAAGAAGCAAACAAAAGGTTGTAGCGCTGAATGATTTGTAGTGAAAAACTTTGGAAATTACAGGTTATGTCACCACTCACCAAATGTTTTATGGAAGGCTCAATCTTCAATGCACGTTCACACCTTTCTTTTAGATGTAATACTACAACTTGCTGCATTAAACATTGTAAGAGGATGCAAAGCAAATGAAGAAATTAAAAAATATATATAGTAGACCTTTCATTGTTCAACTTGAACTACATATAGAAGCTAGGTTTGAAATTTGTAATAACCTAGAAAGAGGTAGAAATATTAGCTCAAGAACTTCTGTCTTCACTACTTGCAGAAGAAATGAGAATTTCAAAGATTACACATAGTCCTGCTCAGAACGCCTGCTCCGAGAGAGCGAGCACATGTAATCAGAGGGGCGTATAAGAACACCAAGTGAACTTGTAATATTTTTGGAGTTATTAATAAGGATGAAAATATGAAATGATAAATTTATGGAACTTTGAATTGTGGTACTAAAACAAGGGTAAAAGTGTAATTGATATAAAGGATATGAAAATCATTAAATGAGTAGAGATGGGCCATAATAGAAATAACAAGAGTTGTCTTGCAATATTAAAGTGATCAAGGACCCCTTTTTCAATTAAGGTATAAAAAAAATGATATGGAAGTTATAATGTGAGAAGATAGGATGCCAAAAATTGAAATAAAATAAGTTGATTTGCAAAAATTAAAGGATGAAGCTGACTTCAATGGCAATTACAGAGAATGGGATTACAAATGTGATGAGACAAACAAAAGCCAAACTCATTTTTGTCTCACAAAAGCTAGGGCTCACGTTTTTGAGAGGAGAGAAAAGAGCAAGGAGAGGAAGAGGAGGAAGAAGAGGAAGAAGAAGGAGAAGGAGAAGAAGGCCAAACCAAGGTATGTTTTTGTCTTGAATTCATGAGTGTTTTGAATTCCTAAGGTTTTGGTTTGGAGAATTGTTGCTCCTTTGTCTAGGGTTTTGGAAGAGATCACTCAAACCCTAGATTTTGTTGAGGTTTTGTAGGTAAAACCCCAATTGGTGTAAAATAAACATGAAATCATCATATTTATATGGTTTATAGAAGAATTGGTGGACCTTTGGTTGAATTCATAAGATTTTCACTTAGGGTTTTGTGGTATGAGGTTCCAAATCATCAATTCAAGTGTTGTGGAGTTGTTTTGAGTTAGATTTTATGTGGTTTTTGAGGTATTATGGAATAGTTGTAAAAAAGAGAATGTTGGGTTTTTAAAGGGAATGCCGCCAAAATTTTCGTAACAAACCCCCGTTCTTGGTTTGGATATAGGCTATAATCATCCAAATCAATTGCTTCCCCCAATTGGTAAAGAACCATAAGAGATAGGGGCTACAAATGTATAGAAGGGACCAAGAGCAAATTTTAGCTCCAAGGCTCCTAAATACGGACTAAAAGGTGAGCTCAGCCTACACTGGCTATGCTCGTTTTGGGTATGGTTGTAGTGTTTGGTCATAAGTGGAGTTTCACTCATCCAAATTGAGTGATTAAAAAAATTATGGGTAAAATAGACTTCAGGGAAGAGGTTATCTAAAGGAAAATAAATTGTAACCCCAAAGTGCCAGAAAATTTCCTTGAAGAGCTATGCATTCCTGTTTCACACTGAAAATTTGAGTATAAAATACAATAATCTCTATTTTGCATCCAAACAAGGATTCCACTTAGAGAAGAAACTCTTAGAAACCATAGCTTTCAAATGAGGAAGGAAAAATATTTAATTTATGAGCAGATTCCAGAAATCAAGGATAATAAGTAGTGATTCAGCTGATAACTAATTGGTGGTGAAAACATGTCAGAATCCTGTGTTATGTGGTTTAGGGGTTTAGAGAAGGAATTTTAAATTCGGAAAATTTAAAGAGATGTCATTGATACAGAAAGGACTGATCTTGAGAGTTTCATAATTTTTAAAGACCTTTTGAATAATTTTTGCAATAAAGTCCATAGAGTATTGTTGGAAAAAAGGTTGCCAAATTATGTTTTTCGTTAGGCCTGTTTTTTTAGTGCCTCATGCAAATTGCGAATTTGGCTTTATATAAATGTTAGTGACCCCAAAGTGACTTATGCGTGAAGTACGTTGTTTACGCTACATTAGGTATTAACACGCTGTCGTATTCAGCTGAGGCAGCCAAAAAGCAAAAAGGAAGCAGGAGTCAGGCTAAAGCTCTGGGAAACAAAGAGGTGAGTAAAACCTACTTTTGAAAATTGAGTTTTAAAAGGAAAGATTTTTTTAATGTTAAAATGAAAAGTTTAGTGTAAATGTTTATATATGTATATTAAATATGTATGATATGTTATGCATTATGAAAGTTTAAAATGTGTAAAGAATATACATGTGTTTTAATGATAAAGTAAAGGATTTGAATGGATTTATAAATGTATTTGAAGAAATATTTACTGATGGTTACCCTAACCTCATATGATTGTTATGATCTATATAAGTTTGTACCTAAGAAGGTAAGATTTAGAGAGGGAAACACAATTAGATACTAAATGTGAGGGGAGGGAAATAGATTTTAGTGTAATATCCTTACACGTGATAAGGTGTTATGACTGGAACCCTATGCATGGTGTGAGTTTCTCCGCAAAGATAAAGGGTTGGTGACCGGATTTAGACCGCCCTCACCGTTAGTATCCGAACCGTTCTGTGTTTATCCCCTCGGATTCCATCGTAAAGAAAGGTTAAGGCATAAATGGATTTTTAATTGTATGGGTATTTATTACTTTGATATATACTGAAAATGTTATCTTAATGAAAATATACACTCACTGGGCTCCTTTAGCTCACTCTTTTCCATATGTTTCAAAAACATTTTCAGGACCCGAGACAGGTGCGCCGGTAGAGCATCCCCCTGCACAGTGAGTCGAGCCATCGAGGAGACGACGCATGTGACTGCCTTGTATATATATTTTGCATATTGTATATGTTGAATATTTTGTCATGTATATATGTATATATGTATATATTTTGGTAAGGAACTACGTGGGCTTTGATCCTTAGTGGACGAGGTACGTAGGCGGTCGACTTAAGTCCGGCTCAAGCCCAATCTTTTTTATAAAACTGTGCATGGAATTGAAGAATTTTTGAATGTTTTGATGATTGAAGTAAATAAATTTATATGTGTATATATTTTGCTTGATTGAGTTGTGTGCTTAATCGTCAGGACGAGAGTCCTAAAATGGAAGTTGAGAATTGAAAGATTAGAAGTGTTTTTAAATGTTTTCGCAGGTTTTTGTAAATTTGGGAAAGTCCGAAAAACAGAGGAAACTCTAGCCGATTTTCTGAAAAATCTAAGTATTTGAAAAAAAAAAAAAAGTAAGAAAAGAAAAGAAAAAAAATATTTTTACCACTTCACTTCCGCATTATTTTCTAAAGATATGTTAAGATTGTAAAGGGGTTCGCTCCATAGATTTTATTTGATTGTTTGTCGAAAAGCCTATATCCGCTGATGTCGGAGGTCCCCTAGTTCATGAGGTTAATCCGGCCCGATCCTTCAACGTGGGTATCGAGCCAAGGTTTTGAAAATGTTATAAAGATTTGAAAATTTTATTTTCATATGATTGTTTTAAGGTTTATTTTTAATTGTATAAATTATTTATGTGATTTAAAATCATATATGCATTACATGACATATTAAAATTTTGAATTATAGAAATGTCAAGCCGAGGTTTAATCTACCATCAGAGAGCTCTGAGGCATTAGTACCACCACTCGAGAACATGTTGATGAGTCTCGCGATGTTCCTCTACCCACAAGACATAGCCACCCTATGCTCTTCAGAGCGCCACCGCCTCCGAGTCGCGGAGGATGATACCTTTAGAAAGGGGGTATGGTCGCATTTTTAGCCATCTGACACGGCAGCCTCGAGAGCCTGTAGCTTCCCATGGGGAGAGGGGGGCGAAGCTGGGGTAAGCATGGAACCATGATGGATCGGGAGATCTAAAAGGCTTCACATGTTAGAGGGAAACGAAATGGGGCCCACCAGTGACGAAGGTACAGACGAAGGTAGATGGTCACTTTTTCCGCCTTTCTCCTACGGACGCAGCGCAGGGAGTGGTGGAGGCGCCGAGGAGATGCCCGTAGGAGTGTCCTAGGCACAACCAAGGAAGAGTTTATGTGATAAGTTTGTTCAGCCACATGCGCAGATGCGAAGGTCGAGGAGTTCTTAGCTCGGAGCAAGGGATACCTCCGTGACGCATTATGAGCTATTTTTCTGAGTCACGTGACATGTTCCATTTATCAAGATAATGAAGTTTAAGACCAAGAGGTTTGTCGTAGGTCTTAGTCCAAGCCGACAGTGACCATAAGAAAGGCCGACAACCCACAATACGCACACCCGTAGTGTAGAGGCCACAAAGTGGCTTGAGGAGCACTAATGAACCTGTGCCACGCCTACCAGGATAGAAACTGAGCGGGTCGACTGGTTCAAGGGAGGTTCCAAGAAGGGCCCAAGAGGGGGAGCAAAGACACAAAGGACTCCGGCAAGAAGCCTAGTCAAGGGCGCCCATCAGGTTCGGGGCAGGAGGCCAAAGACGTAGCTTCATGGTCCAAATCCGCAGTGTGCTCAAGCCTGCGGAAGAACCATTACGCGCAGCAGATTGGGTACGCATAAAGTATTATGCGTGACAAATGACACTTCGCCACAGAGTGCCCATGTGACAGCTCGCAAAGGGATCGGGAGGATGTGACAGGACAAAAAGGCGCCTGCTGGCCGGGTAGAGGTCGTGGTCAGTCGAGGCCCAGCAGGCCCCACTACACTTACTAAACCGGGAGGACTAACAGTAGAGGTCACCATCCGCAGACGTATGGGGACGACTGCACACGTGCTAGGGTGTTTCTGCAGGAATACCCAACAGGAGGCGTGATGTAGCACTGTGAGGTCATGAAAGGTACTTATCCAAGTTTTTGATAGGAGTTTATGTCTTGATAGGATCCGGTGTTACTCACTTGTTTATTTCTGCGAAATTTATTGCACAAGTGAACATAGAGATACAGCCCATAGATTGTAGTATGGTAGTCTCCCTTCCTACCGGAGATTCACTTATAGCAGATAGAGTATACATGGGTTGTAGAGTGATTATTGAGGGCCATGAGTTTAAGGCTAATTTGGTATTGTTGGACATCCAGACTCGATAGATCTGGGGGACGGATCGGTTGTCTCGACATCACGCCACCATGGATTGCTTCAGAAAGAAGGTTCTCAGAGACCGGGAACCAGAGATTACTTTTGTGGGGGTAAGGAAGATATTGTCCTCGAGTATGATGTCCGTGATGATGGTCGAAAATGCTCTCGAAAGTCATATCCGGTATCTAGTCTATGCCGAGGTGAGATGATGATATGAGATCGAAGACATTTCAGAAGGTCGATAAATTTCAATGTGTTTCTGCATGATCTTCCAGATTACCCCGATAGAGAGATTGATTTTCGACGAGTTAGCACTGTAGGGACGTAACTAATTTCGAGAGCGCCTACAGATGGCCCCCGTAGAATTGAAAGAACTTAAGGTGCGATGGAAGAAATGGTCAACAAGGGGTTCACAGACCGAGCACGCCTCTCGGGAGCACTGGCTTTATTTCCAGGAAGAAAAAGGGACTAAGCATGAGATTATGTACCGACATCGAGCTGAATAAGGTAACACACAATCGCATCCGCCCGAGGATCGAAGGATCTCTTTGATCGCCACAGGAGCCAAGGTATTCTCCAAGATTGATTTGAGGTCGCTATCACGCTGAGAGTTCATGATTAGATGTTTCCAAGACAAAGATTCAAAACACTCCAGACGGCATTTTGAGTTTCTAGTCATGCCATTTGGACTTACGAATGCCCCAAATTCGCTTTTATGGATCTCGTGGAGCAGGATTTTAGCCTTACTTTAGACCGGCTTTGTTATCGTGTTTATTGACGATATATTTATCTATTCTAAAAGGAGAAGAACATGCAAGAGTAATCGAGGATAGTTCTCCGCAAACATCAAGGAACATTCCGCTATATGCCAAACTCAGAAGTGTCGGGGCTTTGGCTCGATGTCGCTGGGGACACATAGCCAAAAGAGAGGGGGTCTAGTGATCCGCAGAAGGCCTAAGTTATACTAAATTGGAAACCTCCTACGGTGTTACGGTAGATAAGGAGTTTTCGGCTCAAGGTGGTATTACCGTGAAGTCTGGGCTGAGGGATTTTCAAGATAGCCACATCTTTGACTAGATTGACAAGGAAAGAGGAGCCGTTTTTATGGTCGTGAGGTTTGTCAAGAGAGTTTTGATGAACTCGAAAAGGAGATTGACTCTATCTCCAAGATTTCTCATACACTTCCACTGTGGTAGGATGGATTTCAAAGTATCAGGATGCCTCTAGCAAGACCTAGGTTGTGTGTTAATGCGTAATGACAAGGTGATCAGACATGCTCAGGCAATTAAAGAAGCATAAATGTAATTATCCTACACACGACTGAGCTAGCAAATGTAGTATTTGGCTCTCGAGGATATGGAGGCATTACTTATACGGAGTGCCCCGTAGGATTTTTATGATCATAAGAGTCAAGGTAAAAGATCTCTGCTTACGCATGAATCGAATACGAGGCGCAGGAGATGGATTGAACTGACTGGCGATTTTGAATGTACCAGCTGAATATCATCCTTTAAAGGCGAACGTGGTGTAAGATGCTCTTAGTGAGGAGACCCATGAGTTCCCTATCGCACTTGAGGGCCGTGCATCTTTCTCGACTCATAGAATTGAGGTCCTTGGGTGTGAGACTGAACCGATGCATTCAGAGTACTGCTAGCCACATTTCATGTACGTCCCGTATTGATAGTCAGATTAGAGAGCTTTTATCTGGGATCCACGTATAGTAGTTGAGAGGTGAAGTACAGTCTGGTTAACGAGGGATTTGTTGAGAGGATGGTACCAAGGGTCATGGGGCGTAGGTCAGGCACTGGGATGTGTGTGATGTGAGGAGAGAGATTATGGAGGAAGCCCATTCCTCCGCTTATGCTATGCATCCGGAAGCACAAAGATGTATCATACCCTAAAGGAACACTCACCGTGGTGCGGTACGGGTTATGATATTGCGTAGTTCGCCTCCGATGTCTCACATGTCGCCAGGTGCCGAACATCAAAAGCCCGAAGCAGACTATTATGTCACTCCGATCCTCGCGGTAATGGGAAAGATTCACTACGGATTTCAGGGTAGACTTCCACGCTGTCGAGTGGCCATGATAATGATATGGGTGATCAGACAAGATCGACGAAATCAGCCCATTTCCTACCTATCGTGAATAGTGATTCATCGGATAAGTCAGCTCCACCACGCTATGGGAGAGATTATCGCATCGCATGGTACGCCGCCTATCGCTTCGCATTGCAGATCCCCGGTTTAATTTGCCAGCTTTGGCCTAGTTTATAGAATGCCTCGCACTAGACTACATTTCAAGACGCTTTTCATCCACGTATCGATGGCCAATCCGAGGACTATACAGACTTTAGAAGATATGCTTAGGCATGTGTTACGGATTCTGGGAGGAGTCGGGACACCCATCTACCCGATGGAGTTTGCATAATAACATTTATCAAACCAAAAGATGGTATGGCCCTTATGAGGCTCTTTATGGACTCGAATGTCGAACTCCAAATTGGCTTGGGACGAGGTAGCGAAAAGGAAATTAGTAGGTCTCGAATTGTCCTAGTGACTCAGGATAAGCATCAAAGTTATAAGTGGATAGACTAAAATTTGCACAAGACCGACAGAAGTTATGCGAACAATCACGTAGACTTAGAGCTCCGAGGTAGGGGATACAAAGATTTCGAGGATTTCCCATGGAAGGGCATACTAAGATTCGGGAAACGTGGAAAGCCGAGTCCACTGTATATCAATCCAGCATGATCGTTGAGAGGATCGGGGAGTGGCATATCGATTAGAGTCAGCTTTATCCGACCTCGATCGCAGATTCACGATGTTTTCCATGTTTCATGCTCCGCAAGTACATACTGCACTTTCACATGTATTGACATAGAAACCAAGTGGAAATACAAGAGAACTTGACATACCGAAGAGGAACCAGCGGCAGACCCTCGACCGCCGAGCAAGTTTCTGCGTTAACAAGACTATTCCACTGTGAAGGTTTCTCAGGAGGAGTCACAAGCAGGAAGCTACTGGGAGCCACAGCTCGATGCACCGCCGCATCTCTCAATTATTTTCTCCGAATGAGGTATTTTCCTTCCCCTTTCGCTTGAGTTTAGTTTATTCATTTCGGTGACTCAAATGTTCTAAAGGAGGGGAGGATTTTGTAACGCCCGTCCCGAGATAAAGGTACAAAAACACATGTTATCATAGGGGCGTATAAGAACACTAAGTGAACTTGTAAATTTATGGAACCCGGAATTGTGGTACTAAAACAAGGGTAAAAGTGTAATTGGCATAAAGGATATGAAAATCATTAAATGAGTAGAGATGGGCCATAATAGAAATAACAAGAGTTGTCTTGCAATATTAAAGTGATCAAGGACCCCTTTTTCAATTAAGGTATAAAAATGATATGGAAGTCATAATGTGAGAAGATAGATGCCAAAATTGAAATAAATAAGTTGATTTGCAAAAATTAAAAGGATGAAGGACTTATCGGGCAATTAAGGTATAAATGGGATTACAAATGTGACGACAAACAAAAGCCAAAACTTCATTTTTTGTCTCACAAAAGCTAGGCTCACGCTTGAGGATGAGAAAAAGCAGCAAAGGGAGGAAGAGGAGGGAAGAAGAGAAGCAAGAATGGCCGGTATATAATAGCGCCAAACTAAGGTATGTTTTTGTCTTGAATTCATGAGTGTTTTGAATTCCTAAGGTTTTGGTTTGGAGAATTGTTGTTCTTCGTCTGCGCTTTTAAGCAGATCACCCAAACCCTAGATTTTGTCGAGGCTTTGTAGGTAAAACCCCACTGTGTAAATAAAACATGAAATCATCATATTTATGATGAGTTTATGTAAGAATCGTGGACCTTTGGTTGAATTCATATGATTTTCACTCAGGGGTTTTGTGATATGAATTTCCAAATCACCACCCAAGTGTTGTGGAGTTGTTTTGAGTTAGATTTATGGTTTTTGAGGTATTATGGAATAGTTGTAAAAGTTATAATGTCAGGTTTTTAAAGGGAATGCCGCCAAAATTTTCAGTAACAACCCCCGGTTTGGTTTGATATAGATTAAGTTATAATCATCCAAATCAATTGCTTCCACCGGTAAAGAACCATAAGAGATAGGGCTACAAATGTATAGAAGGGACCAAGAGCAAATTTTTAGCCTAAGGCTCCCAACACGGACTGAAAGGTGAGCCTGTAGCTCACTGATTATGCTCTGTTTTGGGTATGGTTGTAGTGTTTTGGTCATAAGTGGAGTTTCACTCATCCAAATTGAGTGATTAAAAATTATGGGTAAAATAGACTTCTAGGGGAATAGGTTATCTGAAGGAAGTGCAAGCAAATTGTAACCCCAAAGTGCCCAGAAAATTTTCCAAGTGGAGCTATGTGCAGATTCTGTTCTGTCAATTTGAGTAATCTAGATATAAAATACAATAACTTGAGTTTTGGTGATCCAAATTGGGTGATTCCAATTAGAGAAGAAACTTTAGAACCATAGCTTCAAATGAGTGAAGAAAAAATATTTCCAATTTATGGAGTTAAGATTCCGTAAAATCATGGATGTAACGTAGGTGATTCAAAGGAGTTAACTAAATTGGCATAAAATGATGTAACTTGTGTTATGGTTTAGGTTTAGAGAAGGAATTTAAATTGAAAATTTAAAGAGATGTCAGCTGGATATATAAAGGACTGATCTTGGAGTTTGCAATTTTGAAGACCTTTGAATAATTTTTTGGTAATAAAGTCCATAGAGAGTATCATGGAAAAAGGTTGCCAAATGAGTGTTTTTCGTTAGTGGTTTATTTTTTGCTCAAGGGTAAATTGTACCTGGCTTTATATAAATGCTGTGTGACCCTAAAGTGACTTGCATGTGAAGTACGTTTAAGTTTTTACGCTATACGTTAGCATTAATACGCCGTGATTCGCTGAGTGTGTAAATAAAAGCAAAGGCAGAAAGTAGTGGTCAGGCTCGGGTTTCGAAACAAAGAGGTGAGTAAACCGATTTTTGAAAATTGAGTTTTTAAAAGTGAAAGATTTTAATGTTAAATGAAAAGTTTAATGTAAATGTTTATATATGTATATTAAATATGTATGCATATGTTAAGCATTATGAAAGTTTAAAATGTGTAAAGAATGCATATGTGTTTTAATGATAAAGTAAAGGATTTAAAATGGATTTATAAATGTATTTTGAAGAATATTTACCATGGTCACCCTAACCCCATATGATTGTTAGCGACCGATATAAGCCGAGGTACCTTAAGCGTGTAAGGATTTATAGGAAACACAATTAGATACTAACAGAGGAGGGAAATAGATTTTAGTGTAATGATCTCACACGGATAAGGTGCTATGACTCGGGAACCCTATGTGCTGTGAGTTTCTCCGCAAGATAAGGTTATGACCGACGAGACTGGTCCTCACCGTTAGTATCCCAAATCGTTCGGTGTGGCTTATCCTCGATCCACGAAAGAAAGCCTAAGGCACAATGGATTTTAATCAGATAAGTATTTATTACTTTGATATATAATCGAAACACATCAATGAAAATATACACTACCGGGCTCCTTTAGCCACTTCTTTCCATATGTTTCAAAAACATTTTCGTGACCCGAGACAAAGGCCGGCAGAGCATCCCTCGCGCAGTGAGTCGAAAGCATCGAGGAGACGACGCATGTGACTGCTTTGTATATATATTTTGCATATTGTATATGTTGAATATTTTGTCATGTATATATGTATATATGTATATATTTTTGCAAGGAACTACGCGCTTCGATCCTAAATGACGAGGTACGAGGCTGGGCCGACTTCGCCAAGCCCAACTTTATAAACTGCATGGAATTGGAAGAATTTTTGAATGCTTGATGATTAGTAAATAAATTTATATGTGTATATATTTTGTTTGATTTAGCTTGTGTTTAATTGGTTGTGGACGCAGGAGTCCTAAAATGGAAGCCGAGAATTGAAAGATTAGAAGTGTTTTTAAATGTTTTCGCAGTGTTTTTGTAATTGGAAAGTCCAAAACAGAAAACTTCTAGCCGATTTTCCGAAAATCTACATTTGAAAAAAAGTAAGAAAAGAAAAGAAAAAAATATTTTCTGCACACTTCACTTCCTAGATTATTTTCAAAGATATGTTAAGGATTGTAAAGGGGTTCATTCCATAGATTTTATTCGATTGTTTATGAAAAGTTTCTATATCCTATTGAGTGCCGAGGTCCCTGGGTTCATGAGGTTAATCCGGCCTGATCCTTCAACGTGTATCAGAGCCAAGGTTTTAGTAACAGCAGGAAGATCGGAAAATTCTGGTTTTCATAAGGATTGCTTTAATGTTTTATTTTTTAAATTGCATAAATTATTTATGTGATTAAAATCATATATGCATTACATGACATATTAAAATTCTCAATTCATAGAAAATGCGCTTATCGAGGGCCGACCCGCCATCGTGAGATTCTTGGTGCAATAGTACCACCACTCGAGGAACATGTCGATGAGTCCGCGCATGTTCCTCTCACCCACAAAGACATAGCGACCCCATGCTCTCAGAGTCGCACCGCTCCCCGAGGTCGCGGAGGTCAGATATTCCTAGAAAGGCATGGCCTGCCTTTAACACTTGACACGACACTCGATCGTGAGTTTCCATAGAGAGGGGGCGAAAGCCAGGGGCATGAACCGCGATGGATCGGGGAGACCCTAAAAAAGGCTTCACATGAGCCGAGGAAATGAGCCGTCTACTGTGAGAAGTGTACGACGAGCAGATGGTCACTTTTTCGCCTTCTCCACCGACGCAGCTGCGAGTGGTGGAGGGCGGGGTCAGAGAGATGCCTCAGGGAGGTCCTAGTACGCTCAAGGAAGAGTTTACAACAAGTCTGTCTGCACTGGCTACAGATGCGAAGGTCGAGGAGTTCTTAGCCGAGCAAGGGATGCTCTTCGGGTGACGCATTATGAGCGAGTTTTTCTCGAGTCACTTCACATGTTCCACTATATCGTGGATGATGAAGTTTCAAGACCAAGAGGTTTGTCGTGAGGTCTTAGTCCAACATTAGGGGACCCCAAGAGCGAGACAACCACACTGCAGTACCACAAGCAGTAGAGGCCAGCTAGGGTCGAGGAGTACGGGTTGAAACCTGTGCTACGCCTACCAAGGACGTGTAACCCGCATGGTCGACGCCAAGTCTGTGGAGGTTCCAAAGAAGTACCCAAGAGGAGGAAAGACATAGTGGGCCTCTAAGGGCACGAAAGCCCAACAAGGCACAGCCTGCTGTGGTTCAAGAGCTACGCATTGCAGCTCCAAGGGTCAAAAGCCGAGTGGTGCTCAGGGAAGAACCACATGGTGAGTGCGCATCGGGCACAGACAATGCTTTAAGTGCTACAAATGACATCGCCATGTAGTGCCCACGCATAGTTTCTAAAGAAGGATCAGAGTGACGTGACATGACAGAGGCGCTCGCTGGCCGGGTAGAAAGTCGTGGTCGAGTCGAGAGTGGCTCCAAAGTGCAGGCCCCACTACATACTAGACCGAGGACCAGCCAGTAGGAGGTCGCCCATCCAGAGGACGTAGGACGACCTCACAATGTGCTGTGGTGTTCAGAGGTCACCCAACAGGAGGCAAGATGTGCTTGACTGCAGGTCATGACAGTACTATCCAAGTTTTTGATAGGATGCTTATGTCTCGATAGGATCCGGCATACTTCACTGCTACTTTGAACTATTGCATAAGTGAACATAGAGATACAACCCATGGGATTGTAGTGGTTGTAGCTCTTCCTACCGTGAGATTCACTACAGAGCAGAGTATACGTGGGTTGTGTAGTGATTATCGAGGGCCATGAGTTTGTGGCCACCTGTATCATTGGTCCAAGACTTCGATGTGGTCTTTAGGATGGACCAAGTTGTCTCGAAGATCACGCCACCATGGATCGCTTTCAGAAAGAAGCTGGAGTTCAGACCGGGAACTGTAGATTACTGGTAAGGAAGATATTGTCCTCAGTATGTTGTCCGTGGATGATGGCCTGAAAATGCTTCAAAGTCATATCCCAGGTATCTAGCCTATGCCGTTGAGGTGAGATGATGATATGAGACCGGAAGACATTCCGTAGTCGAGCAGAATTTTCTATGTGTTTCTCAGATGATCTTCAGATTACCCCAACAGAGATTGATTTTCAGATCGAGTTAGACAAAACTTCGAGAGCGCCCTACAAGATGGCCTCTATAGAATTGAAAGAACTTAAGGTGCGTATGGGAAGAAATGCCAATAAGGGGTTCGTCGCATCAGCACGTCTCCTCGGGGGAGCACCCGCTTAATTTGTGAAGAAAAGGATCTACATGCGATTATGTACCGATTACAGAGTTGAATAAGGTAACACACGTAATCGCGATCCGCTTCCAGATCGATGATCTCTTTGATCGCCATGTGGAGCCAAGGTATTCTCCAAGATTGATTTGAGGTCAAGCATCAATGCTGAGAGTTCATGATGAGGATGTTTCCAAGACAAAGATTCGAATACCTGCGACGCATTTTGAGTTTCTCATGCCATTTGGACTTACTAATGCCCCGTACCGCTTTATGGATCTCATGAACTGATTTTGTGCCTTACTTAGACTGGCTTTGTTATCGTGTTTACTGACGATATCGACCTATTCGGGCAAAGGGAGAAGAACATGCAAAGAGCACTCGAGGATAGTTCGCAACATTGAACATCTGCTATATGCCAACCCGCAAGTGTCGGGCTGACTCGACGCTTGTCGCCTGAACACATAGTTTCGCGCAGAGGGGTCCTGATCCGCAAGGTCGGTTATACCGAATTGGAAACCTCCTACGAGTGTTACGTAGATAAGGAGCCGGGTTTGGCAGGTATTACCGTGAAGTTCGCTGAGAGGGATTTTCGAAGATAGCCGCACCTTTGACTAGATTGAAGGAAAGAGGAACCGCTTATGGCCAGAGCTCGTCAAAGAGAGTTTTGTTGGAACTCGGTGCGAGATTTCGACCTCATCTCCGCACTTACACTTCCATCAGTGGCAGGGATGGGATTCAGAGGTGTATTTGTGGGATGCCTCTATGCAAGTCCTAGGTCAGGTGTTACGTGCACGACAAGGTGATCGCGATATGCTTCTGTGCAATTAAAGAAGATGAACATAACATCCTACACACGACTCGAAAGCCATGTGCGTAGTATTTGCCTTCATGGATATGGAGGCATTACTTATATGGAGGCCTCGAGGATTTTTATGGATCGCAAGAGCTTGTAGTATCCGCTACTTGCATGAATTGAACATGAGTGCGCAGGAGATGGATTGAACTCGATCAAGGATTTTGAATGTACTATCAATACCATCCTCGAAAGGCGACCGGTAGAAGATGCTCTTAGTAGAGACCCATATTCCCTATCGCACTTGAGGGCCGGCATCTTTTCGACTCATAGAATTGGAGGTCCCTGGGTGTGAGACTGGAACCGATGATCTGGGAGTACCGTTAGAATACATTTCATGTATCGTCCCAGATTGATGCATGGATTAGAGAGCTTCATTCAGGATCCATAGATAGCAAGCTGAGAGGAAGTGTAGTCCGGGCAACGAGGGGATTTATTATCGAGAGAGGATGGTACCGTGGTCACGGCGTAGGTCAGGTGTACCGATGTGATGAGGGAGAGAGATTTGTGGAGGAAGCCCATTCTCCGCTTATGCTATGCATCCCATTTAAAGATGTACTGTACACCAGCGAACACCATCGGGGTGGAAGGGCAAGAAGAGGATATTGCGTAGTTCGCCCCGCATGTCTCATGTCGCCAGGTGTGCCGAACATCAAGCCTCGCAGACTATTACGCCACTCCCGATCCCTCGAAATGGAGAGAATCAATATGGATTTTCATTGCAGATTTCCACGTCATTGAGCGCCGCGATACGATATGGGTGATTGTGGTGACGACGGCCGAAATCAGCCCATTTCCTACCTATCGTGAATAGTGATTCATCGATGTCGGCCTAATTATACGCGAGAGATTATCGACCGCATGGCACGCCATCGCTTCGCACGCAGATCCCGTTAATCTGTTCGCTGGGGCCTGGCTTATAGAATGCCCACACTAGATCATACTTCAAGACGGCTTCATCCACAGACTGGGATGATTAATCCGAGAGATCATACATTGAGATATGCTTAGCATGCGTTATGGACTTTGTAGAGGGAGCTGGACACCCATCTACCCTCGATGAGCTCAGATACACACGCTTATCGACCAAAGATTTGCATGGCCCCATGAGGCTCTTTTATGGACTAAAATGTCGAACTCTAGTCTATCGGGACGAGGTAAAGAAAGGAAATTAGTAGGTCCCGAATTCCCAAGTGACTTTCGATAAGATCAAAGGTATGGATGACCGATAATCGTGACAATCGATAAAGTTATATAACACCATTCTAGAGTTTAAGGTAGGGATATGGTATTTTCGGGAGGATTTCATGGAAGGGCGTACTAAGATTCGGGGAAACGTGGGAAAGTCGAGTCCAGTTATATCGACCACAGATCATGAGAGACGGTGCATAATGATTAGAGCGCCATCTGACCCCACTCCGCACTCACGATGTTTTCCATGTTTCTATGTCTGCAAAGTACATACCGACCCTCACATGTATCGACATAACAAACTGCTGAAATACAAGAGAACTTGACACACGGAAGAGGTCCAGCGGCAGATCCTCGACCGCCGAGCAAGTTCTACGCAGAATAAAGACTATTCCTACCGTGAAGGTGACAAGGAGGAGTCACATAAGAGAGGAAGCTACTGGGGAGCCTATAGGCTCGACAATACAACATCTCTCAATTATTTTCCGAATTAGGTATTTTCCTTCCCTTCGTTTCTCGAGTTTAGGCTTATTCATTTCGAGGACGAAATGTTCTAAAGGAGGGAGGATTTTGTAACGCCCCGTTCCGAGAGAGTGTACAGCACATGAAATTGTAGGGGGTGTATAAGAGCACCAAGTGAAATTGTAATATTTTTGGGAGTTATTAACATGATGAAAATATGAAATGATAAATTTACGGAACCCTAATTGTGGTACTAAAACAAGGGTAAAAGTGTAATTGGCATAAAGGATATGAAAATCATTAAATGAGTAGAGATGGGCCATAATAGAAATAACAAGAGTTGTCTTGGAAAATATTAAAGGATCAAGGACCCTTTTCAATTAAGGTATAAAAAATGATATGGTAGTCATAATGAGAAGATAGACAAAAATTGAAATAAAATAAGTTGATTTTGCAAAAATTAAAAGGATGAAGGACTTTAATGGCAATTAAGGTATAAATGGATTATGAAATGTGATGAGACAAAAAGCCAAAACTCATTTTTTGTCTCACAAAATCTAGCCCACGCTGGAGAGAGAGAAAAGAGCAAGGAGAGGAAGAGGAGAATAGAGGTACAAGGATATAAGGAGGAAGAAGGCCAAACCAAGGTATGTTTTTGTCTTGAATTCATGAGTGTTTTGAATTCCTAAGGTTTTGGTTTGGAGAATTGTTGCTCCTTTGTCTAGGGTTTTGGAAGAGATCACCCAAACCCTAGATTTTGTTGAGGTTTTGTGGTGTAAACCTTAATTGGTGTAAAATAAACATGGAATCATCATATTTATATAGTTTGAGTAGAAGAATCAGGACCTTGCTGACCCATAAGATTTTCACTCTGTGTGGTTTTAGTGGTATGAATTTCCAAATCACCAATTCAAGTGTTGTGGAGTTGTTTTGAGTTAGATTTCATGTGGTTTTTGAGGTATTATGGAATAGTTGTAAAAAAGAGAATGTTGGGTTTTTAAAAGGAATGCTGTCAAAATTTTTGTGACAACCCCTGTTCTTGGTTTGGATATAGATTAAGTTATAATCATCCAAATCAATTTCTTCCAATTGTTAAAGAACCATAAGAGATAGGGCTACAAATGTATAGAAGGGACCAAGAGCAAATTTTAGTTTAAGGCCCAAACATAGATCAAAGGAAATACAGAAATTTCACTTGATTATGCTCTGTTTTGGGTATGGTTGTAGTGTTTTGGTCATAAGTGGAGTTTCACTCATCCAAATTGAGTAATTAAAAATTCTGGGTAAAATATACTTCTAGAGGAATAAGTTAGATGAAGGAAGTGTTAGCAAATTGTAACCCCAAAGTGCCCAGAAAATTTTCCAAGTGGAGCTATGTGCAGATTCTGTTCTGTCAATTTGAGTAATCTAGATATAAAATACAATAACTCGAGTTTTATGATCCAAATAGGGTGATTCACCTGAGAAGAAACCTTAGAACCATACTTCAAGTGTGTGAATGAAAAATTTCCAATTTATGGAGTTAAGATCCCAGAAATCATGATGTAACAGTAGTATTCATGAGTTAACCAAATTGGCATCAAAAACATGTTGTAACTTGTGTTATGTGGTTGAGGGCTTTAGAGAAGAAATTTTAAATTGAAAATTTAAATAGATGTCATTGGATATATAAAGGACTGATATTGAGAGTTTCATAATTTTTGAAGACCTTTTGAATAATTTTTGGGTAATAAAGTCCATAGAGTATTGTTGGAAAAAGGCTACAAATGAGTGTTTTTTTGCTAGGGTTTTTTTTGCTCAAGGGTAAATTGTTAATTTGGCTTTATATGAATGTTGTGTGACCCTAAAGTGACTCAAGGCAGAAGTATCAAGTAGTTTTACGCTATACGCAGCGATTAATACGCTGTCGTGATTCGCTGATGTGTGCCAAAAAGCAGCGCAGAAAGAGCGAGTTGTGCTCAAGTTTCTCGAAACAAAGAGGTGAATGTAAAACTGATTTTTGAAAATCGAGTTTTAAAAGTGAAAGATTTTTTAATGTTAAGCGAAAAGTTTAATGTAAATGTTTATATATGTATATTAAATATGTATGCATATGTTAAGGCATTATGAAAAAGTTTAAAATGTGTAAAGAATCATATGTTTTAATGATAAAGTAAAGGATTTAAATGGATTTATAAATGTATTTTGAAGAAATGTTTTACTGATGGTTACCCTAACCCCATATGGCTGTTATGACTAATATCAGCTAAGGTACCTTAAGCGTGTAATGATTTAGAGGGAAACACAATTAGGTTACTAAATGCAGAGGAGGAAAAGATTTTAGTGTAATATCCTACACGTGATACAGGTTATGGATCGAACCCTATGCATGGCGTGAGTTTCTCCGCAACATAGTGGTTATGACCGGATTGAGATCGCCCCTCACCGCTGCATCCGGAACTCGTTTCTGTGTTTATCCCCTCGGGTTCCATCGTGAAGAAAGGTTAAGGCATAAAATGTGTATGGGTATTTATTACTTTGATATATGCTGAAATGTTATCTTAATAGAAAATGTACACTCAGCACATGGGCTCCTTTAGCTCACTCTTGCATGTGTTTAAAGAACATTTCGGAGACCACAGGAACGGTCTTGTGGGTTTGAGCATCCTGCCAGTGAGTCGAGCATCGAGGAAACCAACATGTATTTGCGACATATATATTTTGCATATTTTTATATGTTGGAGTATTTTGTCATGTATATGTATATATGTATATATTTTTGAAAAGACTATATGGGCTTTGATCCTCGGTGGAGGGCTGAGTCGTAGGCGGTCGGCAAGTCCCGGCTCCAAGCCCGATCCTTTTTATAAAGCGTGCATGGAATTGAAGAAGTTTTGAATGTTTTGATGATTGATAAATAAATGTATATGTGTATATGCTGCTTGATTGAGTTGTGTGTGTAATTGGGTTACATGTAGACGAGAATTCCTAAAATGGAATTGAAGTGAAAGATTAGAAGTGTTTTTAAATGTTTTCGCGGGTTTTTGCTGGGGTAGGAGAGAAATAAAGCAGAAGAAACTCTGTAGATTTTAAAAAAAATCTAAGTGTTTGAAAAAAAAAAAAAAAGAAAGAAAAGAAATTTTTTTTTTAACACTTCCTGCAGCATTATTTTCTAAAGATATGTTAAGGATTGTAAGGGTTCGCTCCATGGTTTATTTGATTATTTTAAGGAAAAGTTTCTATATCTGTTAGATCTTTGGGAGAGTCATCTCGGGTTCATGAGGTTAATCAGGGGGATCATCAGCGTGGTATCGAGCAGTTTTGAAAATGTCATAAAGATTTGAAAATTTATTTTCATATGATTATTTAATGTTTTATTTTAAAATTGCATAAATTATTTATGATTTAAAATCATATATGCATTGCATATTAAAATTTTGAATTCACGGGGAAAATCTTGTAGTCGTGACGCCACGGGAGAGCTCTGAGGCATTAGTACCACCACGGGAACATGTTGATGAGTGCCTTGTTCTCACCTGATACATAGTGACCCTATTCCTTGTGAGCCACCACGGTGAGACGCCACAGCCTCTTGAAAGGGTCGTGGAGGACAAATACCTTTAGACGGATATTGGCTTTTATGCCTTGCATTCACAGCGACCAGGCCGGTAATATAGAGAGGGGGGCGAAAGCTAGAAACCGCGAACACTATGATGGATTGGGGGCCGGAAAAGGCCGTCATGCTTAGAGGAAATGGTGGTCACGGGTGATGGAAGAGTGTACGAGATGAGCTGGAGTCTGTTTTTGCCTTTCTCCTACGGGACAGAGCGTTAGAGTGGTGGAGGGCAGTTCAGAGGAGATGCCCAGAAGGAGTGTCACAGGCCACGGGTTCAAGAAGGAAGAGTTTACGAGATAGAAGTTTATTCTGCAGCGATTCTGAGAAGTCGAAGGTGAGGGAGTTCTTTAGAAATTTGGAAGGCGAGGGGGATGCTTTCCGTGACGATTATGACGGAGGATTTTAGGCTCGTCAGACATGTTCCATTTATCGGGGATGATGTTTGAGGATTTGAAGACCAAGGAGTTTGTTGTGGGTCTTCCGGCGATTAGGACCCACGATAGCGTGACCCACACGATGCGACCGGTAGTAGAGGCGCGATTGGGATTGGAAGGGCATGAGGTTGAAATCCGGGCTACGCCGTCGAGACAGAAAGCGAGGTGGGTCGAGCGTGGAGTTGAGGAGGTTCGATGCGATCAGAGGGGAGGAAAGACATAGTGGGCCGTGGCGACGAGGCCGATCCGGGGGACACGGTTAGCCGGGGTTTGAGTAGGGCCTGAGCGGGTAAGCTCCAAGGAGTCCCAAAGCTAAGTGTGCTTCGATGTGGGAAGGCCAGCATTATTTTGAGTTCAAATTGGGACGCGAGCCCGGTTGCTTTAAGTGCGGACAGCGGGACCGCCGCCGCCGGGGTGCCCACGGTGGTTTACGGCGGTGGATCAGTGGGACAAGCCAGGATGACGGTTTAGTCTTTGGTAAGTCGGTCACGGGATTGAGGGGCTCAGCGAGGTGGCCTGTTCTGAACCTGGTACAGCGGGTAGAGTCAGCCATCGAGGAGGACGGAGGGACACGAGACCACGAGCTAGGGTGTTTCTGATCCACCGAGGAGGCGAGATGTAGCACGGGGTGCATGATAGGTACTATCAAGTTTTCCACGCGATGAGGATGCTTGTAATGTGATGGTCAGGGTGCTACTCGCTCCGTTTATTTTACTGAAATTTATTGCCTGAAGTGAACATAGGATGCAACCCGTAGATTGTAGTATGGTAGTCTCCGCTTCCTGCAGATTCATACCCTTGAATCGAGTATATACATGGGTTATATGGGGGCTGATTATTGAGGCCATGAGTTTGAGGTGTTGGTATTGTTGGACATCGGGACTTGATTTGGTCTTAGGGATGGTGGTTGTCGACATCACGCCGCATGGATTGCTGTAGGAAAGAAGTTAAGTTAATAGGCCAGGGGAACGAGAGATTACTTTTTGTGTGGGGTAAGGAAGATATTGTCCTCGAGTATGATGTATGCGTGATGATGTTTGGGAGAAAGTGCCCGAAAGTCTATATCACCCAGGTATCTGGCTATCTTAGTTGAGGTGAGAGATGATATGGGGCGGGAGAGACGTGCAGTGATCGGAAGATTTTCGAATGTGTTTTCCGGATGATCTTCCCGGGATTACCCCGGATAGAGATTGATTTTGGTCGAGTTAGCCCGCGGGACGAGAACCAATTTAGGAAGCTTTCACTGGGATGGCCCGCGGAATTAAAAGAGCAAGTGAGATGGAAGAAATGGTCAACAAGGGGTTCATCGGTAAGAACCGTCGCCCAGAACATAGGTTTTATTGTGAAGAAAGGGCGGGAATGCGATTATGTATTGATTGCGAGTTGAATATAGGAATCTGTCGTGTCGGTGTCAGCTTCAGGATTGATCGATCTCTTTGATCGATTCTGAGGCTAAGGTATTCTCGAAGATTGATTTGGTCGAGGCTATCATCGGTTGAGGAGTTCATGATGAGGATGTTCTTTTTGAGCGACATTCAAAGAAACACAGTGCGGGCATTTTGAGTTTCTAGTCATGCCATTTGGACTTGAATGCCCAGTAGCTTTATGGATCTCATGAACATGATTTTAGGCCCGCCGCCGTTAGTTTGTTATGTGTTTTATTGTGATATATTGATCCTATTGCAGGCGATTGCGAAGAACACTACGAGCACTTGGGGATAGTTATGAGCATTGTGGGAACATCGGTTATATACCCCGAGCTCATTAAGTGTCGAGTTTGGCTCGACAGTGTCGCCTTTTTGGGACACATAGTTTCTGCAGAGGGGGTCTTAGTGGATCCAGCGAAGATTGACTATACTAAATTGGAAACCTACTACAAGGCATTGGGGGTGAGTTGGTAAGTCATGCCTTGAGTCATCTCTTACCTTATTTAGAGCAACAAGCTCTTGAGGTCTATATTCACTGAATCGGAAATCAATATTCCCTATGATGTTTAAAGAAAGAAAAATGGTAATATTGAGTAAATCAAATCTAGAAGATTAGATGCTATTTGATTCTCTCTCTTTTAGGAAGAAAGATATTGCTTCTCATCAAGAATGGTATGTGATCCCTATTTGAAGATTGGTTGAATGTGAAGTTTGGAAACTAGATCTCACCAAATATTGGGACAATGGTCTAACAATCTGTTATAAAAAGAAGAGAAGACGTTCATTTGGATTATTCAAGTATACAGACAAAGTAGATCGATTGGGAAGCTATTCATGCATTGGAATAGATGTTACAAGTACTGCTCTTGCTCTTGATGATGAGTAATATTGAAATTTCTTGTATGGAGATTTAAGATGTTATGTGGGGAAGCAAGGAAAGCTGTTCCAGTTCCTTATGGAGAAGTTAGGAAGGCAGTTTGTGAAATTGGGAGCTTGTCTCACATAAGACCAACATGTAACCTAATTGATATATAGTGGAATCTTTTACATCTAGGCTTAGTCCTGCAAATGTAGGCTTTTGCTGAATCACGTGAACAATCTCTTATCTCCGTGTTTGTGTGGCCATTTATGTTTTTGTTTATCACCTGTAGTTTACTTTCATTTATCTTTTTTTATGTTGACACATCATAGTTTAAGACAATGACTCATCTGTTGATGAAACATCTAGTAGTTCATTGCATATATAAACAATCTTTACTTTTTCAATTGGTATTAGAGTAGGTCACTCTAAGATGTTGAGTGAGGTCTAAATTATTTCTGACTCTTTATCTCTAAGTGTTAGATGAATCTCTCTCTACGGGAAAGGCGGTTCGAAGCTATTCAAGTCACCTATGTTGATTGGAACCAACTATGAATCTTTGACTTAGATGCTTGCATTCATAAAATCTATGGACAAACTAGCATGGAATGCTATCTTAACTGGTTGGTCTCTTCCGCTGAGAAAGGCGAATCGGAAAGGGCATGCCCAGCGAAGCTTGAATGAGTGACTGAAGATAATGATCATCGATATTGGAAGCCATCAATGCCATCTTCAATAGGGTTAGTCCTATGTAGTTCAAAAGCATATCAGCCACTAAGTCAACCAAGGAGGCATGGGACGTTCTTCAAATTGAGTTTGAAGGTACGAGTGTTATGCAAAAATCAAGGATAAAACTTTTGACCTCTAAGTTCAAGAATCTTTGGATGGAGGAGAATGAGACAGTTGGACAATACCACGCCATAATAAACGACATATCAAACGAGGGGGAGAAGAGTCCAGAAGAAAAGCTCATACGGAAATTCTTGCGAACTCTTCTAGAAAGGTTTGATTACAAGGCCACACCCATTGGAGAAGCAAAGAATCTTGAAACCATGAAGCTTGAAGATTTGGATTTCTTTGAACCTTTGAGATGGAACTTGAAGAAGATAATAAACTAAGGAAAAATAGTCGCTTTCTCGGTTGAACCACAATAAGCTAAGGGTGAGGAAGGAGATGACCTTGTAAAATCCATGGCGCTTCTAAAAAAAAACCTTCAACCAAGTGGAAAGGAAGATGAACAGGAGAATGAAAGGTACTTTTCAAACTAAAAATATGACCCTTGCTTCTAACTCCTTTACAATCTCTCATAAAACTCAGAGAATCTTGATGAGTGTAAAACTCATCTATTTTTAAGCCCATTTTTCATGTATATTTGAAGCTTAAAAGTTCAATTTAATACAAAAATATGGAGTCTTCACCCATAATTCTATTTTGCATAAATTTAGAGAAAAGAAGCAAAAACCAGAAAGAAAAGCAATAAAAATGGCTAAGGCAGGAAATTGCTGATTATCGCGACAAGTTTCACCTTTGTCGCGACAAGGCTCAGGTTTGCATGGCAAGAATGTAAGCGACATTCAATGTTTGTCTAGATACTGCATTGTTGTTATGGGAAGAAGCGGGAAAGTTTGTTTGCTACATTTTTCAACTCTGTTGCGGTAAAGAACAAAGCAAATGGCAGCAAAACATTGTCGTAACAATGAAAATATGTCGCGACAGAAGATAACAGAAATCATGAAGAAACACTTTACTTATGTTGCGACATACAAATTCCTTGTCGCGACACAATGAAGGGCAGACTTAAGAAGGAATGTCATGACATAGCAAAGATTGTCGCGACACAAGTAGACCAAAGTTCACTAGGAGTTTGTTATGACAATGGATTCTATGTCATGAAAAACCATATAGAGATCAGTAGCACAAGGCAAGTAAAGATTGTCGCGATAAGAAAAACTTTGTCGAGACAATTATCAGATAGTGTCAACTAAAGTTTGTCATAACATTTCACAGCTTTGCCGCAACAAAAGAAGAAACAAGGCAAATAAATTTTGTCACGATAATAAATATTTGTTAGACAATCACTTTGAAAAGGTCTCTGAATTTTTTAACATAGAAAGTCGACAAGGATTAAGGCATAGAAGCTGTAGAAATGTCGCGACATTTATAAACTTTGTTACGACAAACAAATCGAGCGAGAAGCGAACATAGTAAAAATTGTAAGTATGAGTCAAGATAGAGCCGAAGACAAAGATAGATGTGATATTTACAATGTTGCGACATTGTTCCACTGTCGCAATAATGGACCACCAGATTAGGCTACATGAAGCCACGTGAAATCCAGCTTGGAATTAAGCTCGGCATTTATAGATCTATAAATAGAAAAGTTAGTGTAGAAAGCATTTTGGTCAGAGTTTTTCATCCGACCTTGAGCTTTTTAGAGGAAGAAATTTGAAGTCCTATTTTATATATATATATATATATATATATATATATATACTATATATATATATATATATATATATATATCTCTCTTTATCTTTCTAAAATTAGAGTAGTGGATGCATTTGAAATTTGGGCTAGATAGATTGTAAATCAAGCTTCATTTATGTCGAACTTGGTAGAAATATATAAGAGAAGTTTTTCTAGAATTCATTTTTATTCAGTTTTGATTACAGTTTCAATGAATTTGTTTGATCAACTAGTAATTGTAACTTGTGATTCAGATATGGAAGGCTAAGCTCTTTGGGAAGGATTTGGGGTTTTGATTGATTATTTTGTAGTATTTTAAATGAATGTTGTGGATTTGAGTACTGGATTGATCTAAATGGTATTGCTCTTGTAATGAGCTATTCTATATATTAGTGCTCTATACCTAGAAAGAGTTGTATTTGTGCTCTGATTTCCAAGATTCCTTTGAGTGACACAGAGATAGACTACTTGAGAGTAAAGAGTAGTGACTTAGGGGTACATTGCATTGATATATTTGGAACTAAAGTATTTAAGTATCACTCTAGTGCATGACAAGTGATGTTTCTAGCTCGACCCGAGTTTCCTTTTGGGTGTGAGTGTGTTCAGAGGAATAAGGCCATTTGTTGATATATCCAGTTTATCCTTTGAGGGTTTAAATCTGATCTACCAGTAGAGCAACATGATCTCGTGTTATTCTGGGTTCTAATCAAAGGAGAAAGAAAGATTTATTTGAATTGATGATTTGAAATTACCAATTGCATTGGAAAAGGCTTGTGTTACCACATACATAGAAATGACTTGAGTTTTTAAGTCTAGAAATGGTTGTCCAGAAATCTGGTTTAGGAAAAACATCTAAATCTTAAAGATGATCAAATCTTAAAAGAAGCTATTTAGACCCATTGACCTGGTTTAGGAATATGGTATACTAATTAGTGAAATGTGTAAGTGGGGAGGTATTCGAGGCACACTGTATAACAGACAAATCTAGGATTTAAGTCCTTAATGGCATTGTGTTTGGAAACTATACGAAATTCATAGTTTGAATAAGATTACGCATTCAGTGTTATTTCTACTCGATGAAATCTAAGTTCTACCCGGACTAGATTTTATGTTTAACAAAAATTCTTTCATTCAATTTATTTTAGATAAGTTCAAATTTCTAGCTAGAGATTCAAATATTAATTGTCTTGAGTAATAGGGGTAGTTGATCTTTAGATTTTCTCATCAATCCCTATGGGAATGATATCTGGACTTATAATCCACTTTATTACTTATATGACCTATGCACTTGCAATGATTTAGACCATATTGTATATAAACAAAGTATTATACAAAAAGAGTAGAAAACAATTTTCATATACTCAGTCAAACAAGTTTTTGGCATTACTGCTAGGGATTGAAGAGTCTCTGGTAACAGTGTCAAGATATTTGGTTTGACATAATATTTGGTCTAGGTAAAAATCTAGTCCAATCAAGATTTTGGCATTACTGTTGTGGATTGATCTAGTTTTTTGGTAGCAGTGTCAGAAATTTAGTATCTTAGATTTGGTCTTCAACAAGTTTTTGGCGCTAATGCCAGGGATTTTAGTAGAATTTAAAGATCAATATTCTAATCAAAAAGAGAATTACCTAATTTGGACATTTTTATCTTTTATCAAAATTTTTTTAGAAAAATACAAAAAGAGTTTTGACTGAAGAAGTGGATTCAGTGAATGTCTTTCTTAGGTGTTAAACATGTTATAGAAAAGTCTTTCTAGTAAATATACTTTGATTTCAATGTGTTATAATTTCGAGTTTTACATGCATAAGGGTAGACTAATTTATTGCCATTAGACAAGGCTAGAAGAAAATCGAAACCTTAAGAAGAAGAGCAATAGTTAGGCGTCGTGGCGGAACAAGAGAATAATTAGAATACACTAGTTAGAGCGGGTTGATGGGCCGGAAGAGTGGAGAGCGATGGAGAGTTACGGAGGCTAATCATGGAGAATGTTCGAATTTCACGAGGCCCTGACACCTGGCAAACAACTTTGAGTTGAAGCCTACTCTGATCACCATGGTGAAATAGAACTAGTTCACTAGACAACCCAGTGAAGATCCAAATGAGCACCTAGGCAGATTCTTGAGGATTGGTATTTGAACTGTCGATATATACAGGAATTTACGTACTTGTGCACAGGACCATTCGGTCCCGATGTATGGCAATGAAAAACTTGATTAGACATTTTTACCTCAACCTTATACCAAATTTCTATCACTGCTATTGGAAAGTTGTTTAGACTTCCCTACAGTGGTGCCAAAAACTTGATTAGACCATTTTTCGACACAGCTACCAAAGACTAACTAAAGTCCCCGGCAGTGATACCAAAAACTTGATTACATGATTGATTGTTAATGTATACCATAAAATTGCAACTTATTTCTAACATGACCACTAGGGACTATTCAATCCTCAGTAGGAGTGCCAAAAACTTGTTGTTTGACTAAAAATTATAAGAAAATGTTTTCTAAAGTGTATGTAATAATGAAAAATTATTGGCACAATATATTCTACATAAGTGCACATGTCATACATGTAATCTGATGGATTTTAGATCCAGGATATCATTCTCACGGATTGATGAGAGATCTAAGATCAATTACCTAACAAGATCCTAACTTCTTGAGCTTAAGTACAAAATTGATTTGTATATAAACTAAAGATAGAATGGCTATTAAAATTCTATAACTATATGAGAAAATCAAAATGAATTGGAATGGAGAGTTCAATGAGTAAAATTAACACTGGGAAATAGATCAATTTATAATTGTCAAAATTTGTCATTCTACTTATGGATTCAACCATCAATTTGAAATCTGAACTTATGTCAAAATCTGTAATTAGTATAGTTTGGATTCTTTCATACTCTATACATTTCACTAATTAGAGAACCATATTCCTTCCAAACACATGGGTCTAATAAAGTTAGTTGTAGGACATATTCCCTTTTCTAAGAACTAGGTATTTTTCCTTAACAGTACTTCACACCCTATTCCTAAGACTGAAGATTTCTTGCCCCCATAGACAGGACAATACAAGCCTTCTCTAATCTAATTGGTATCTCATCCTTTGAATCTGATCAAATTCTCTATCGCCTTGATTAGATTTATGCTAGCACGGGATCAAGATCATTCCATCAGACATAGGAGAAACCTCTAATTAATTAAACAGATGCATCATACAACTAATCCTCACATCATAAGTAAATTAGTGATCTATCAGAGTAATCTTTCAGAGTTCATTAGTTCCATAATATTAGTCTAGAATACCCCCAAGTAATTGCTCTATATTCTTAGGAATCTCCATCTTTGTGTCACTCAGAGGGCTTCTTGGAAATCAGAGCAAGATACAACCCTCTTCTGGGTATAAGCTACTAATATTAAGAACAATTAATTTCAAGAAAAAAACCAATTGGATAAATTCAAGATTTCTAACTCTGACATCTTTTAAGTTGCATAGAAAATGATAACTAACATCAGTCGATTCCCAGAGGAAGCTCAATCTTTCAAAACTGGATTACAAAGAACAGTGACTAACTGATTAGGAAAATTCACTGAAATTTCAAGCAAACATAAATAAATAAACTCCAAAAAATTTCCAAATTCCATTGAAATACGACAGTAATGAAATCTAAATGTTTACAATGAACCTAGCTTGAAACTTTAGCTTAGATCACTACCCAAATCCAAATAAAATACTAACTAAAATTTTAAGCTGAAACTAAATCGATAAAAAGAAATAAAAGAAAAAAAAAATAATAATATACAAAGTAGAGACTCGAATTTGCAGATATTTCGGAGTTCTGATGGAAAATTGCGCATGATGTACTATAACAGCCATTTATAGATTTTCAAATGATGGACCACGCCCGAGTTGAAATTGGATCCCAAAATTATTGAATGTCTTCTATCGCTACATAGGAAAATGTATGATGTTGTAACTATATTTGTTTCCATTTGCTCGTAGCTTAGGTTTTATGTTGCGATAGTGTTCTGTGCCTTTTTCTTGACTTATGTCGCGACATACTTTGAAAATGTCATGACATAGCTCATTTGAATTCGTCTTCTGATTGTTGTGACATAAGTATCTTCTTTCGCAACATTTCTTTAATGCCTTGTAGTGTTAATTCTTTAATGGTATGTTGCAACATAAAAAGCTTTGTCACGACAGAATCTCCTTCTTACTGCTCTTCATTGTGTCGCGACATAAATTTCTATGTCGTGACAGAGTTTCTCAACCTTCATCTTTGTTTTATGTTGCGACATAAGTTTGGAATGTTGCAACATATGTGCTCTTTGATACAGTATGCGGCGGACTTTGAAATATGGTGACGACCTTAAATATCATGACATTCTGCGGCTCTCTTTTGGCGCTCCTCTTCAATTAATGTCATGACGCCAGCTTCGGTGTCATGAAAAATATCTACGCCTTGACTCTGCCATTGTCGGGACATAAATTTTTGTGTTGTGATGTTCTTTTGTAGTTCTTCACAACCTTTGTCACGTGATAAAATTCTATGTCCTTCTCATGAGTTCTCGACATTATGTTGTGGCGTATGCGACATAAAACTTCTCTATTACGACATAGCCTTCTTGCTTTGCGATGCTGACTTCTGAAGTTTATGTCGCGACATACTTTGAAAATATCGTGACATATTTCACCTTGCCAATCTTGTCATTCCTCTGAAAGTTCAACAGCAACATAAAACCTTTGTCGACCAGCAGCAACGTCTCTTTAATCAGCATTTTTATGTCGGCGACGCCAGTTTTTGTTGTGTTCGCGACATTCTTCCCTTCCTTTTCGGTTCTTTATGTCGCGACAGTTTGAATACCTTGACAAAATTATCTTGCATTTTCTTTGAAGTCAATGTTGTGATAGAGCAAAGAATATGTATTTTCTTAAGGGAACTTCTGGAAATGATGTCGCGACATAAAAATCCATTGTCACGACATAGTTCTTTCTTCGATCCCCATTATATATCTACATTAACCTTAACAAATTTTTCTTTGCTTTTTCTTCGTGGATTTGTTTCTTTTACATTTCAACTATAGGAACACAAAATTGGTGATTATTCCATAATTATGCATTAAAATGAATAATAAACTGCTAAAAAAACGCAAGAAAAATTGACTAAAAATAGATGAGTTTAGGTCTCATTAAATTCATAGAGCTTGGTTTTGGCATCCACGAGCAAGAAAATTTTGTTTGTCCTCAAACAATCCAACTTTTATTTTTAAGGACATTTTTTTGTTTTATACTAGACATCTTTTCTCTTGAATCCACAATTTAGCTCAAAAATAGGTTAGTTGTAAAATTATTTTTGAATAATTTTCCAATCCAGAACAAGGAATATTTATAAGAAAGTTCACTAAACAGACAAATAATTCCTATAGTGTAAACAGTTCCATTATTTAACCCTAATTTGTGAGTGTGTGATGGTCTTCTCTTTTTTTCATCTCCAGCAGAATTAGTTAATCTTCGAGATCTGCTCAAATAATAAACTTCGTTTTATTCTTACAAGTCCTATATGCTTGTTTTTCTGTGTTCAATCTCCCGATAATGTGGCGAGATATAACCTTGAATTGATTTGGTCATTTGGAAGCATGTAATGTGTGGGTTGGGGTGAAATGGGTGATAAATGGAAAATTTAGACTCAGTTTACCAGATTCCACTACAACTAAAATATTGTCTTCATTCTTCATTCTTTACTTTTCCTTTGATGTCACTTTCAAACAAACTGAGCTTGGTTTGGTGCATAGTCTGCATACTCATGTGTAGTGTTTCCTTGAAGCCACCTTAAGTGTAAATTTAGTTTTCTCAGGATGAAACCTTTTTACTTTTCATTTTCTATCAGAACTATGGAATAGTGCAATGTTTTGTCTTGCTAAGCTTTCTACCCTTAAGAACTTTGGGTTATAGCTTACCAGGTTGGCATTAGGCACTAGGTGTTGAAACACCCTAGAACTTGAATTATTCAAGGGAGGAGAAGCTCTGAGACAAACTCATTCCTAACAAATGCTTTGTATTTTCACAGCTTCTTTTCTTCATTCTTGCTCTTTCTCCTATCTCAATTGGTTTCCTTTTTCCCCATCCTTTATTCTTATCCTCCTTTTTGCATTTCAGATTAATACTCCCCCCAAACTTGTCCTTTTTCTACTATTGATGTGCCTTATTATATGTCTGGGCAAACAAGGGTTCTTTACTGTAGGATTAGATTTAAGGAAGGATTTAGGCTTCTCATTTGCTGGTTGATGATGAAATTGGCTTTTGGCTAAAATAAAGAACTAAGGTATATACATATGCATATTAGAGGTAAGCTTGAGTTGACTTCGAAGGTATTTTTATATCATTTCCTATTAGTGGTATTACCTAGGATTTTGCCTTGACTAATAATCTAACAAGTTCTAGGACTTTGGGGAGATTAAATTGTGATGGATATCAGAAGATGTTCCTAATCTCAGCACAAATTGTTTTAGAGTTACTTTTTAACCATGTGCATTGTTTTTCGGGATTCATAATAACTAAAATGTTTACAAGAACATAATTATAAGTGTTATTTGTTCCATCATTTGTTTAAATCTTCTCGAGTCTTGAAGTTCAACTTATTCATTGATAACATTACAACTTACTCTTTCAATTTATCTCATCCTACCCCAATTTCATCTATCAATTTCTTGTTTGGTTTCTAGACGTGTTGTTATGCTATTTCACAACTCAAAATCATACATTAATCAAGCCATTCAATTCAGAAAAATTTATCATAGCATAAGTAACTTAATTCACTCATCATTCAAATTCCACCAAACAATTGATAAACAGGTTAAAATTCTTAAGATATAACTAGAATACACAAACTTCTTTGAAGCATAAGCACTGCAAGAATTCACAAAGGGAATATTTGTTGAACTCATGTGATCATTACAACATATATACAAACAAGACAAAAGAGATTCACTTTTTCTTGTTTTCTTTTGGGTCTTGGGATTTATCTAGGGACTTTGAAACAAGTTTTAGACTTTTTGCAAGAGGTGTTTCTTCAGGTTTATTCAGATGGGCAAAAGGTATATCCGGTTTGTAAACACCTAAGGGCACTATGGTATAAGGCACATAATCATAGGTAGGTGTTCGCGGTGACCTTTCTTTTTGCGGATGTTGTCTTCATTGCCCCTGATCAAAATCTCTCACATTACTTTTTACTAATTGCGCGCGCGCGGTGGATTTTTAATGTTGTCTTATTGTTGACCTGCTCATAAGTCATCATTCTATAGCTTTTTTTGCAATGCTCAAGACTTCCCAACCACAATTTATCTCTGTTCTGCAAAGCTGCCATCATTTCCTGATATCTTCTTTCTAACATTTTGCATAGAGATTCTGCATTCTTTGTTATTTCATCCCAGAAGGTCATATCTCTATTTTTCAATTCTTCTCTCAACTTTGCATCCCTCTCCTCCATTTCTCTTTTCTATTCCAACTCCATTTTCTTAACTACATTTTCAGTTTCTTTCTTCCATTCCATGTCTCTTTTTCTAAGAGTCTCTTCCATGTATTGGTCTCTTCTTCTTAACTCAACATCCATGTATTCATCTCTCAACTGCAATTGCAGTTTCATCTTTATCTTCTTCTTTCATCTCTTGCCCCATTCCTCTTAGCATTTCCATGATTTCCTTTCCATTTCCTTGTTGCTTAGAACCTTCAACATGTTCCTGGTTGTAACCTCTATCTTCTGGAAATAGATTTCATATGGGGCTCAAACTCCTCTGCCTTTAAAGCCTCTCGTGACCTGGGCTTTCCAACTGTACTTGCTCATTTTCTCTTTCATCCCCTTATTCTTCTTCAGTTTCTACTTCTTTCTCCTTGCCTATGTTCTTTGGACCTTTGGTTGCAGGTGATGTCAAAGGAAAGCTTTGGGGGCATATTCAGCTATTCTTCCCGATCTCTTTCCACACACCTCCCAGGATCTGAGTGCATGATGATTGTTCTTTGGATGGGGGTACTAATCCTCTATAAACACTTGTGGCTGAAATAAGTTTTCAATTATCTTGCCCAATATTGATTTTGTACCTTGACAAGGTATATAGATCTTTAGCTGTTCCTATCTCAACATCTTGAGATGTTTTTGGATGACAGGACTAATTGACAAAGTAAAACCATACCTTAACCTCCTCTGTCAAAGAGCCTCTGGCAATGGATTCATATGGGGTTTTCTTTATTGCCTTCCATTTTCCTTTCCCGTCTATTAGCAAGTCTACAATTTTCTGATACTTTGGCTCCTTTAACAGTTTCTTGAACTTGGACCCATCTTTTTGCTCCTTCAGATTAAATGTTTCATTTATCCTTTCTCTGCTAAAAGATATCCACTTTCCTTTGACGTAGCAAGTCTTTTCTCTCAGTCCCACCATGTTTGAATAAAATTCCTTGACTACGCTGACAAAACTAGAGTTGCATTCTCACAAACAAAGTGTCATCACTCTCTTCTCAATATCGTCTCGAAGGGTGATAGTGGGGAAATTAACTAGCTAAACCCCCTTTGTGATAAATCTTTATCTTGCAACTTGTCCTCCAGCCAAATCTTGGCTTTGACCATAGAAATCCTTGCACTTTTCGTTCTGCTCAATTCCAGCTTCCTTAGCTCCCCTATTTCTTTTTCTTGTTTCTTTAGTTTCTTGCTCAATCTCTATTCTTGTTTCTTCTTCTTTGCCATTGAACCTCTACAGATAGCTTCTTCTTATAGTTCTGCATATTCTTCCATTATCTCTGTGGGGTTTGGAACAAGGAGTAAATGAAACAACATGGTCAAAAATCTAGTTTTAGGAATTTAGGGTTTTAAGTGTGAAGATGAGAAACATCAGGAATGGTTTGATGGTTTATGAGGGAAGTAGTTTCAACTTGAGGTTCTCATTTATGACAAAATGTTTTGTTGTGTCTTTTTTTAAATTATTGAAGGCTTTAAGCCTAGGGTTTTTAAACCTATGTTGGTGACATGAAATTATTATTTGTGACATAATTATGCCATAATTGAAGTAAAATAATGTCAGCGACATAAAGTATTATGTCGCGAGGTACCACTACTGATATAAAGTAGGCGATCCTTGTCGCGACAAAGAGAAATAATGTCGCGACATAGTAAAGAATAATCTTCCTTGACAATCTGATGCTTGTTCTCAAATGTCATAATTTTAACATTTTCAGCTAATAGCTTTTAAATCAGTATTCAATACATTCATAACACTCAAATCATACTAGTGAAGACATGTCTAATAGCAAAGAACCTTAATTAGTATGAGTATTATCATTTCTTCTTCATTTTAACTATTCGATCCCTTGTGATAATCAGCTATTGATGGATGACACAACAAAGCTATTTTCATTTTATATAAAAATACACTCCCCAAACTTGACTGGCAGTATGTAAAGAACAAGTTAGGGAAAAGATTTCTCCTTTTATGGCACTTTGCATAATGAGTTTGAGGCAGAGATGCTCCCGAATAAAATCCATCTACAATTTGACCATTTGTCTAAAAACCAACCAAAAACTTAACTATTACAGGTTCAAAATAGAATTCAAAAACTATTCACCACTTAATTAATAAACTAATTAAAACACCAACATAAAAATCAAACAATTAAAAAAATTTGTAGGTTGCCTCCCCAGAGAAGTAGTGCTCATGTTTTATGTCTTTTAGCTGAACATTTACATAAAATGCACTTTTAGCAAAATTCTTCCATATCTTACGAATGCAGGTTAATCCCCATTCATGTTCCTTCCAAGATAATGCTTTAATCTCTGACCATTCACTTTAAACTCATTTCCAGAATTAGTCTTCAGTGTTACTGCTCTAAAGGGTGTACTTGCAACTACTGTGTAAGGACCACTCCATCTGACTTCTTTCTTTAGGCTTATTGGCTTAAATTGTCTGATAAGACTAGTTCTCTGGCACTGAACTCTCTCCTTAGAATTTTCTGATCATGCCACTTCTTTGCCTTATCCTTGTAGATTATAGCATTATCATAAGCTTCATTCCTCAACTCTTCCAGCTCATTCATTTGGAGTAATCTCTTCTCTTTAGCTTCTTGGAAGTTATAGTTCAGTTTTCTTGATGACCCATATAGAATTATATTCAAGTTCAAAAGGGAGATGACAAGGCTTCCCAAATATAATCTTGTATGGGGACATTCCAATCGGAGTTTTGTAAGCAGTTCAATAAGCCCACAATGCATCATCTAGCTTTGTAGACCAATCTTTTCTACTTGGGTTCACTGTTTTCTCTAGAATCTTCTTTATCTCCCTATTGGAAATCGGCTTGCCATTTGATTGAGGTGATAAGCCAATCCCATTACATGTCTGATTCATATCTGTTCATGAGTTTGCAAACACTTTGTTTGCAAATTGCCTCTCTCATCGCTAATAGATTGTTGTGGGTTGCTCAATCTGCTCAAAATATTTTTGAATGAACCAGCAGCTCTTTGTCTTTGGCATCATTTCTAGGACAAGCTATTGCTTCCACCCATTTGGATACATAATCCACAACTAGAAGAATGTATAAATTTCCAAATGAGGATGGGAAAGTTCCTATGAATATATCCCCAATACATAAAAAAATCTAAACCACCAAGATTCCTTGCAGGGGCATCTCATTTCTTCTACTTATGTTGCCTATTCTCTAACATTTATCACAATGTTTCACCCATTCAAAACAATCTCTGAATAGGGTAAGGCAATTAAAACTTGATTGGAAAATTTTTATGGGTTGTTCTATCTCTTGAAAAGTGTTCTCCATATGGTGATGCATGACATTCATCAAGAATTTTGCCTTGTTCTTTTTCTGGTACACATCTCTTGATAATCAAATCAACTCTTCTTCTAAACAATAGTGGATCATCCCATATATAAAATCTGCTATAAGTTCTCAAATTTCTTTTTTATTGGTAGCTGAACTCAGGTGGCATAATTCCACATGCTAAGTAATTCCTGTCTCCGATGCTAGGGTACTTGGATGATGGCGAAAAGATGCTCATCGAGAAAACATTCTCTCACCACAATTCATACTACCATCTTGATTAGGCGCTTTCTAATCTAGACAAGTTATCAACTATCACATTGTCACTACCGTTCTTGTCTTTGATTTCTAAATAAAACTCGTGCAGCAGTAATACCCATTCGATCAATCTTAGTTTGACCTCTTTCTTTGTCATCAGATATTTAATTATAGCATGATCAGTGTGTATGATAACATGGGACCCCAATATGTAAGGCCTGAATTTTTCACAAGCAAACACCATTGCTAGCATCTCGTTTTATGTGAAAGAGTAGTTCTCTTGTGCCTCATTGAAGGTTTTAGTGGCATGGTATATGACACTGAATATCTTTTTAGTTCTTTGTACTATACTGCTCCCATTGCATAATCATTGACATCACACATGATTTCAAACTCTTTGTTCCAGTCAAGTGTTGCCATGATGGGAGCTGTAACCAATCTGGACTTAATTTCTTCAAATTTAGATCTGCATGATTCATCAAAATTAAAATTTGCATATTTTCCCAACAATATGCATAATGGTCTAGCAATTTTTGAGAAGTCCCTTATAAATCTCTTGTAAAATCTAACATGTCCTAGGAAACTTCTTATCCCTTTAATTTTTGTAGGTGGTAAGAGAGTTTTTATGATAGAAACCTTCATTGTCTACTTTCTAACCCAAACAGTTAAACTTATGCCCAAGACAATACCTCTTGCTAACATGAAATGGTATTTCCAATTCGTGAGGTAAATCTTGTCTGCACCTCTGAAGCATTGTTTCCAAATTTTCTAAACATTTCTCAAAGCTGGATCCATATACTGAGAAGTCATCTATGAAGATTTCCATAGCCTCTTCTACCAAATCTAAGAACATAGACATCATACACCTTTGAAAGGTGACAGGAGATTACATAATCCAAATGGCATCCTTCTTAAAGAAAAGGTGTCATAAGGACATGTAAATGTAGTTTTCTCCTAGCCCTCGAGGGTTATGGCAATCTGGTTATATATAGAATATCCATCAAGGAGACATAAATGGGGAAGTCCCCGCTAACTCGACCAAAGATTTGATCAGATTAGCAGGCAGATAGTGATCCATGGTTGCAAAAGATTCAATTTTCGTAGTCAATGCACACCCTCCATCCTGTCACAGTTCTTGTAGGAATCAATTCATTCTTCTCATTTCTAATCATAATGAATCCACCCTTCTTGGGAACCACATAAACTAGGCTTACCCAAGGGCTGTCTGAGATTGCATATATAAAGCCCGCATTCAACCTTTTCAGTACTTCTTTTCTAACAACTTCTTTAATTATTGGAATCAGTCTTCTTTGATGCTCAATGGAGGTCTTTGAATTTTCTTCCGAGAGGATTTTATGCATGCAAATAGAAGGATTGATTCCTTTCAAATCATCTATTGAATGCCAATTGCTTCGTATTTTATGAGAATTTCCAAAGAATTTCTCGTTATTCGCTACGTTAATGCAACCTATATAATCATTGTGTTTTACTTTTCATCCTAAGAAAGCATACTATGTTCGGGAATTTCCTTCAAGGTTAACCCTTCCGAACCTGTTTCTATTTCTTTTGCCTTCTCTTCATTGCTGCTTAATTTTTCTATATTGTTCTCATTCAAAGTTAAGATTGTCTCTTTTAAATCACATATGAAATTCAAAAATACACAATCAAGATCCTCAAGATACTCGAAATTCATCTCATTTTCATTGATCGACTTTGCACCAACCAAAAAGCTCAAGACTTATAGAACTATTTTTTCTATAGCCTTAATCTGACTTTCACATCTCGCATCGCTTTCTCAGCTTTGTCTGTGTTGAAGTGTACGTTTCTTCTCCACCCTAAGAGTGAGTTCTTCGCATCTATATCAATGTAGCCCTGAATGGCCATGAAAGGTCTTCCAAGCATTAGTAACTGTATCTCTCCATGTCCATAACTAAAGTCCACAAGGAAAATGTACTTCACCTAGATGAGTACATAACTCATGACTCCCTTTGTTGTGCCATAGTCAGACGCCATTTGTAGGGTCATATTTGTGTATAAGCCCCAAATCCTAGTCTCTTCAATTATTGACAGCATCAAGTTTGGATGCTTGCCCTGAATCAAAGCCTTTTAAATTCAACCTTCAAATTGTTTAAGGAATGGTGAAGTCTTCAGATCCTTCTGATTACTACACCAGTATCGTAAAATTCAATTACTCCTTTCTTTCAAAGAAACTCTCTTCTACCAGAATGTCCTTAGAAAACTTGGTATAGTTAACATATGATAAATGCTCAAAGAAAATATATATTAATCTCTATTTTTTTGAATGATATCCAAGAATCAGAGAACGTTCCTCCATTTTTGCTTCTTTAAAGTCTTTGAGGAATGGAACAAAGAGCATGTAGGTCAGATTTCCTCTTTATTTTGCCCTTTCTCCTCCGCCGGCCCACCCGCACCTCTTCTTCGCTTCACTAATCTGAACTCATTCAACTTGTCATTTTTCCACTCATTTCGCCTTTTCATCTTTTCACCCACCTTATTTCCCGTCTCCAACCTCCACTCTCATAATACTCACCATTGGCACCTGTGGATTCTTCAGATCACCAAAGGCATCCACTGGTCTCATTGCTAAGGCTAGTTTACCTCTACTTGTGTTCCGCATTTTTAGAGGCATTAGTATGGCCTAAAATACATTCAGGTTTGTTTAAATTGTTATAGTTTCAAACTAAGCTCATGAATATCACAATTCTTTTTTATTCTCTCCTATGAATGTTAGTATTTGATCTTCAAAGGATTTAGATCTTTTGTCCTGATTAAGCCTTGACTCCCTTTGCCGTATCGTCTCAACCCCATGAAGCATATTATTGTTGAAAATTTGATGCACTGGGATCCATATGCTCATCCAAAGGAGAAATTCTCATGTTCCTTAAAAGAAAATTGAGCTGGTGCTGGAAGTTAGCGAAAGTTGTAGCTTCAAGGCTACTGATAAACCGAGCCTCCTTAACTTGATAGGATCCCCTGCGGGCTAGTCCTCTTCAAATACTCATTCTTCCTCGCTTCATTTCCTCTTCAACTGCTCCTACTTCATGTGATGAATGCATTATTCTTTCTTGGTTTCCCATCTTGTTCATCAATGTACCAAGCTTCTGGCTTTATATACTATTCTATTCAGTTTCTATCACCCCACTTATTTTCACCCACTACTCGGCTCCCAGTCTTGGGATGGAGCTCATACTTTCTTTTGCTAGATCTTCAATCAACCTGCTTGCCTCTTCAAAGACTCTTCCTCTCAATGCTCCACAACAGTCGCATCAATTATACCTTTAGAGGTGTAGTTCATAGAGTGATAAAAGATGTTCATCTGGGTGGTCAAATCTATTCCATGCATTAGGCATCTTTTCAACAATCTTTTATATCTCTCCCATGCATTATAAAGACTTTCATCTTCTCCTTATTTAAACACTATGATTTCACCTCTCCTTTCTGAAGTGAGGACATGAGGGAAGAATCTGCTCATGTAGGCCTCCACCAACTCTTCCTAATTGTTCACTGATCTATATGGCAATGATTCAAACCAAGTGGCTACCACGTCTCTTAATGAAAAAGGAAAGAGTTGTAGCTTGATCACCTCAGGTCTCACCCCATTTAGCTTTACTGTATTTTCCATCCCTAAAAATCTTCCCATATGCTCATTAGGATCTTCACTAGGATGGCCAGTATATTGATGCTACTGCACCATTGTAATAAAAGCTAGCTTTAATTCAAAGTCATATTATAAAATTAAAAACTTTATTTCTAAATATGACCACCAGTGATCATTCAATCCTTAGTAAAAAAGCAAAACTTATCATCAATTAAAAATTGTAAGAAAATTGTTTATATTCATGTAATAATGAAAATTTATTATCACTCCACCTTCGCAGAAATGCACAAATATAAAGAATATAATGGATTTTAAGTCCAGATATCATTCCCAAGAGGATTGAATAGAGATCTAAAGATCAATTACCCCTACTACTTAAGATCCTTACTATTTGAACTCAAAAGTACAAAATTGATTTGTGTAAACGAAGATATTATTTGATAAAATTTATAACTAATAAGAAAAATCAAATGAATTGGATCGAGAGTTCATTGAGTAAAGTTAACATCAAAAGCATTTAATGGTAATTATCAATTTCACTTGTTTATAACATAGTTCATCCATCACTTTGTAACCGAATTATTAAAGATAAGGGTAGTATAGTTCGATTCTCCATACACTATACATTTCACTAATTGTAGAATCATCTTCTTCCGCACACATGGATCTAATCGCCATTTAGAGATATATCTTCTTTCGTAGAATCAGCATTTTCCCTTTCTAGTGCTTCTCACCGTGTTCCTAAGATCAAGATTTCGCCTCATGCATTTAACAATGCTCAACTAACTGTATCCATCCTTCGATCCGATCAAATTTCATCCCTTTGATTGTGATCTGTTAACACGAGATAAAGATCATCTCACGTATGCAGGAGAAACCTCTAATCATCAAATTGATACATCATCCAACCAATCCTCACATCATATAAATTAGACCACGAGTAATCTTTAGAGTTCATTAGTTCCATAATATTAGCTTAGCATACCCCAAGCAACTACTCTATACTCTCAGAATTCCATCTCATCACTTTAGAGGCCTCTTTGAAATCTGAAAGGCAAGACAACCCTTCTCTCGGGTATATTTATCAATATTAAGAACAATTAATTTCAAGAATAAAACCAATTAGATAAATTCAAGATTTCTAAATCTGTCATTCTTTTAGTTGCGTAGAAAATGATAACTAACATCAGTCCATTCCTAGAGGAAGCTCAATCTTTCAAAACTGGATTATAAATAAGAGTGACTAACTAATTAGGAAAATTCACTGAAATTGCAAGCAAACTGAAATAAATGACCTCCAAACATCACATTCCATCAAATCAAACAATAATGAAAACAATTGTTACACATAACCAAATTTTCAAAACTTCAAATACATTCTACCCAACTAAAAGAAAATACTAATCCAAATTTGTTGAAACTAAAATCAATCCAAAAGAAAAAGCAAAATAATATACAAATGAGACTCAATCACCTGGTGATGTTCTAGGTTCAGTTGAAAGTTGCACAAGGTTCTATAGTTTTGGTTTATAGAGTTTCAACAATGATAGGCTACACTTCATACAGCTCAGGATCCTAAACCGCTCAAAGCTGGTCTCTCATATACATAGGAAATTATGTCGTGGCACGTAGCTACAGGCTGGTCCTCCACTTTGTCGTAGCTTGCGCTTTTGGCGTCGTGAACAATATTTGCAGTTTTTCGACTTATGCCTTAACATACTCTTGATGAGCTCAACCCAATCGCTTTAGTATTTGTCAGACATGTCTTCCATTGCAATATTTATTTAATGCCTTGAAGTGTTAATACTTGAATGGTATGTCGCAATATAAAAATATTTGTCACGACTGAATCTCCTTTGTTTCTTCATCGTCATGACATAAATTTCGTGCCTAAACAGAGTTTCTTAGCCTTCCATTTTTGCCTACGTCGCACATAAGCTTCAATGTTTAACACACATTAACTTTGGCATTAACCTGTCGCGACGCCTTTGAAATGTCGCAACATTATGTAGTTCTGTTCTAGGCGCTTCTCTTCAATTAATGTTGCGACATAGCTTCTGATTGCTTTACAAATATTTTCTCCTTCATTTTCAGTTTCTTTCATTATATCAAATATAAATGTGAGTCAGATATTCTTTTTATAGTTCTACAACCTTTGTTCACAGGTTCCTATGTCGCTACAAAGTTCTCTAACATTACGCGTGTTGTTTAACATAAACTTTCATTTACTTACATAGTTTCTTGGATTTACGAGATATTGACTTTTGAACTTTATGTTGTGACATTCTTGAAAAATGTCAAGCATATTTCCTCGCTTGATCTTGGTTACCTTCTAAAATATTTTTCGCAACATAAAACCTTTGTCGCGAATTAAATTCAATTTTGTCTTCTTTAATCTTTCATTTTATGTAGCGACAGTTTTGTTGTGTCGCGACATTCTTCCTTCCCTCTTCAGTTCTTTATGCCACGACACAGGTTTGAATGTCTTGACAAAACTGTACTTCCATTTTCTTTGATCAATGTTGAGAAAGAGCAAAAGAATGTCGTGACATTCTTCTTCAAGAACTTCTCAGGCAATGTCACGACATAAAAATCCATTGTCGCGACATAGTTCTATCTTTTGATCTTCATTATGTCGCGACATAAAAATCCATTGTCGCGACATTTTTGCCTTAGCCAATTTTTTTTCTGCTTTTCTTGCTAGATTTGTTTCTTTTACATTTAAAACCTACAAAACACAAAGTTGGTGATTATTCCAGAATTCTGCATTAGAATGAATATTAAACTACTAAAAAATGAAAGAAAAATGGACTAAAAATAGATGAGTTTATGACTCATTAGATGGCTAACACTGTCAAGCTAAATGGAGTCAATCCAGATGTTATAAAGCTGTAGCTATTCCCATTTCACTAAGGGACGTTGCAACTAGTTAGTTTGAGTCCCTGCCATGTGGATCAGTGAGCAATTGGGAGGAGCTGGTGGAAGCATATTTAAGCAGATTCTTCCCTCCTGCTCTCACTTTAGAGAGGAGAGGGGAAATTATTGCCTTCAAGTAGAAAGAATATGAGTCTCTGTATAATGCTTGGGAGAGATACAAGCAACTATTGAGGAGAGGTCCCATGCATGGGATTGAGAAGATAACTTAGATGGACATCTTCTACCATGCTATGAATTACGCTTTGAATGGAATTGTCGATGCAGCCTTGTTTAATGACCAAAAGACATATACAAATTTATGACACTATTACCAAAGGACTATTGTCTAATCCCCGGAAACGGCACCAAAAACTTGTTGAGATTGACCAAATTGATGTATATGTGAAAATATGGCCAAGGGAGTGAATGTGGTAAATACTCAAAACCGATTTGAAACAAAAGGCAAGTATACTAAAAATTGAAATGAAAAAAAGTATTACCAACACTCAACCCTTTCCGCAAGTGCACGGTCATACACGCTGACTCTGTGGAGTTCTGGACATCGCACTACGAGGATCGAGGTTCTAATTGGAATTTGATCACCCCGATTACAAGGCTCTTCACTATTTAGGCTACTCAAGTAGGATGTCAAATAAAATCAATTTAATTGAAACAAAACTGATTTAAAACTAATCCTAAAATCTACCACAAACAACTACTTAATTTCTAAAAGGTAAGGGAAGAGAGTCACTAGGGATGGGGATAATTATTTACAAAATAGTTTGCATTTCCTTGAAAGCGCAACAATTGTAAGTTGAATGCTAGATTTGTCCAAGAGCAATGTAGTATAGCTTGGATTTCTCCATACACCATACATTTCACTAGTTAGAGATCCATATTCTTTTCCAGGACAAATGGGTCTAAATAGCTACTTGTAAAATTCCGCACTCTTTAACATTTGATTGTTTTTTCTTTTTCAATACTTACAAACTATTTCTAGATCAAGAATTCTTGCCCCCATAGACGTGATAATGCAAGCCTTCTCCAATGTACTGGTATTCGCCCTTCAAATCTAATAAAATTTTCTATCTCTTTTGATCGATCTTTGCTAACACTTGATTAAGATCCTTCATCGTACTAAGGAGAAACCTCTCGATCAACTAAATTGATACACTTCATCTAATTAACTACACCATGAGTAAATTAGTGATCTATCAAAGCAATTTTCAGAGTTCATTAGTTCCAAGATATTAGTCTGGGCATACTCCCTTGCTTCTTACTCTTACTCTCAGAATTCCATCTCGTGTCACCTCAGAGGCCCCGAAATCGTGAAAGGGAAGATACAACTCTGCTGGTATAAGCCATTAATATTCCGAACACCCAATATATGAACTATACCACCATATAAATTTAGTTTTCAAACCCACAAAATAACTGAAAACTCGCAACTGAATGTTCAATAATTAATCCCCAACCCATAGTGGTGTGTTTAATGTTCCATTACCGGATTTCAATCATCACTAATCAAACAAAAAGTAAGAAAATGAAGAAAGAAATCAAGAGAAAGAAGAGAAAAACCCGTGATTTGAGCTTAAATTCACCTCAACAAGAAATAAATTGAATATCCGGAGTACGCACTAAAATCTCTTCATTGTAAAATAAAAATCGTCAAAACTATTCTAAGATCTATTAAAATAAAAATCGGCAGAAAAAACTAAGAAATATAAATAGAGAGAGAAACCCATGAGAGAGAGAAAATCCAGATTTTTAGCTTCAATCCTTGTTCGAACCTTAGTGAAATTTGAATCTCTATTATACAAAGACCAAATCCTTCAATAGAAACAAAAATCTGCTCTAAAACTGCTCTCAAATCTAAAACAAATAAAAATCTACAGAAAAACTGGAAAAATGGGCAGTCTAGAGAGAGAAACCCCAAGAGAGAGGCTCTCCAATCTTCCCGCTTGCCTCTTTACCTAAAAAACGAGTATATATATGGTCCTAGGGTGAAATGGGCTTGAAATTAGGTCAAAACTCAATTTTCTACTCTCTTTTTAGGTTTCTCACAGATTTCTCAACGCGACACGTGCTCTTCGCCATGACACTACTCGTCGCGACATCGGTCACTGAGATACTTCCGCGCCGCGACACATCGGTCACGACATACTCTCCTGGTCGCGATGATACTCTCCCGTCGCGACAAATTTTCTCGGGATGAAGAACCGGGTTTTTCTCTCTAACTTGTCTGGGCCATAACTTCTTCGCTTTAACTCCTGGATTTGGGCGTGTGAGTGCAATTTCTCGTTGGAAAGCTCTTTGAATGTAGAATGCAGCCATGAGGGACTGAACCATTTGATGTTCCAGATGGTACATAAAAATTAATCTTCCCAGCGCGCCGTGAGACTCTACTGACTCCTTCTTTGGAAATATATTGCTCGCTTCTCTTGCCAAATCACTTGCTTTTCATCAATAATCCTACAAAACCAAGTTTAGAGGAAATTTTATGAGTTTTACATGAATATGGATATTAAATTCACAAAATAGCATGTGAAATGAACTCAAAACATAGATGAGTTTTGCACTCATCAAGCCTCTAGAGGTGCATTCAGGAGGAAAAGTGCTAAGGAAGCTACTCAGTTGAAAGAGGAACTAGAAAAGAGCAACTGCAAAGCTCCATCTGAGGCTTCAAGGAGCAGTAGCAGGCTGAGAGGTGGAGTAATTGAGCTGAAAAAAATGTTAGCCATTGAAGCTAAGTTAGATGCTCTTATGAACAGGATGAACACCCAAGATAAAAGAGGTTATTCCTGTAATGAAGTGGGATTGGTGGAAGGTGTTGGGACAAAATGTGTTGTTGAGGAGGGACTTGCTCATAAAGGCCCTTATCAAGTTGAGGAAGCTAAATTTGTTAATGGGAGTAGAACCTATAACTTCAAGCCAAATGTAAGGACCAAATGATGTATATATGAAAATATGGCAAAAGGAAGTGAATGTGGTAAATACTAAAAAATTGATTTTAAAAAGTAACTATACTAAAAAAAAAAGTTAAATGAAAAGTCTTACCAACACTCAACCCCTTTCTGCAAGTATACGGGTCATACAAGTAATAAAAGGGACTCTAGGAGTCTAGATATCGTATCCATGAGGATTTGAGGTTCTCTCTAATTGGAATTTAAGCACTCCGAGTACAAGGGCTCTTCACTATCTAGTTGACCAAATATAATGAGAATTAAAATCAATTTAACTAAAGTAAAAACTGATTTAAACTAATAAACTAATTCTAAAATCTATCAAGCAAACAACTACTAAAGTCTAAAATGTATGAAGAGAGACACTAGGGATGGGAATAATCATTTAACAATCATTTTTCATTTCCTTTAAAGCATAACATTTGTGAGTTGAATGCTGGACTTGTCCAAGCAAAGTAGTATAGCCTTAGAATACCTCATGACACTACATTTTACTATTTAGATAACCATATTCCTAAACCAGGTCAATGGGTCTGAATAGCTACTTTTAAGGTTTGATTCTCTTTAAGATTTGGTTGTTTTTCCTAAACCAATACTTCACAACCATTTCTTAGGACTAAAGACAACTTGCCCCCATAGAAAAGGTAACACAAGCCTTTTTCAATACAATTGGTACCTCATTCTGCATTTCAAATAGAATACTTTCTCTCCTTGATTAGAATCTTTTCTAACACGAGTTCAAGATTATTTACCAAATTCAGATGAGATCTGTGAGGTCCCCACCCTTCATCTCTCTTCAAAGGGTCCCACTCCATGTGTACTGCTACGCAGGTCCCAACTCCGCCTTTCTTTCGGGCTCCATGAGAGCTCGAACCTTGACCCAAAGGGACTCTTATAGAAGTGGGAGCACTCACTATTGTCTCGAGTCACTAGTATGAGTGCTCCCATTTTCTATAAGAGTCCTCTCAGTCAGGTTCGAAGCCTTTCATGAGGCGGAAGAAAGGGGCTGACTCGAACAAGACTTCCATAAGGAGTGGGACCCACTCAAGAGATGAAGGGTGGGGACCCACAACAAAGGCGCTTTTATTGTGGGAGACCCAAACCTCTTGGTCCCACTCATAGGTACTGTTTCGCCAGGTCCCAACTGGCCTTTTCTTTCGCCTCCGTGAGAGCTCGAACCCATGCGCAAAGGGACTCTTATAGCAATGGGGAGCACTCTCACTACCAACTGAGCTATTTCAAAACCGTGGCTCTGATACCACGTTGAAGGATCCCGACCCGGATTAACCTCATGAACCCAAAGGGACCTCCCGGCACTCCAATGGATATAGAAACTTTTCTCAAAAACTAGCCAACAAAATCCATAGCGAACCCCTTACACTCTTAACATATCTTTAGAAAATAATGCTGGGGTTTAAGTAAAATTTTTTCTTTTTTTTTTTTTTTTTCAACACTTAGAGTTTTCAAAATCTACGTAGTTTCTCCTCGCTTTTCTGACTCTCTCCCAAATTTACAAAACATGCCAAAACATTTAAAAACACTTAATCTTCCAATTTTCAATCTCCTTGCTGGACTCCTCGTCCACAACTCAATCAACACAATATATACATATATACATTTATTCATTTCAATCATCAAAACATTCCAAACTTCTTCAATTCCATGCATTTTTTTTTCCAAAAGATTGGGCTTGAGCCGGACTTAAGCCGACCGCCTACGTACCTCGTCCACTGAGGATCAAAGCCCACGTAGTTCATTTTCAACTTTATACATATACATATATACACAACAAAATATTCAACATATACAATATGCAAAATTACATATACAATGAAATCACAAATAAGCCGCCCCTCAATGGCTCGACTCACCGCACAGAGGGTATTCTGTATGGCACACTGCCTTTCGGTCCCGAAAAATGTTTTTGAAACATACGGTGAATGGAGCTAAAGGAGCCCAAGTGGAGCGTGACATTTTCATTAAGATAACATTTTCAGTATATACCAAAGTAATACATACTTATACAATTAAAAATCCATTTATGCCTTAAACTTTCTTTTATACAATTAAAAATCCATTTATACCTTAAACTTTCTTTCTTTCTTTCTTTATTTATTTCTTTCTTTTTGATGGAACCCAGGGAGATAAACACACCGAACAAGCTTCCTGCACTCGACTATGAGGGATACCACATTCCGGGCCATAACCACTACGTCGCGGAGAAACTCATGCTTTGCATGTGGTCTCCAGTCATAGCACCTTATCACGTGTAAGGATATTACTCTAGACACCTAATCCTCCCCGCTAGTAACCTATAACTCATTCCCAAACTTACACGCTCATAAGGTACCCTACTCTATATCACTATGCACAATATATGGGGTTAACCATCGTAAAACATTTATCAAAATACATTTATAAATCCATTTAAATCATTTACTTTATCATGAAAACTCATATATATATGCAAATATACATATGCATTCTTTACACATTTTTTTAAACTTTCATAATGCCTTAACATATGCATACATATATAATTTAAAATAAATATATATATTGATGTAAGATAAACATGTACATTAAAATTTTCATTTACATCAAAACTTTCATTTAGGCAATATAAACATTTACATTAAAACTTTTCATTTTAACATCAAAAATCATTCACTTTAAAACTCAATTTGCAAACATCATTTTTACACTCACAGCTTCACCGCTCAATCTTCGTCATTTCTCGTCGAATTCCCTGTTTCCGTCCGATAGTCTTTTTCACCTTTTCAAGAAAAACCACAACTAACCATTAACCATAACTTCCCATTTAATCCACCATACACATTCATTTTCACCCAACCACATCACATTCACTTAAATCTCATTTAACCACACTTAAAAATACGCAACCAAGGAAATGACCAAATTACCTTTTTCTTTACAAAATGACCTTAATGCCCTCTACCGATTTTACACTCGGGACTGTTTGAAATACCCATTTTTCAATGTCTTAACTCCATATTTGACACTGGTTCTTTATACTCTTTTGAAACTAAGGTGCTAAGGGTTCTTCTCCAATTGGAATCACCCAAATCGGAGCACCGAAACTCACTTTACGTCCAAAACAACCAGGCTAATCTATGTTCAAAAACTGAACCAGAATTTGGCTTGAACATGGCCCTACTTTGAATGAATTTTTGGGCCACATATAATCGGAATTCAACAATGCCTATTTCTGTATGTTTGGTTTTCCTTGAAGTCTAGTTTAATTAGCCACTTGAATCACTCAAATCAGATAAGAAATGAGCAAGTTATGGCTAAAATACGAAAATTGGTCGAAATAGAAAACAGAGCATTTCAATTACCGAGACTGCTCCCTCGAAAATGCCCAGAATGTGAGCTTTTCTGCATTTTTTTCCATATTTTTCCATCCAATTCAACTCTATAGTCCATATACACTTCAAAACCATTTCATATTCATCTTGACATCTCTTTTCTATTCAAATCCTCTTTCACTACTTATCTTCTTTCAAAACCTTTCCATGAATTTCTCCCAATACCATTGTAATATGAGTTATGACCCATATACAAACCAAGCACCAAGATTTGTTAAGGTTTGTTCTAAACCCTAACTCAATTTCCTTCCATTTAACCATGAATCCAACAACAAAGGGAGGATTCCATACTTATCTTGTTCCTTGTGGGTTTAACCAACCTTAATTTCAAGAAATCTAAGTTTAGGATACAATTCTATAAAAACCCTAGATTTGGGGAGATAAGATAATCATCATACAAACCCAAAAATCCACAAATCTCATAGAATCCATAATCGCTGTTGTTTCATACAAAAATCCTAAAGTCTCCATAATCTTTAGTTTTTGATTCCCTCCCTCTCCTTCTCTTCTTTTCTCTTCTTCTTCTTTCTTCCTTCCTTCTCTTCTTTTCCCCCTTCATGTTTTGTTCTCCTTCTCCAAATGAGACCACCTTGGTCTTAAACCATGTTTGCTAAGGCCTGTTTACTTCTCCAAAACCCATTTTGGGTTAATTTTCTCTAATTGCATCTTGTCCCCATTTCTTCTATTTATATTCCAACTTTCTAATTGCTCAATCCTATAACTTCTTCTATTTACATTTCCTTTTAAACATTTCATATATTAACCCCTAGTCTTTTTCCTTTTATGACCACTAGGTCCTCAAGTGGTAAATTACATATTTACCCTTGGCTTTATTATAAATTTTGGGTCTCTCGTTTTATAATTTCCTAATTTCATCTCCAGGATATTACAATGTAACACTTAGTGCTCGTATACGCCCCTACAGTATCGTGTACTGTACACTCTCTCGGGACGGGGTGTTACAAAATCCTCCCACCTTAGAACATTTCGTCCTCGAAATGAATAAACTAACTCCAAAAGAAAGGAAAGGAAAATACCTCATTCGGAAAATAATTGAGGGTAATGACGGCGCATCTGAGCCTCTGGCTCCCAAGTAGCTTCCTCTATTGTATGACTCCTCCACAATACCTTCACCAGCGGAATAGTCTTGTTGCGCAGAACTTGCTCGACGGCCCAGATTTGCAATCGGTTCCTCAGATGTTAAGCCTCCCCGTATTTCCAATTTGTCGCTCACAATACATGTGAAGGGTCCGCATATACTATGAGCATAGAAACATGGAAAACATCGCGGAATGCGATCGAGGTCGATGGCAATCCTAATCGATATGCCACCTCTCCAATCCACTCAACAACTCGTATATCCCAATATACCGTGGACTCGCCTTTCCACGCTTCCCAAATCTTAGTACGCCTTCCCATGGGAAATCCTCAAAAATACCATGTCCCCACTCAACTCTAGGTCCCGACGGCGATTGTCCGCATAACTTTTCTTCGTTTGCCTTTGTGCAATTTTCGCCTATCCCTTATAACTTTGATCTTATCACAAGCCACTGAAAATTTCCTAATTTACTAATTTCCTTTTCGCTCTACCTCGGGCCCCAAACGTACTGGAGTCTCGACATTCCGTCCATAAAGAGCCTCATAAGGGGCCATACCAATGCTGTCCTGATAACTATTGTATGCGAACTCCATCAGGTAGATGGGTGTCCCAGCCCCTCTAAACTCCATAACACATGCCCTAAGCATATCCTAAAGTCCAGATAGTCCTTCGTATCGCCATCCGTCTGTGGATGAAAAGTCGTGATCAAATGCGCTTTAGTGCCAAGGGCATTCAGAACTGGCCAAAACCGTGAGGTAAACCCGATCTCTCGTCAAACAATGGAACCGCGCATCATGCACCGATAATCTCTAACGATAATGGGCCAACTTATCCAATGAATCACTATTCGACAGGAGGAAATGGCGATTTCGCCGGGCCGTCCACAATCACCCATATCGTATCGTGGCCACTCTGGCAACGTGGAAGTCCTACCACAAAATCCATAGTGATTCTCTCGCATTTCCACTGAGGGATCGGGAGTGACTGTAAAAGTCCTGCAGGCTTCTGATGTTCGGCTTTCACCTGCTGACATGTGAGACATTTAGAGACGAATCGTAATATCCCCTCTTCATACCCTTCCACCAAGAGGTTCCTTTAGGTATGATACATCTTTGTGCTTCCCTGATGCATAGCATGTTTGAAACTGGCTCTTCCTTCGTACAATCTCTCTCCTCACATCACCTACATCCGGTGACACACAACCTCTGGTCCCATGACCACTGCATTCATCCTCTCAATGACAAATCCCCTCAAGGTTCCGCACTCTACTTCACCTCTCAATCCCTACTATCCGTGATCTCGAATCCGAAGCCTCTAACTCGCCTATCAATACAGACGTACATGAAATGGCCACCAAAGGTTTCTCGACCCATCGGGCCCAATCTCACACCCATGACCTCAATTCTATTACGAGGAAGATGCACCCGCCTCACGCGGTGATAGAACCTGCGGCTCTTCTACTTTGTTATCCGCTACCACGCTCGCCTTCCAGATGATATTCAATGGTACATTCATAATCCTGATCACTCAATCCATCTCTCCGTCTCATGTTCAGTTCCTTCACGTAAACAACACCGCAAGCTCTTATGATCCGTAAAAATCCTATGGTGGCACTCCATATAAGTAATGCCTATATTCGTAAAGGCAAATACTACTACCGCTAGTTCAAGGTCGTGTGTAGATAATTGCTCATGCTTTTTCACTGCCAGAAGCATATGCAATCACCTTGTCATTCTCGTGACAATACACAACCTAGGCCTCGCAGATAGGCATCACAATACACTACAAAGCCATCCTCCGTCCCGATGGAAGTGTGGGCACTGAGCCTGAGGTTAATCTCCTTTCGCCCATCGAAACTCGCGACAAGCCGACCATAAAAACCCGGCTCCTCTTCTTTGTCAATCTAGTCAAAGGCTGGTGTGGCTATCTTCGAAAATCCCTCAAAGAACTTACGAATACCCCGCCAAACCCGCAAAACTCTTATCTCCGTAACACTCGTAGGAGGCTTCCAATCTCAAGATAGCCGACCTTCCGCGATCCACCGAGACCCTCCTCGCAAACTATGTGTCTCAAAAGGCGACACCGCCGAGCCAAAACTCTGTTAATTTACCGAAGCTCGCATATAACCGATGTTCCCGTGAATGTTTCATGCACTATCCCCGCGCTCGCATGTTCTTCTCCGGGCCGTCAATAGATCGGGTATATCATTAATAAACACGATAACAAACCGATCTAAGTAAGGCCCGAAATTCGCTCATGAGATCCGCTAAAAGCCACTGTGGGCATTCTAAGTCCAAATGGCATGACTAGGAAACTCAAATGTCTCGCATCGCGGTTCAATGTCAGCTCGTAAACATTCTCATCATGAATTCTGCAACTTATCTAATTCACTTCTCCAATTAAATCAAGGCTCATTACAACATCATTGCAAGCCTTAAATCAAGCCATTAAGATCCTTAAAGTGAAAACCCATAATGCCTTTCACCTAGCAAAAATTACATTTATACCTTAATCAATTCTTCTTCTTAAAACATTAATTCTAACACATTCCATTAGGCATTTAACTTCCAATTGATTAAAATCAATGGAAACTCAACTTTTCCATACTTCTTTAAGGTATCAAATCCTACATACACATATTCATAATTATTTTACTCACTTTCCATTTTCTTTCAACAAATTATATTTGATAATTCATCCAATGTCATTGATTTACTTAAACCAATCAAAACCAATGCATTTCCACTAAACTCCTTTCGGGCCTAACCCTCTCATCTCATTTTCTATTCAACTTTTAATTCCATTAATTCCATTAATTCCTTCCAAGCATTTCAAATAATGTCATTTAAACTAATTAAAACCAATCAAACAATATCACCATTAACATCCAAGGTTGACCTAAATCGACAATCCTTATAATCTCATTCTTTCTTTCACTTTCTTAGCAAAATCAACCTAGAATCATATGTCAATTTAATAGCTAAAGCCTTAATATAACTCCACTGAAGGTTTAGATAAATAATCCATAAAACCCTAATTGCTTACTGAACCTCCCCGAACTCCACGTCGACTCCACTCCGCTTGTCTCGATCGTGCGTGTAGCCTCGGGATCTCCCAAACCCATGCTCCTCTCATCCCTAGCCGCGCCCCTACTACCCGGGGTCGTACTGTGGGCTGTCAACGCGACCGGTGGTCCAAATCTCTAGACTAAGACCTACAAGAACCTCTTGGTCTTCGGGAACTCGTCCTCCCTACTAAATGGGACATGTCCGACGAGTTTCGTAAAAACTCCGTCATAACTGTCACTTTAGTGTGTGTCCCCCGCTTCCAGCCTTGAAGAACTCCTCACTCAGATATCTCAGAATCGGCTGGAACAAACTTATCTGTAAACTCTTCCTCGAACTGGCGCCTGTGACACTCCCTCGGGCATCTCTCCTTCGAACCCGCTTCTCCACCACTCTAACGCTCCGTCCCGTAAGAGAAAAGAAAACCGACCATCTACCCATCCCGTACACTTCCATCACCCGGCACCAGCTCATTTCCTCCCAACCATGAGATCTAAGCCTTTCCGGTCCCTAATCCATCATAGTTCCGTGCCCTAGCCGCCCCTCTCATTAAAGCTACCAAATTTCCTGGGCATGTCGTAATGCAAGCATAAAAGCCGAGCCATCCGGTCTAGCTGCACTGGGTCTCCCACAACCTCAGGAGGTGGTGGCGTCCTTATCTGTGAAGGCATAGGGTCTCTATGTACTGTGGGTGGAGGAACATGCACAGACTCATCAACATGTTCCTCGAGTGGTGGTACTAATGCCTCACCGTAGTGGTTATGACTGGAATGTGACTGTCCCTCACCGTCAAGCACTAAAATCACTGTGTGTTTATCCCCCCGGGTTCCATCAGAAGAAAAGAAAGAAAGAAAGAAAGAAAGTTTAAGGCATAAATGATTTTTAATTTGTATAAAAGAAAGTTTAAGGCATGAATGATACTTTAATTGTGCTAAGTATGTATTACTTTGGTATATACCGAAAATGTTATCTTTTAATGAAATAAAGACACTCACTGGGCTCCTTTATCTGGTCTTTTTCGTATGTTTCAAAACATTTTCGTGACCCGAGACGTGCGCCGACAGAGTACCCCTCAGGCAAAGGAGTCGAGCCATTAAGGAGACGACGACTGCGGATTTCATCAGATATGTAATTTTGCATATTGTATATGTTGAATATTTTGTTATGTATATATGTATATGTATAAAGTTGAAAATGAACTACGTGGCTTGGATCCTCAAGTGACGAGGCACGAGGCTAGCTTCATGGTCCCGCCAAGCCCAATCTTTTTGAAAAAAAAAAATGCATGGAATCAAGAAGTTTGGAATGTTTTGATGATTGAAATGAATAAATGTATATATGTATATATGTATATATTGTGTTGATTGAGTTGTGGACGAGGAGTCCAAACAAGGAAGTTGAAAATTGGAAGATTAGGCAAGCTTTTAAATGTTTTGGCATGTTTTGAAATTTAAAAGTCCGAAAAACAAAGGAAACTCCCGGCCGATTTTTTTTGAAAACTCTATGTTTGAAAAAAAAAAAAAAAATTTACACTTCGCTTCCACATTATTTTCTAAAGATATGTTAAGAATTGTAAAGGGGTTCGCTCCATGGATTTTATTCTTCAATCAAGCTGAGGAAAAGTTTCCTATATCCATCGGAGTGCCTGAGCCCCTGTCTCGCGAGGTTAATCCGGCCCAGATCCTTCAACGTAGACGTGAGCCACGGTTTGAAATAGTGCTCGCAGAGGAGAGTGCTCCTTACGTTAGTAAGAGTCCCTTGCGCAGGTTCGAGCTTCACGAGGCTAAGAATGGGCCGGGACTGGCGTAAACAAAGACTACAGAGCCGACCCTGCGAGGTTCAGGGTCTCCACAATAAGTATGCTTTATTGTGGGGTCCCCACCCTTCATCTCTCTTCAGGTGGGTCCCACTCATAGGTACTGTTACGCGGTGTCCCAATCGCTCTTTCTTTCGCCTCCACGAGCTCAACCCACGAATCTAAAGGGACTCTTATAGAAGTGGGGAGCACTCTCACTACCAATTGAGCTAGTAGCAAAACTGACTCCAGAATTATGATGTCGCAACTAAAAAAAGTAATGTCACGACATTATGCTGGGCCTTACCAAAAGTGATGTCGCGACTCCAAAAGGCTGATGTCGCAACTCAAAAAGGTGATGCCGCGACTCAAAAAGGTGATGTCGCAACTCAGAATGTTGATGTTAAGACTTCATAATGCTAATGTCGCGACTAAAAAAAAGTGATGTTGCGACTCCTATGCTGAAAAAACCAAAAAGCCCCGAAAATTGATATTTGGCCTGTTTTCAAGCACATTTTTACCCTAGGACTATAAATACTCATTTTTTTTTAGTTTTTTAGATTTTTAGGGTAACGAATGAGGTGAGAGAACACCTCTCACTAGGATTTCTCTCTCTAACACCTTCCCGTTTTTTAGTTTAGCTTAAGGCTTTGATTTTTAGAGATCTTAGAGTAGTTTTAGAGAAGATTTTTATTTGTATTGAAGAGATTTCAGTGTTGCACTCAGAGATTTATATTTCATTATTGTTGAGACAAAGATTGAAACTCAAATCACTATTTTTTCTCTCACTCCTAATCTCCTAATTTCTTACTTGTTTCTTGATTTGTGATTATTGGAATCCAGTAATGGAACATTAAACACCCTCTAGGGGTGGGGATTAATTGTTGAACATTCATATTTGCAGATTTATGGTTTATTTTGCGGGAGCTCAAAACTCGAATTTATATAATTCCAGGTTTGTTTGTAAAGTGTTGTTCGAATATCGCATTTTATACCCAGAAGAGTCAGACTCGTGTTTCCAATTTCCAAGAGGCCATATGAGTGACACAGAGATAGAGATTCCTAAGAGCATAGAGTAGTAACTTGGGGTATGATGGACTGATATTATTAGAACTAATGAAATTTTAATATCACTCAAATAAATCACTGGTGATGTTCTAACCTCTGTAAGACCACCTACTGATCTATCGGTTTAATGTTTAGAGGCTTCATCTCAATTTGGCAGAATAATCTTGATCCCGTGTTAGCTTAGATTCTAATCAAGGAGATAGAGCATTCTAATGAATTGCATATTGAGGTATTAATTGCATTGGAAAAGGCTTGTATTGTTCTGTCTAAGCAGTTTCCAGTCCTAAGAAATAGTTATGAAGTACTTGGTGAGGAAAAACAACCAAATCTTAAAGATGATCAAATCCTAAAAGTAGCTATTTAGACCCATTGACCTGTTTAGGAATATGGTATTCTAAATAGTGAAATGTATAGTGTCAAGAGGTATTTCAAGGCTATACTACCCTGCTCTTGGACAAAGGCATAATTCATCTCACAAATGTTGCACTGTCAAGGAAATGCAAATTGATTTTTAAATAATTATCCCCATTCCTAGTGTTTCTCTTCATACATTTTAGACTTAAGTAGTTGTTTGTTTGGTATTTTAGGATTAGTTTTAAATCGGTTTTTATTTCAGTTAAATTGATTTTAATCTACATCCTATTTGGTCGCCTAAATAGTGAAGAACCCTTGTAATCGGGGTGCTCAAATTCCAATTAGAGAGAACCTCCAATCCTCATGGGTACGATATCCGGACTTCTGTAGAGCTCACTTTTTATTACTCAGATGACCCATACACTTGCGAAAGGTTTGAGGTTGCAATTTTTCATTTCCAGCTTTTTTTAGTGTATTTACTATTTAAAATCAATTTGTGAGTATTTACCACATTAACTTCCTTGGCCATATTTTCATATATACATCATTTAGTCCTTACAAGTTTTAGCGTCGTTGACAGAAATTGGCGCAGTTCACTTTCTCATTAGAAGTTGACATTTCGAAGAACGGGTGATTTGCTAATTTAGGCAATTTGTATTTTTATTTGTATTTTTATTTTTTGGCTGTGATTTGTTTCTTAGCTAATTTTTATTTATTAGTATTTTGTACTTTATTTTCTTTTGTTTTTCTTCTTATTTGTAGGTACTTTTGGATAAATATTCAAGAGTAGATAGACTTGCCTCTATAGAAGCCAAGCTTGACTTACTTATTCATCATTTGGACCTAAGAATTCACCATGACTCACTCATGGAACAAGGAGTATTCAATGATGGTGGTTTTTGGTATCAAGACGATCTTGTCTATGAGAACCCAAGTTGCACACCAATTACCCTTCAACATATGCCTTATCAAGGAAGTTCAAACCCCACATTTAAGGAGGAAGAAGAATTATCTCCTATAAACGAGCAGATTTTGACCTACATGGATGAGAACAAGAGGATGATAAGTCTTCATGAGTTGGAATTTGCAGATTTAGATTCTTTCTAGGTTGACACTAGTGCTAGATTGAAAAATTAGAAATTCAAATAGGACACTTAGTCCAAGCATTCAAAGAACAATTTTCTAGGACCTCTCTTAGTAATACTTCTACAAATCCCAATGAATGCATGGAGACTCCTTTGAGAAATGTGCGAGAACTTCCTATCCTGAAATCTGTGGAAGAAAGTGAAAATGAGTTGGAAATTGAAAACAAGGCACTCCTAAACAACTTAGAGGATGAAGAGCCCATAGTGGATGAACTGAAAGTTGAAGAAGAAAGTCAAGTGATGGTTATTGAAAAAGTCTTAGTGAAGATTGACACATTTACCTTCCCCATGGATTTTGTGACTTGGGGCATTGAAGGGGATCTACAAAATTCTCATATACTAAGCCTTCCTCAAGCCAAGCATGGATGAACATCAACAAGGGGGAGCTCACCTTGCTTGTGAGTGAGGAGAAAGCAAAGTTCAATCTCAACCAACCATTACCTTTGATGGAGCAAGAAAAAACCATGTGCATAAAGATTTGTAGCTTGATTCCATCAAAAGGGCACATGTTTGAAGAGTCCCCCTTTATCATAGATGTGCTTGCATTTGCATCACATAAAGGGGACTATTTTGAAGAAATTATGGCTGAACCACTAGCCACAATTAAAGGGGATTATGACTTTCTTTCCCTCATTCAAACGATGGAAGAAATCATCCTTGAGCTGAATGGTTATGAAGAGGAAGTGCTATCCAAGATGGATGATTGGTCAAATGGAAGCACTAGTACTTTTCCAATGAGTCTAGCTGGACTCTAAAAATGTAGCTTCTTAGGAGGCAACCCAAGCTAAGTAATAAGGATTCTATCCACTCTCTTTTCCTTTGTCTAATTTTTAGTTATTTTATTTGTTTATGTTTGTTTTTCTTTTAATTCTAGGTTGAAAATCCCAATGGTGTTTTAACTTTATTTGTTAGCGTTTACAAAATAAAGTAGGTTTGAAGCTCAACATGTTGTCATGACTAGTTTGCAAGTGCAAAGGCAAGGAGTTAGAAAGTGGTTGATGTACTTATAGTGCTTGAAGTGTGAAAATTATGGAGTTGAGATGTTGATCAAATTTCAAGTTTTTGAGATGAAATGAACCAAATTGGGTTGAAATATAAAATTGGAAGGTTCATGATCATGTTTGAGGAGAATTGAAGACAAGAGGACTTGCCTTGGAACATGATTAGAACATATTAGTTTAAGAGGTGAGTTTAAGCATGAATGAAGATATTAAGGGTTGCTCTTGGAGGAATTTTGAGAGAATATATAAGCATGAAGGACTTATGAAGGATAGCAAGTAATATGGGCAAGATACATGGCAAGGAGAACCTAAGGAGTCAAGAAAAAATCACATTGGACAGCATTGGACATTCTGATTTTTCTATATTTCCAAATGGTTCACCTCAGCCCATGAGCACTTTCTACAGTGAAAGAGCTTTCCAACGAGTCCTTACACTCCCAATTCAAAGCTAAAATAAAGGATATATGAGTATAACAAGTTGGAGGAAGAAGAGGGGGTGTCGAGCATATTTGCTTGACGTGACCAAAACCACGGTCATGAAAACAGAGGCTCTCAAACTCCTTAAAACCCATTTTTCTTCTTCCTACTTTGCACTTTATCAAGTCGTACTCTTCCCCTCCAATCTTTGCAACTTCTAACCACTTTCAAATTCATCTCCCATCCACTCAAATTCTAAATCACATCCCTCCCCAATCCACCTCCAACATCTCCAAGCTTCAAAACCCCTGATAAACCCACAAACTTACCATTCTTGAACACCAACTTTCCATCCATCATTCCAAGCATCAAAGAGGAGTTAAAATGGAAGAATTTTTTTTTTTTTTTTTGCTTGGTTGTTTGTTTTTGGGTTCTTTGTGGATCATTGTTGATTGTGGAGTGATTTGTATGTATTGAAGGAGGTTCTAAAAAATCAAAAATCACTCATTTGGGGTGAAGAAAGTTGGTGCACACCAAGTGTTTGAGAAAATGCCAAAGCCACTTTCATGGCTCCAAAGAAGCAAAAGAGTGTATCAAGGTGTAGTCCACCAATGTCAAGGTCTGAACTCCTCAAGGTTCCTATTCAAAGTGGCCGAGACTAGAAAGGAGAGTTCACTTTTCCCAACTCCCTCTATTACCCTTTTACTTTATTGCTTCCTTTTGCTCATTGCTAGACATTTAGGACAATTTTCATTCCAAAGTTTGGGGGTGTTTATTTTAGTTGGTTTATCATGTCACACCCCACATGTAGCACATGATAACTTTGAGGATGAAATTTTTATGGTGGTTTTATGGAGGATGGCTTGTTTGATGCTTTCCAACTTATATCTCAATTTTTGTTTATTTTGTTAATAGAGTATATATATATGTATTTTTAAATAATTGTTTAATTGGATTCGCAACCAACCTGTAATCCTTAGAGTTCATGTCTTAACAATATACAAATTGGGACTATTCATTTAATTAAATCATTTGAGAGAGTGAGGTTGTTTTTAAGAATGCAACCCACCAATGTTGGTTGCGTAAGAGCATTATATGCTTTGAAAATATCATATTGTTTTTTCACAAAATAATTAGTATATACAAAGAAATTTATGTACCCTTTATAAGATTATTGAGCTTTTGTTTATGATTTCATTCAATATCATTATATTCCTCAATCAATCCTATTGAAGTAAAAAAAAAAAACAAAAATTAATAGAAGAATGAGAATTAAAAATAAAAATGGAAGCGGGGCATAAAGGGATAGAATGTTATAGTAAATACATTGTTTAAAACTTTATACAAACAGTAAATGAAACTTCTATGAAATTTATGAGATAAGCAAAAACAATATAAAAGAAGTATCTACCAAAATCAAGAAATAAAGAGATAACATGTCAAAATTAGTATGTCATAGTTACTATATACATGCATTTAGTTTTTGTTGTATGAACTCATTACTCTATATTTTAATTTCATTCATTTATATGTGATTTCAATTTTTTGTACCATGATTCCATAATTTATACATTCACTTAGGCAATTATACTTTTTCATACATTTTCAACAAATTAAATTCAAAATTTGAGAATATACTTCTCTCTCTCCATATATATATATATGGGAAATAAGAAAAAAAGAAACTAGCATCCAATATTTAATATTTATTTTCGTCATTCAGGTAAGCCAACAAATTTTAACCTCATCCCAAGATTCGCTCATAAAGGGGATTCTTTTAATTTTTTCATTTTGGTAAGTCAACAAATTTTAGCCTCATCCAAGATTTATTCATAAAGGGGATTCTTTCCCAACGGTTCCACGACTCATCAAGTTAAGCATGTCGGTAAAAGGATGAACCATCCTTGCAATGGACTTTTGTGTGGAAAGAACACGGAATTTACACGTAAATACTAATTTTACCTTTTATTGTTGCATCCAAATAAATAATTATAATTGGTATCTACCTAAAATTTAAAATAATAAAACTTTTGAAACTTCAAGTGGAAGATCAAAGGTAAGACAATAAAAAGAAAATGAATTTGAAAAACATGTTTATTTTAAGAAAGCAAAACAAGTTCACTTTTCGTATTTTCTCAACTATTTAAATATTTCTATTTTAAAAGATATACCATTTGATGGTATCTAGATTTTATGGACGTATATCTTGAAAAGAAAAAATGAGTCCATTTTCTAAATATTAGATTCTAAATTAATTTAGACTATTTGAAAAAACTATAATACAAAAAGACTAGTAATAAATAAAACCAAAGTATAAAACAATAATAAAAACTAATATAATAAATTGATACTAAATTTGGAAAAAATAATAAATTAAAGTCAAAATATAAAATAATAATAATAGCTACCATATGATCAAAACTGAAAAAGTTTGATATAAAATAATAACATTTGAAATACATGTATAATATTATCTTATTGGTGATCATTTTTCAATATACTCAACTCATTTATATATTAGACCAAAAGAATTCTTATTTTATTATTGGACTATTTTTTGCTTTTGTTATTTATCTATCTATAGTAGTGTTTTTAATATTATAGATGTGAATGTAGGGTGAATCAACAGATAATTAGATTCTTAACCAAGAAAATGGATGGATGATGGGTTAGGTGGCAGTACAATAAGATTATAAGAAAATGATTGGAGATGCAAATCACATTGATTTCTTACATTATTCCAAAGTTCCACCAATTCCCAAGTGATATGAGAATATTTGAATAAAGAATCAGAACTCAATTCCTTATGATGCACAATGGATGAGAATGTCATGGTCCATCCAGTTAATGAACCATGTTCCATCCTCCATCACTATTATTCCTATTGCCTTTGTTCTTTAGCCACTCGACCTCAATCTTCCACTAAATCTTTTTATTTATGCCTTTTCCCTACATATTTTTTAGGATGAGCTTGGAATATTTCTTTTCCCTACCCATTTGATAATATATGAGCTCTAGAAGTTTTCTAATGGTTCACACCAAAAACAAACCTGCTCATCTTGACAAATCAGTTATTTACATTTGGAATCATTTTAGTCCATTGATTCATGTTTATGGCGTTTGAAGTTTTTAATGAAAAGTGACCAAATAACAAAAGTAGTAAGCATTAAAAAAATGTTTTTCTAAAATTAAAGATGGATACGATTAGTTGAAAATTTAGGTACTTTTACAGTGTTTAATATTTATGTAAATCATTAAAATATATTGAATGAAATTAAAATGATATATAAAAATAATTAATTTATCACAAAATAAAATAAGTTAAAAGAAGAAAGAAATTGAAATCCTCAAAAATAAAATGTTTATTCTTGTTGGTTTTCAACAAATATAAAACAAAATTATAATAAGACCAAATAGTAACCAAGATTGCAACATACATAATCTAACTCTAATCACATCACAGAAACGAACTGAAATTAGTTTTCACAACTTAAATAACCCATCTCTTTTACTGAGATCAATAAAGGATTAAGAGTCAGCATTGTAGTGTTTCTTAGCAGCAAAGAATGAGAAAGTGAACATGTCAAAGAGAGAATTTTTAAGTTTCAATTTTTTAATCTTTCCTATATATTGATCCAAAAAATGAAAAAGGAACCGTTTTCCTTTTATACTTTATTTTTTAATATTTTATTTTATTTTTTCAGTCAAGAGGCTTTGTCATGCTTTCTCCACATTCCCATCTTTCAAAAAAGGAAATGATCGGGCCACATTATATGTGCTCGACCTTACAAAAAATTAACATATCCCACTCACACATGATGGGACCAACTCTCTTATCAATTTATGAGGTTCATACTTGTTAAATAAATCGTGTCACCATGCATACTTTGAGAGCATATTCGCTATATATCCGTTAAATACATTGAGAGCTTCTTGATCAAAAGATCTTGGAGCTGTTCAGTATGCAATATCCTAGATCATTTGTCACATCCTTTTTCATGAGATTTCATTTTGTTTTAAAAAAATATTTGTAATTATGTTCTATCACTAAGATAAACATAATTGGCCAACCGATGAATGTATTATAATATGACTACCTATTTGTAAACATGATCTCCCTCTTCTTCAATTCTCATAATTCTTATTTAATTTACTTTTCTAGAAATGTTCCAATAGATCAAATCATTCATGATCATTTGGTAACATTCTAAGATAGCAAACACTAAAATATTAATTATGAAATAAAGTCAGAGTCATAAGGATACCATTCGAGATTATTTATAAACTTGGGGGTCTCACACCAAAAATATTTTATTTTCATCACCCTTGGTCACTTATCCACATGTGGTATGAATCCGAAGTTAGGGTATTATCTCATTTCCCATGTAGTGTATGTCTTTACATATTTTAATAATACCATAAGATCATAGTTCAACACACTCAATGCCCAATTATGAGTTCATTTACATACTCTCTTTATCAACATTATCAGAACTCTAATGTGGAATTAAGACAGAGAAAGTGATATTTCACGTAAGATTAATAAATTTCATTTATCATCTTCTAAATAAAATCGACATTTATATTTAAGTCTTCGTTCTCGATTATCACCTAGATAATAAAGCTTAAATTTGTTTCATCTTTGTACACACAAAGTGACAAAGGCGATTACCTATGTGAGAAGGCCAATCACACATTTATCCGACATGTTTATGTATTCAATATGTACTTAACATATGAGTTTATGCCAAATATGTCCGGGAACTGAATTAAAAAGAAATTCATTATCACTGAAATGTATATGTGAACATCTTGGGAATTACAAGTACACATTATCTTCTTCATAAACCTAATGACTTAACATGCCTAAAGTGTGCTTCTCTAGGTATAGGATTTGTAAAGGGATCTGCAACCATCTCTTGTGTTGTTATGTACTTTATATTCACTTCCTTTCATGAAACCATGTCTTTCACAAAATTGTACTTGATATCTATGTGCTTGGTTTTGATATGGAACTTAGCGTCTTTTGTGTAATCTATTGCAGCCTGACTATCACAATTGATAACTACTTACTCTATAACATCTCCCTTTTTAGTCAAATGTTCCAAAACTCTTCTTAATCAAACCACTTCTTGCATAATGGCTGAAAAATGTTACCAATTCAGCTTCCATTGTTGATAGAGCTATACATTATTTACTCTTACTACTCCATGGTATGGCAACATTGTTGAGTAAGAATGCAAATCCTAAGGTAGATTTTCTTTTATCTAAATCTCCTCCTAATCAACATTATTATAGCATTTCATCCGTAGATCCTTTCCTTGAAAACAATGAATAGTTTGTTGTGCCATTGAGACACCTTAACATCCTTTTCACTACTTTCCAATGTGCTTGACTTGGATTAGATTGATATCCACTAGCCATTTCAACAGCATGGCAAATATTAGGCCTAGTACAAATCATAACATACATAAGGCTTCCAACCACGCTTAAATGAAGAACCTTGTTCATTTATTCATTTTCTTATGACGTTTTAGGACATAATATTCGACTCAAGACTTCACCTTTCATAGTGGGAGTATCAATAAGTTTACAATCTTATATATTGAATCGCTTAGGAATTTTCTTAACATATGGCTCTTGTGAAAGAGACACCAAATTCTTTGATCAATCCCTTGAAATCCTAACTCCAAGGATATATACAGCATCACCCATATCCTTCATTTCAAATTTGGATGATAACAGTCCTTTGATTATACTCCACATTGTTTCAAATTATTAGTATGTAATCTATATACAAATACAGGATTACAAACTTGTCTTTCCATATTTTAATATAGACACAATGATCCTCTTCAATCATTTGAAAATTATGAGACATGATTGCATTCTGAAACTTAATATTCCATTGTCTAGAAGACTACTTAAGACCATAAATTGACTTTAAAAGTTTTCATACTTTATGTTATTGGCCTTGAGCTATTAAACCTAGTGGTTGTTCCATGTAGATTTCTTCGTCTAGTTCTCCATTGAGAAATGTAGTCTTGACATCCATTTGATGAAATTCTAGGTCCATACTCGCCACTATAGCTAGAATTAAGTGTATTGAGGTAAGTTTGACAACATGTGAAAAGATTTTTTCATAATCTATTCCTTCTTGTTGTGCATACCCCTTTACGACTAAGCGTGTTTTGTATGTTTCAATTATGCCATATACCTTACGCTTAATTTTAAGTATCTATTTATTGTCAATCAGATTATGTCCTTTGGGTGGAGAAACTAATTCCCACACCTGATTAGTTTTCATTAACTCTATCTCTTCTTCCATTGCTTTCTTCCATTTTTCTTTAACAAGACAATTGAGAGCCTCTTTTATATTCCTTGGCTCTTCTTCACCTTATGGAGTGATGATAAATGCTTCCCCTTAAATTTAAAATCGATGACGAGGAACCAACCGACGATTCATTCACCCGAATTAGGGTTCCTCGACTTTATTATTACTCCTATTTGGACAAGCAATCATAGTTGGATCCAGTTTAGGATGTGATTGGGTTGCACTAGAAACTAATTCATTATTCCTCAAATAACTCCCACTCGAATAGAACAGGTCCAACTCTTGTGCACCAGAAGCAATCTAGTTGTTAATTTTGTACAATGATAGGTCTCTACCTATTCATCGTTGTTCAGGAAAATCATTCCTTAAGAATGTGACATCTCGTGATTCAAATTTAGTGATGTTATCAACTTTTTGCTCACTTATGAAAACATCCTTTAGATTGTTCATAGTATCTTACAAAGATACTTTTCTTTCCTCTCGGACCTAATTTTCCATATATATGAGAGAAATTGTGTACATAGGCAGCACAACCCCAAGGTCTTAAAACACTTAGTTCAGGTTTCCTATTGGTCCATAACTCTTATGGAGTAGTAGTAACGGATTTTAGAGGAACACAGTTTACATACAAATGTTGTTGTTAATAATGCATGACCCTAATAGGTGATATGCAAATGAGTCTGGGCCATTATTGACCTAACCATTTCAAGTAGGGTCTTGTTTCTTCTTTCCACAACACCATTTTGTTGTGGAGTATACGAGATAGTCATCCGATGTTCTATTTCCTTTTCATAATTGTTTAAAGTGATTAGACAAATATTCTCCACCTCGATCAGTTCTTAATGGTTTAATTTTCCTATCTAATTGGTTCTCAATTAAGTTCATAAACTTGATAAAGCAATCTAATGCTTGAGATTTATGAGAAATCAAATAGACATAACCATATCGAGTGAAGTCATCTATAAATGAGATGAAATAAATTGTCCCATGTCTCTATCTTTTACATTCTTTGAACCACTGATGTTTGAATGGATTAATTGCATTGGAGTTTCAGCTCTGGTTCCTTTTCCAAATGGTTTTCTTGTTGTTTTTCCTTCTAAACAATGTTTACAGGTTGATAACTCAACTTTGTCTAGACTTTCCTATAAGCCTTCTTTGGATAATCGGTTCATACTTATTTGGCCAATATGACTAAGTCTCACATGCCAAACCTTTACATCATTATCTTAATTAATAGCTTATGTAAAATAAGAAAAAAAACATTATTTTCACAATGTTCAATATCATAACAATAAAAACATTTACAAAATAACCACAACCATAATATTCTTGTCCTAAAAAAAATTCACTTCATGTCCATGAAAATGTAGTTCAAAATCAAGTTTGAGTAAAACCAACACAAATACTAAATTCCGAAAAATTTCAAGAGCAAACAACCATCAAGTAAGAATAAGGTCTGGCCACTATGCATGACTAATTTGCATGTGCCAATTCACTTAATTTCATCTCTTGAGTTGTTTCCTACATACATCCATTTTATTCCTTTTGGGATTCATTGAAATCCACAAAGGCACTTTTGTCCTTCGCTACATGGTCCACGACTTCTGAGGCTACAGTTCACAAAGGATAAGATTAAGCCAAGAAGACATAACTAGAAACATTAATTGCACTAACAAGTGCATAAAGGTCATTTACCTTCTTAGGCTCTTTATAGTCACGTACAAAATATCCCTTCTTGCAATAATTATAGCACTTGAACTTGGACAAATGCTTTTTTTTCTTAAAGAAACACTTTCTTTTTACTTTTCCAGGTTGGTTGAACTTTTGTTTCTTCTTTGCTTAAGCATCATCTTTACTTCCTTGTTGGTTCCCCCCATGAAATTTTCGCTTGCGCCATTTTCCACTTTGTGAGCTAGAGTAAACAATGTACACATCAACACTTGTCTTGTTGGCCATGAGGCGGGCTCTCTCAAGCTCTGGTGAGTGGCATAACGCCCACACCCTGGACGCCACATTACATACTAACAACCATTTAAGACCATGAGCACTAATAAAATCCATAAAATGACCGAGTGGTCCTTAATCTAACAAAATTCGGCAAAGTCTCCTTTGAATGGTGAGCTTCTACCCAAAACACAACATGTGCGATTATAATACATCACCCACATCGCTCCATTTATCCATAAAATATTTACAATATTATCCCAAAATTTCCATTCACCGATGCACACCACAATAACCTTCCAAAGACTTTTTAGCCAAGCCATGGCCACAATAACAAAAAAAGAATACGCCAACAATGGCATTTACATTTCTAAAGAATTAAACTATGATAACGCAGCTGACAACAAAATACTAGACTTGCATGATTTCAAAATAATTTCTAGTCTAGTATAAAAGAAACCGATAGTTTCACATGTTCTCCTGGGACGGATTCCCCCTGGGTGGGCCTAAGAATCCCCCATACTATATAAGAGTCCCCCATACTATATAAGAATCCCCATGTTATATAAGAATCCCCCATACTATATAAAAATCCCCATGTTATATAAGAATCCCCCATACTATATAAGAATCCCCCATACTATATAAGAATCCCCATACTGTATTAGAATCTCCCATACTATATAAGAATCCCCATACTATATTAGAATCCCCCATACCATCTAAGAATCCCCCAAACTATATAAGAATCCCCCATCATATATTTCAATCCCCACAATATGCTTGACTCCCCCACAATATAGTTGAATCTCCCACTGGATTCCTCAATCACCATACCAGAAATTTATTTTACCAACCATCAATCTCATAACCACTCATTCCATACATCTCCAATTTACCGAAAAACTTCTAAGAATCTACAAGCAATCATAAAATAATCAAGAAGAATAGAAAATACAAGAGATCGCACCCATGTTATTTCTCACCATCACAAAACTCCCAAGATTTAGAAATCACCCCCCATTTAACCCGTTTAAGAATAAAAACTCCATTCTCAAGCAGCACAGTGGAGAATAGTTTCGTAATTTATAAATGTAGCATTTATAACCCCAAAATGTACATATATAATAACCTAGCCTCAATGTAAGTGAATGGGAGAAAACCCCTACCTCAAATCCTTAGTTTGTAGGAGGATCTTTAGCTTTGATCTTGGATTTATCGTTCAATCTCCGCTCGCCTCCTTCTTTCGCCTTCCAACCATCCTCAGTGGTTTCCAAGGTGGTGAGCGTGGAAGTCGAAGAAAATGAGAGAAATGGAGTGAAAAGGGTTTTAAACACGCTGTACCGATTTTTACCGTTTCATTGGGTGTTTTTGGTTTTTCTTCAAAATTACAGTTTTACCACAACACTCTCCAATTCAATCTATAGTACTACTCTAAGGTTTTTCGATGTTCCGGATTCATTTTTAATGTCATTTTAACCTAAAAACCTTTATTTCTATGATTTGTGTAACCATTCTCATATTTATCATTCTTATGCTTTGATTCAGGAGGTAAAAAGGGGAACGTTAATTGCAACAAAACTAATTGGATGATTATTGATAGTTAGACATGTGGGGGTTTACAGCATAGGATCTTCTAGGATCTTGATACCTTCATTATAGGTCAAATGCATTTTCATATGTTCCCAGCTTTGAGGTAGTGAACGAATCACAACTTGAACTTGTTATTTATTAGCAAGGACATGACATGTATCCTTAAGCTCACTTATCATATTTAACATATGCCTCAAATGGTTTTTCATGTTATGTCCATGGCGTTTCTTATAAGTGTCAAACTTAATGGTAAGTAATCTTAATTTGGTTATAGATGTACCACCAAATCTTTCAAAGAGCACGAACCACATGTATCATATATTTTCAGAACCCTCTCATGATATCATCATCCATGCTGCTCAGTGCTAGGTGTGAATTATATCTTATTCTAAGCATCCATTTCATACATTTATTAAGTTCTTCATGCTAAATTCACACCTATATAGGTCAATTGTAGGCTAAATCCTCTCCTTACCTTGGTTTTGTAGACAAGGAAGAAAACCCGAGCAAAGGAAGTAAGAAAGAGAAGTAGTAATGAAGAAGTTCTGTTAAAGTGCTCAAGTCGTGACATGGAGCTTCATGTCGCAACATGGGATGTACTTAGGATGAAGGCTACACTCTGTCATGTCGCAACATCAAGCCAAGAAAGGACCAAAGATGAAGGAGGCCTACTGCCATGTCGTGACATGGACTTTATTCATGTAGCGACATCATGTTCATGAAGACCAAAGCTGGGAGTAGCCTCTCTACCATGCCACGACATGAGAGATCTTCATGTCATGACATGGCGACATCGGACTACTTTTTGCATAGGTTTTCAACCCACTTTTTGGCTCATTTCCCGAGATTATTTAAATAATAAGTTGTAAATATCATAAAATAGACAATCATTAGGATTAGGGCACAATTTTCTAGAGACTTTTCCCTCTCTTGAGGTTCTTGATGTTTTCTTCTAGTTCTTGGCCCTAGACCTGGGTTGCTAGAGTTTTTGTGTTGATTGTTTAGGGACTTGGATCTAGCTTGAAGAATCGACTCTTTAGAGGGTGTTTACAACTAGGGATTGGTTTGAGAGCATCTTAACTCATATTCTTTTGTATCTCTAACCTCATCTCTTTCTCATCTCTTTCTTTATTTTGATTTTTAATCAAGATTCTTGATGATATGATAGTTGTAATGAGGAACTAAATCATCCTCTAGGGTTGGTTGTAGGCATTAATGCTTGGTTTATATATATTTTTAGAATGATTTTGTGAAAATGTACTTGTGTTGATATTTGTTGATGCAGTTTTTTTTAATTGAAATGTGTTAGAACTTGTGTTTGAGATCTAGAATAGGAAATATTCATCTAGGGCTTCCAGAGTGACAACTAGAAATTGACCCGAGGCCTCGGCTGAGTCTTCAAACTATATTCCAATTGATAATACTTACTTAGCCTAATCAAAGAAGTTTAGGAAATTAGCAATGGCTAGTACTAAATGGATTTTATTAAGGAAAGGCATTAATTAAGCATTGCGCTAGATTTGTAAGGACCTAGCGGTGATCAAATTTAGCGCATTTTGGATTTTTCCTATTTCAAGGACCTGATGTTTGTTATGAGGTTATCCATATGACCATCAAGAGAAGGAAAATAGGGTGAAAGGGACCTTGTATAAACTCTTTGCTGAATAAACAAAGTATAGGGCTGTTGTTGATGCTAAATTTGGAACAAGTATTGTGATACTGTTGCTAGAGACTAACAAAAGTCCCTTGTAACTGCACCAAAAACTTGTTGTTTAGACCAGAATTTCTATTTCTTTTTATTTTAATCTATTTTATAAATTCAATTTGGTCTGCATCACTGTAAGTGCACAGATCAACAAGTAATAAAGTGGATTTTTAAGTTTAAATATCATTCCCAGGGGATTGATAAGAAAATTTAAAGATCAAGTACCCCTACTACTCAAGAACATCACTATTTGAACTTCTCTTTCCATGAGTATTAAATAAATAACAAAGCTGAAACAATCAGTATTTCAGTCTATTTTTCTTTAATTGAAAAGAAGTTTAAATCTAAAGGAATTAGAGGTTTCACTAAGAATTAATAAACACTAGGAATGGGATCAGTGTTTTAGTCATCAATTTGCAAATTGTTCAAAAATAACAATAGTTATGAGCTTGAATTCTGGATTTGTCTAAGAGCAAATTAGTATAGTCTTGAAATACCTTCAACTACTATACATTTCACCATTCATATCTCCATGTTCTTAAACCAAGACACCATGTGTCTAAAAGGTTACTTTTAGGATTTGGTTCCCTATGAGATTTGGTTACCTTTCCTAAACTAATACTACTCAACCATTTCTTAGGATTGAAGACAACTTGCTCCCATAGACAGGGTAACATAAGCCTCCTCCAATTTCATTGATACCTCAATATGTACTTTGATCATAATAATACTTCAAAAAATAGAAGCACAAACATTCTAACAAACTGAGATGAAACCTCTAAATATTAAACTGATGAATCATTCAGGTGGTCCTTATACCTCAGGAACACACTTCTGCTATCACTCAGAAGGGAACCTTGAAGTCAGAGGTTAGAACATCACTTATGATTCATCATAGTGATACTTAGAGTTTATTGGTTCTAAGAGAATCAATGTAGCATACCCCCATGTTACTGCTCCTTTCTCTCAGGAACATCCATCTGTGTCACTCGGAGGCATCCTGGAAATCAGAGAATAGATACAACTCTTTTTAGGTATACTGCACTGATACTTAGAACAGTTCTTTATAAGAATACCAATTAGATCAATACAGCATTCAACCCACGACATAAATTTAAATACTACAAAATTGATAATCAAAACACCAATCCCTTCCTAAAGGGAGTTTAGCCTTCCATAACTGGATCACAAATAACAATGACTAGTTGATTAAAAAAATTCATTGAAACTATAATCAAAACCTAAGAAAAAGCTCCTAAATGTTTCACCCCTTCAAGTTTAGACAACAATGGAGCTTGATATACAAAGATCCTAGCTCAATATTGTAGCTCAAATCAACTACTCTAATCCTCAAAATTGAAAATGAAAAATAAATAAGAAAAATAAGAAAAGAAAAATAAAAATATGTACAAAAGCTTATAGTCTCTTCTCTTCAGATCCTCCTATATGTCCTGCCTTCTCAGATTCTTATGCACCCTATCTTTTTCTATTTATAGGCCAATGAATGCTAGGCTGGAATTCAAGGCGGATTTTGTGGGTTTCAATGTGTGTCTATCAATAAATTGTTGTGACATTAAATGTCACATATCTTCAAAGATCCTTGTTTGTCTCTCGCATTTTGCTGTTGAATCATTTGACAAGGTCGTTATCTTCCAAATTTTCCTTTGAAGTATTTGTCGTGACAAAGTTTGAAATGTCACGACAATAACTTCTTATCTTTTATTGTCCACATTTTTCTTGACAATGTCTTCTTTGTTGTTTAACTTTTGATCTTTGGTAGATTGTCACGACAAATGTATAATTATCGCGACAATGTTGAGTTGCTAGATGTCTTCAGATTTGTTGTGAGATGGTAGCGACATTGTTTCTTGACCTTTCTCTTCGGTCATTGTTGCGAAAAATGTTCAGTTGTTTCCTCAGGTACTCTCCTCAATATTTGTCACGACAAAGTTTGAATTGTCGCAACAATTCTTTTGCCAATTGCCTTTAGTTTTGTCGCGACAATATTGAAATTGTCACGACATTCTATACTTCACGCCTTGACCAATTCAACTGCTTTTATTACTCTTTTTGCTTCTTTTTCTCTTAACCTCTGCAAAACACTAATTTGGGTGAAGATTCCATAATTTAGAACTAAATTGAGCATTAAGGTCTCAAATATGCATGAAAAATGGAGTTAAAACTAGATGAGATTCACACTCATCAACTACATCAAGCTCAATTGCTTCATTTCAATCTAGATCATCATTAATGACCATGGGTGGGTGCTCATTCACAACAATGTCCTCCAATGACAAGTAGAACAAGCTCAACATCATCAATGACATCTATATTTGATGTAAGTTTGAGTATTATAATTTCTATTTATTATTTTTTGTTATTGTGTTGGCTACTTGTATTATTTTAGGAGTATCATATGAAAATGAGTCAAATGACTTCAAATGATGGTCAGTCTCAACTTGATATATACTTGGATGAAGGATGCATTGTTGGGAATGACCTCGATGTGCTACAATATTGGAAGTTACATAAACATCGATTCCCTAAACTTGCAATTATGACTTATGGAATTTTAAGCATTTCAATCACAACAGTTGCAACAAAATCTTCATTTAGTATTGGTGGTCATATCTTGCATAAGTATAGAAATTGTTTGCTCCCAAAAATTGTTCAAGCCATCATTTGTCTTGTAACTGGTTGAATGATTTTAAAGAAATCGGGTCTTATGGAAAAAATTGCTTACTCTCTAAATTTTTTTTTTTTTTTTTCTTACTTACAACTTGCAAAATAAGCATTGTTGTTTTATGAACTGCAAATATGCAGGAAGTAGAGGATATTTGATTGCCTAAGGAAGATTCAAATATTGTTGTTGATGATGATCTTGTCTCCATTGAGAATGATTTTTAGATTTATGATTTAATGATTATTCTACAAGGAGTATACTGTTTCTGTGGAAACCCAGATAAAATTTAAATATTTTTCATGAAATGGTAAATTGTTGCTATAGTTCGGGTTGCAAACCTGGAACTTCTCTAAATCTTGGATGACAAAACGACCCTCACTGTTGAATTCATCTCGTGAAATCTAGTTACTCGGCTAAATTTCGTTGGATTTCGAGAAGGTTGGAATTTCACGTATTTCAAGGCAAGGGAAAAATGGCATGGTGACATGTGGCATGAGGCCACATGCCACCATGCCCATGGCAGGAAGGCCATGTGTACCACCTACGGACTCTAGCGGCTTTGGGGAAGGAGTGGTGGAGGGGGAAGACACATGAGATCCATAGTGTCACCACCACTGCTCAAGTGAATCCACCTGTGGAACAAATAGAAAATAAAGGAAATGAGGGAAAATGTGAGAAAAGGAAAAGGAGGAGGAAAGGAAGGAAAGAACCAGTAAGTTCTTCCTCCAACCGACAGTGCTTCGACGAATGGAATTCAGTGGACTAAGAAGCAAGGTTCATTTACGCGACGATCACTGCGTGTAGGTGCCAAAAGCGGGGGGTTTCATCAAAGCTCCAAGAGGTAGGGGTTCCTTCTACTCCGGTTAATTTCTACTTTAGGGTCATCAAGGTCCATGTAGGTTTAGTTCTAGATATTGGAACTATTTTGTGGCTGATTAGTCTAGTGGACTGTTAGAGCAGGTTTAGGACAGAGTTCGGAACCTGTATAGGATCCTCTTTAGACTAGTCTGATGGCTTATCAAGGCCGTTGTTGTGGGCATGACTGACGCCATAGGAGGTCTTAAGGACTAGGAGTGTTATTGTCGATCTTTGTGATTTTGCGTGAAGAATGTTGATGATGCATGTGTAGGTATATTAACATTACATGTGTGTGCTTTTTGGAAATCGTATATTGTGATACATTAACATGGCATGTGTGTGCTTTATGGAAATTGTATACTATTTATATAATTGTCCAAGATAAGTATGAACTGTTTGTCCATGTAGCATTCAATATACATGTGACATTAGAATTACATGTGGTGGCATCTTGCATTGCATATGCACGGGGACATCGTATTGATTGGGTGTGTGTGCATGATTGCAATAAAATACCATGCTTGGTGATTTGATGAGTGGGCTGGTAATGTTGACTGAAGTTCAACAGAGTCCTACTATTGCACAAATATGAAACTATGTGTGGGGTAAAGAAAGCAGAGATAGATACCCCCTCAGGTGAAAGACCTGATATTTTTGGTTATACATATGTATCCAACTGTGAAAGCCCGTGAAAGTGTAGGAAGGCGTGCGAAGCCTGTGGTAAGACCTCGAAAATATGCTTGGAGATGACATATCCAATGGGTTTTGTAAAACAAATGGATTTTGATTTAAACCTGGTCATAGGATAAAAACATCAATGATAGATATCACACCTTGGCATATGCATCGTGAGGTGGGAGTCGATGAGGACTCGAGACGCTGACATGGTCGAGCCGCATCTCACATCACGGGTACTTAGGATTCCACGCAGAATTCAGCATGTTTTTTTACTTGGAATGTGATCATGGAAGTGTGGAGTACGAAAGCACAGATGTGCACTTAGTGGGGAGTATCCTCTATAGAAGTTTTCATCGAAAGCACATGGCTTTCACTTATACGGGATAACATTTCATGCAAAGCGTATTGACCGGTGGACTCCGGGCCTCATTAGAACGAAATTTTAAAGAAAGCTAGATTGCGGGCTTTGTAACCTTTTGTAAAAGTATCGACAAAACAAGTTTTGGTAATATAATGCTTGTGTGAGGTTAAATTAAAACTTATAGTAATATGTTTTGAAAAATAACATAAATGTTCATGGAATAAATAAACGAATCCCGATAGATGGATCGATAGTGTGGTATCGAGACATAAGGATATCCACGTATTTCCGCATTGACGGTCAATAACCGACCCCCAATTTTGGGGCTACAAATAAGGGTATCAAAGCCTTGGTATATAAACACCTAGGGCTTGGCGGTTATGGGAATAGATCATTTCATTTATGGTGCATTGTGCTCAATATGCTACACGATTATGTGTTCTGTGAATTATATACATGGTAAAATGTATATAGGAAAAGATAAACACTAGGGTTAGAGAACATAACCTTAAGGGTTCAAAAAAATGAGAACTAATAGTTCAGGTGCACTCACTAGTTGGGACTAGAAAAAGGTCCCTAATTTGCTATTTGACACATGTAGATGGCAAGTCGAGGAAGAGGAAGGGGACGCTGAGGCTAAGGCGTAGCAACACCCACTACCACCTGCACTCGACCAACAAGCTTTCGCTGTTATCGGTTCTCAAGAACCGGCTACTATCAGACATGAAATAATGGCTGTCACTCATCGGGCTAGTGCAATGGCGGGCCAAGGGGGGTTAAGTAACCTTCAAAGGTTCAAGGCACATCATTCTTCGACCTTCAGGGGAGGAGGGGATCCGATGATAGCTAATCATTGGTTTCGACAAGTGGAAAAGATATTGGAGGATATGGAGATCATCTTCGATGCAACCAAGATAAAGATAGCTGTGTTTCAGTGGTGGGATTTGGTCAAAGCCTCGAGGGGATTAGAAGCAATGACATGGGAAGAGTTTTGAGAGCTCTTCATTAGTAAGTTTTTCCCAGCATCTGCTCGACATGCAAAAGCTCGAGAGTTCCTGAAATTGAGACAAGGAAGAATGACAGTGCTTGAATACGTGGCTAAGTTTATCAATTGCCTCGCTTTCACCGATGACTATGTAGCCAATAACATCGCTTAAGGTGATGAGAGTTCATGATGGACTAAAACTATCCATCCAGGGTAAAATTGTGGGACTTCTCTTGCAAGATATGGATTTAATGGTCAAGACAACTATGGCCATTGAGAGGGAAGTGGATGACGCACGGATTATCCGAGATGCGGGTGTTATGGATAAGAGGAAGGAGAGCTAACCTTCATCTTCTAGCTCAAGGAAGAAGTAGAGGACTCCATCCGAGGGCGGTTTCAGTGGACAGGACTGCGCCATTCAAAAAAAGACCAAGCACCATGCGCCAAGGCCGATCATCCTGTGAGTAAGACACTTCTGGGCTCTAAAGACGCTGCAGGCAAGTGGACATGTTTCCATTATCGCCGACATTCGAGGCGTGATCGTCCTCAAAGGCAGAATCCCGCAGTTAAGTGGGATGGCCATCAGTCCCAATCACTGGGACGTACACAACCGCATTTTATCTCCTCTACCCCAACAGGCCAGAGACAAAGATAGTCGTAGGCGCCGCACAGGCTACTACTTGGCATCCAACTATACGCCGTGTGGGTCGAGATGCAGGCCAAGGCCCACAAGCCGTGACTTTAGGAACCTAAGGCGCTACGTCTATGCCATTACACCAAGCTAAACTTGCATCAATAATTTATTTAGTATGTTTCCTACTATTTCGCCTACAAGAGTGCTATTATTTGATTCTAATATGATCTCATTCCTTTCATTGTCAGATCTCAGGTGAAAGATTCGTTTAGAGGCTGAAACATCGAAAAGCCGTCAGATAATTCTCCTAGGAACCAGGTGAGTGTTGATATGATATGTCGAGAGATCAGAGTTAGAGATCCTGTGACTTTTTCTCACTATAGACCCTTCACAGTCATGGACATGTGGAGTTCGATGTTATCCTCGATGGATCGCTAATCCAAGACAATCGATTCATCATTGATTGTGATCAGACAGGGAGCCATCACTACACACCAAATGATGCTCAGGGTTATGCTCTTCAAGTGATAAACTTCAATATTATGCCCCAAGTCGTGGTACGATTCTCTAAGTGGGCAACGAACAATTCGTATCGGGGTCAGCAACCTTACTCCTGTGAGGATGATACGACACAAGAGCCTGGGTCTACCAGAAGGCTCATGCGAAAGTGTAAGGATGCTTTTCGGAGGAATTATTGGGATTACCTCCGCATAGGGATGTAGACTTCTGGATCGAGTTATACCCTTATACATCGCCTATTTCTATAATGGCACAAAGAATGGCGCCTATTGAGTTGTAGGAACTCAAGGTCTAATTGCAAGACTTGTTGGACAAAGGATTTATTAGACCAAGCACTTCACCTTCTGCACTCCAAAGGTTTGCTTATGAAGAAAGAAAGACAAGACTCTTCTACTATGCATGTGATTATCTACGATTGGTTACTATCAAGAATAGGTAATTCTTTCCCAGGATTGATGATCTGCTTGATCAACCGAAAGGGGCGTGTGTGTATTCCAAAAGATAGATCTCCACACCCTGCCACTCATCAATCGAGTTGGGGAGGCGTATATCCCTAAGACAGTTGTTTCGATGCTGTGACGGCATTTCGAAATTACAAGGATGCCTGATTGATGAGAATGTCATGCAAAGATTCATGGATCTCATGCATGTCAGGCCCAACCCTATCTAGACTGGGCCAGGTAATCTTTGTCGACGACATCCCGGTCTACTCTAAGTCTCGGGAGGAGGAGCATGAGGATCATTCTGAGGATTGTTCTCAGCCCCGAGAGAACATCTACTAGGCGTGCCAAGCTCAATATGCGAAGTTCAAGCCATCAAGCAAGGTCTGGGGCACTTGATACTCCGGGCCAGCGCATCGGGCCGACCCAAAGAAGGTGAGGCGCTATTAGTCGGGAGAGCTGGCGGTCGGCCTTCGACATACGCAGCTCGGGATTGAAGTAGTGGTACTACAGAGATTTATTCGGAATTCTCCTCCGCATGCATCTATGACGAGGTTGACCCAAAATGAGGTCAAGTTTGAGTGGAATGACCTGTGAGAGAAGGCATTCCAGGAACTGAAAATGAGGCTTACTTCATTCCTATTCGATAAATTCCAAACAATGGGACAAGGGTACACAAAAATCGTGATGCCTTCAAGGATCTGACCGGGATGTGGTTCCGATGCAACCGAGAGGGTCAGGTCTTATGGTTCTTGACAGTTAAAGAACCGCGAGTAGAGTTACCCTACGCACGATATAGAGTTGGAGGCCATTATCTTTGCCTTGAAGATATGGTGTCACTATCTGTACGATGAGCATTTCGAGGTGTTTTCAGACCACAAAATTATGAAGTACATCTTTATACAGCAGGACCTCAACATGAGGCAACGCAGATGGATGGAGTACCTGGAGGATTACGATTTCACTTTGCATTACACCCCGGTAAGGAAAATGTGGTGGCTGATGCACTCAACCAGAAGTCATTGGGAGTTTTGGCTAGTGCAGCTTCCTAGGAGTGGTTGATAATCGAGATTGTAGGACACCAACTACGCATGCTGATCAAGCCTGGGGAATTCGGGGGAGTTTGATGGCTATGCCTTCCCATCGAGCAGAGTGATTGCGGCCTAAAGGGCCAGACACAAACACCAAGGACCAAGTGCGATCGCTACGCGGAGACTACAATGGATCGCTCAATACATGGCGGTCTTAGAGCATAGGCAAGATCAGGACTCCCTAGTCATGGATTTGAGAGAGCCGTTGGTGGACCAAAGATATATACAAATTTATGACACCATTACCAAAGGACTATTGTCTAACTTCAAAGAATAATAATGCCAAGGAAACTTGTTTGTTATATTTCTTTGCAATTATACCCTTTAAATCTATTTCCTTAAGATTAAATAAATTTCTTCATCCAAGATCCCGCAAGTGCACAGTCGAACAAGTAATAAAATGGATTTAAGTCCATATCGATCCCACAGAGATCTCAAGAATTATCAATCAACTACCCGACTAATCAAATTTCTACACTATTTGGACTTTAAAACCTAATTGAAATCGCCTTTAAAAGCCTTAAAATATACAAGTTTAAGATATGTGAATGAATAACAAATAAACTGAAATTTAAAAGAATAAAGAATAAAGAATAGTAATGAAAATAACTGGACTGAACCATTATCTTTTAAAGGAAACATTGAATACACTACTATCAGGAAAATCAATTTCTCAGTAGTAATTTTATAACTTTGCTTCATGAACCACTGCATTTTAAATCACCCAGTGGAATATGGTAGTGCAGCTAGATCTCTCCAAACTCCACTGTTCATCATCTAATTTTTCCTCGATTCTTTCAAGACGGGAATTAGATAACTACTTTAATCAGGTTGCCTTGTTCTCGATATTTTTCTCTTTCACTTAACATTTAATCGCACTATAAACCATAGCTCCCAAGACATGGGTATAGCATGGGTTTACTTCATCGGTTTCTCTCCTAAATTAGAATAGTTCATCCTTTCCTCGATTAGATCTCAAATAACACTCGATTAGAATCACTGCTCGACCAGGCAGAAATTCCTCGCTTGTTTAATTGGATAATTCATTCAACTCATTCTCGACATTTCGCGAGACGAGGATTTATCGAAATAAACTCACAAAGCTCATTAGGATTCCAATATTAGGTTAATATATTCAGAAATCGCTCACTCGTGATCGCCTCGTCACCGAGCCTCCCGGAAATCGAGTTTGAAA